>VWZF01003892.1:0-190478 GCA_013396755.1 Sclerurus mexicanus | reverse complement strand
TTTTTGTTATTGTTGTTGGTTGTGTTGTGGTTTTTTTTTAATGGTATTTGAGCTGGTTTTGACACCCTTCTGGCACTTTGACAAGTGCTTCATCTAAACTTCAGGGGTTTAGCTTGAAGGAAAGAGTGCAATAAAAGTGGAAGCAGAGACTGGAACTTACTGTTCATGGAACCATCTCTCTATAACTAGTGCTACATAGCTGGCTCAATATGTTTGCTCTGTTATTTGTTAGCTTAATCTGTGACTGTAATGTCTGTAGCTTTCTGTTGGTTTCTTCTAATTACTTTTGATGAGCAACTGTTTTTCACTTCTTCTTGTATGTATTTACTCTAAATAGTAAACAAGGTAGTGGTAAATGCAGAGAGTAAATAATGAAATATTTCTTTCAGTCAACTTGGAATTTAGGGAAACAGTGATGTGGCAATATTATCGTCTTGTCATCACAAATTCTTCTGGGAAGATTCCACATTAGATAATGTTATGTTAAACTGAATCCTCCTCCCTCTTGTTTTTCACTCAGGAATGTTTCGATATCGTGATCATGAAAACATGAGTCAATTTTTGTTTTTTACTAAGTTGCTCATACTGCTTGAAGGAACTACGTAGCTTCTAGCTCAGGAAAAGAAGAAAAAAAATCAAAAGGGGAATCAACATTCACTTCATGAAAAAATTCCCAGACTCATAACAAAGTTTAAAAGGAAGTTTAAGTAAAGACACACAAGTAAAAAAGGTATAAAACTCAACATGAAGTTATTGTATACTAAAGGTAGATTGTGTCTGACTAATGTGTTAGCCTTGCATGTTATGTGTCAATTTGTTTTTTTAGGTAAAGAGAGTAAAGTAAATCTTATATTTGTGGGATTCAGTTAAGCGTTTTATAGCGTTAGATAAGGATAATGTTTTCATTAAACTGAAGGAGATGGGGATTTGTATAAGAAATGTAGGGTGGGAAAGGAAAAGAAAAACAATCAGCAGTATTAAAAGTCAAACTAGGAGGAAGATTATTAAGTACAGTTTTTCCAGTTTTAGAATCAACCTTTTTAATTATTTTTGTTGAGGGCGTTTGCACAAAAAGTAGGAAAATGTCCATGAGATGCAGAAGGCTGTCACAAGAAGATCAAGACAGTCAGTAGCAGCTGGATGATTGATTGTCAGGGCTGATGTATTAGAAACACAACGAGGCTAGATCTTTCCAGCACTAGTAATACTAACTTTGTTGTCACCTGAGGGTTATTCACTTGGAAATCACAGAACAACTATTTGGAAAATAAACTAAGAAAAACTAATGAGGTCGAATTAGTGGAGAAGCAAATGTGATTGTTAAGGTGTGTAGAGCAAGGTATTTCTGACAAAGATACATAAATATTGCTATTACACAGAACACTCTTAGCCTTTAGCATATTGTTTACCATTTTTGGCTTTTCTATTTAAGAACAGGAGCAAATATGGGGAAGGGCTGTGAAGGATTATCAGGATATTGGGTAGCCTTTTATACAGAAGACTTCTGAAATGCCTAGACTTGTTGCCTTGCAAAGCAAAGGCTGTCAGGGGATGGGAAAGCTCACCATAGAGGGTAAATAACAAAAAAGTAAATAAGCTATGTAAGTTAAAGGATAGTTTTGACACGAAACAAAATAATGTATGTAAAAGTATAGCCAAGCTGAACATTACGAGGTTGCTAAGTATCGACTCAGCTTCTAGATCATCCTCCCAGCAGAAGCAAGTAATCTCATTTCTTTTCTAATAGACCTTAACAGATAAAGAGGATTATGTTATGCAGTTGCCTGCAACTCATGAATCTTGACTTCTTACTGAAGGATTTGTTACATTCTTGCATTCGAAATAGAGAAGGTTTAGGGTTTCTATGTCTTAAAATGGGAAGCATCTTTGTTATGTTTTCTGGGGTTTTTTTAATATGAACAGATGCTTTTAAATCTCTGTTTCTTTATGTTTCCATCACATGATTATTCTTTGCAATTCTTACATAGTCAATTAAACATTCTTTTGCTTAGGGATTTTCTACAAATGGGTCAAAATTGGTTTCGTAACTGATCATAGCAAATATTAAATAGTGAAAAAATACTGAATCATTCAGAATTAATGAAATTCATTTAAAATTTTTAAAGATTTGAATTATAATTTAATGCCATCTTTTGAATGAAGAATAATCTGGGACAAGTATCCATTATTTTTTTAATTCTCATCTATGTAACTGAGAGGAGGTCAGCATTCAAATAAGGCATGTCTCTGGCTAAAAGTGATACATAGTGCCTTACTCACTTTACAGTAAGAAAGTTTTTTGAGGATGTGAAGGTAATCTAGAAGAGAACAGCCAGACTGATTCATCATAGAATAGAATGGTTTGGGTTGGAAGGGATCTCAAAGATCATCTAGTTCCAACCCCCTGCCATGAGCAGGAACACCTTCCACTAGACTCTATTGCTCAGAGCTCCATCCAACCTGGCTTTGAACACTTTCAGGAATGGGGCATTCACAGCTTCTCCAGGCAACCTGCTTCAGTGCCTCACCACTCTCACAGTAAAGAACTGCTGGCTCATGTCCAGCCTCTCATCCCCCAGCACTGCCAAGTCCTTCTCAGGATGGCTGCTCTCCATCTCTTCATCTGCCAGTCTATATTGATACTGGAGATTGCCCTGACCCACATACATCTTACACTTTGTCTTATTAAACCTCATGACGTTCCCATGGGTCCATTTCTTGAGCTTGTCCAGATCCCTCTGGATGGCATCCCATCCTTCAGGTGTGTCAATTATACCACTCAGCTTGGTGTCATCTGCAAATCTTTTAAGGCTGCACTCAATCCTTTTGTCTATTTTATTAATGAAGATACTAAATAACACTGGTCCCAAAATGGTTCCCTGAGGGACACCACTTGTCACTGATGTCCATCAGGACTCTGAGACACTGACTACTGCCCTCTGGATGCAGCCCTGCAACCAGTTCCTTATCCATCTAGCAGTACACCTATCAAATCCAGCTTTTTCTAGTTTAGAGAGAAGGATGTTGTAAGTGACTGTATCAAAGGCTCTACAGAAGTCCAGATAAACGACACCTGTAACCCTTGCCTTGTCACCTCATCATAGAAGGCCACTAGGCTGGTCAGGCAGGACTTGCCCCTGGTGAAGCTGTGCTGTCTCTCTGGAATCACCTCCCTGTCCGTGTTCCTGAGCATAGCTTCTGGGAGGATCTGTCCAATGACCTTCCCAGGCACAGGGATGAGACTGGCAGGTCAGTATTTCCCAGGGTCCTCCTTTCCACCCTTTTTTAAGATGGGTACAACGTTTCCCTTTTTCTAGTCACTGGGACTTCTCTGGACTGCCGTGACATTTCAAATATCATGGAGAGTGGCTTGGCATCTACCTCAGCTAATTTCCTCATAACTGTGGAGTGCATCTCATCAGATCTTATAGACTTATGTACATTCAGGTTCCTCAGGTGGTCATGAACCTGATCTTCTCTTTACAGTGGGAAGACCTTTGCTCCCCCAGTCTCCATCCTGCAGTCCGTCCACTCAAGAGGGGTAGGAGGAGAGGTTGCCATTGAAGAATGAGGGAAAAACTGCTGTTAAGTACTTCAGCCTTCTCCTCATCTGCTGTTACCAGTTTTTCAGCATTATTTATTAGGGGGTTACACCTTCTTTGACCTTCCTTTTCTGGTTAAAATACCTGTAGAAGCCCTTCCTGATATTCTTTGCATTCCAGGTTTCACCTTGTCCTTCCTCACCCCATCCCTACACAACCATACTTTATACTCTTCCCAGGTTACCTGTCTTCATTTCCACTGCCTGTGCACTTCCTTCTTTCCCTTTAATTTGACCACCAGTTTCCTATTCCAGCCTATTCCAGGGATTCCAGTCTGACCACTGTAACTGAAAAACTTTTTTCTAGTATCTAATCTGGATTTCCGCCATCTCAGCTTGAGGCCATTTCCTCCTGTCCTCTCACTGCAGGCACGGTAAAAGAGATGGGCCCCCACCTCACTAGAACCTCCTTTCAGGCAGTTGTAGAGAGCGATGAGGTCCCCCCTGAGCCTCCTCTTTTCGAGACTAAACAAACCCATCTCCCTCAGCCATTCCTCATAAGATATGTTTTCTTGAACTTTCACAAGACTTGTTGCCCTTCACTGGACACACTCCAGCACTTCAATGTGTTTTTAAAAGTGAGAGGCCCAAAACTGAATGCAGTACTCGAGGTGTGGCCTCACCAATGCTGAGTCCAGGGAGACAATCACTTCCTTAGTCCTGCTGGCTACACTATTCTTGATACAGGTCCAGGTGCCATTGGCCTTCTTATCCACCTGAGCTCACTGTTGCCTCATGTTCAGCTGTCTGTCTGTCAGCACCCCAAAATCTCTTTCTGCTGAACAGTTCTCAAGCCACTCCACTCTCAGCCTTTAGCACTGCATGGGGTCACTGCAGCCCAAGTGCGGGACACAGCACTTTGCCTTTATTGAACTTCATGGAAGTTGTCCTTAGCTCATTGATCAAGTCTGTCCAGGTCTCTGTAGAGCCTTCCTATTCTCGAGCGGATTAACATTCCCACCCAATTTAGTGTCATCTGCAAATTTACTACACTCAATCCCCATGTCCAGATCATCAATAAACAGGACCAGCCCCAGCACTGAGCCCTGGGGAACACTGCTAGCAACCAGCCGCCAACTGGATTTAGCTCCATTTACCTCAATTGTCTGTGCCTGGCTATCCAGCCAGGCCATCAGAGTCCACCCATCCAAGCTGCAAGCAACCAGTTTTTTGAGGAGGATGCCATGTAAGACAGTGTCAAAGGGTTTACAGAAGTCTAGACAGATCCACAAACATTCCCTCATCTACTGAGTGAGTCACTTTGTCGTAGAAGTAGATCAGGTTGGTCAAGAAGGACCTTCCTTTCATAAATCCATGTTGGCTGGACTTGATGCCCTGGTTGTCCTGCATATGCTGCGTAGTGGCACTCATTATGATCTCTTCCATAATCCTGCCCGGAACTGAGGTCAGGCTGACAGGCCTGTAGTTTCCCAGATCATCCTTTTGACCCTTCTTGTAGATGGGTCCTACATTTGCTAATTACCGGTCAGCTAGAAATTCTCCTGTTAACCAGGACTACTGGTAGATGACTGAGAGTAGTTTGGTAAGTTCTTTCACCAGTTCCCTTATTACCCTGGGGTCAATCCCGTTAGGGCCCATAGACTTGTGAGTGTCTAATTGGCATAACAGGTCACTAACGATTTCCTCTTGGAATATGGGGGCTTCACTCATCTCCCCATCCCCAACTTCCAGCTCTGGGATCTGGGTAGCCTGAGGATGACTGGTCTTGATATTAAAGACTCAGGCAAAGAAGTCATTAAGTACCTCTGCCTTTTCCTCATCTCCTGTCACTATACTGCCCTCTGGATTCAGCAAATCATGGAGACACTCCTTGACCCTACTTTTTCTGACAGTGTATTTGTGGAAACTTTTTTGTTGTCTTTAACTGTGGCGGCCAAATCCAAGTTCTAGCTGGGCTTTCGCCCTTCTATCTTCTCCCTACATGACCTTGCAACAATCCTTATAGTCTTCCCAAGTTAAAGCCCTCCCTCCTGACCCTCCTTCCAGAGACGATAGATTCTCATTTTTTCTCCAAGTTCCTGCCTAAGTTCTCTCTTTAACCAGGCCAGTTAAGAGGTTATCTTCTGTGCATTCCAGTAGTCTCCTGGATTGCCTGCAGCTCACGATGTTACTTTCCCAACAGATGTCAGGGTGGTTGAAGTCCCCCAGCAGGACGAGAGCCTGCAAGCACAATCCTTGATGCTTTGTCAATAGACTTCCCTTGATCAGACAGCCTAGCCTGTAACAGACACAGTTCAGGAATAATGAACTATGGTTCTCTAAAGGAGTACTTGGAAAAGAGAGCCTTTTTTTTCCCAGGTGTTGTTGTGGACCTGCTGAAAGAACTAGAAAATGCACTGCATGAAGACAAAAATGTCTATACTGGAGGTTTCCTTCTTCAAAACATAGAAATCACATCTGTAAGAAATGCACGTGGCTAATGGACTGCTTAGAAAAATAGGACATAGCCAGGGAACAGCTGCACTAAGCATCTTGCTCCCCAAGAGAAATTTCAAATGTTATGAAGAAAAAGTTGTTCACAGCAAATGTTGTTTCCTACTCCCCTGCATGGTCTGTGTTTTTCTATCCCTCCACTCACAAAGTTTACAGCATTTTCCTGACTAAACAGTGCCAGCAGGGCTGCCAGTTTGATTGAGTTCCTATGGAAAAGGAGCCAGAGAGAAAAAAATTTAGAGAATGACCCTTTCAGCATGGAGCTGGCATCTGAAGAATGACTTTCCTATACCTGTATCTTGTATTTTAGTGGCCTTTGTCTTGGCCAAAATGATCCCAGTTCCTCTTCACTTTGCATTATGAAATAGGAATAGGGTAATACTTCCTGTAAAACTTGTATAGTGGGGAAGTAATTGTGTTTATTTGTTCTTTTTTACATAGTTGAAGAATACATTGACCATTAGAATTTAGAGAAAACCTCACTGAGTTTTTAATATGAAGCTAAATCTAAATAAACTTCCTGGTTTCTGTGAGCTGCAACTTGCACTTGTTTTTCTTTCCCCTTCTAAGAATAAAGTAACAATATTTATCAGAAACATTTATGCCATTGAGGAATCCAGAGAAATGCAGGAAATGCAGTATGAATGCATAACGTATGTACTAATACTTTATTTGTCTTTATGGGAGTGGATTTGATGGCCAGAAAGGAAGAGGCCCCAAGGGCTCCTTAGTATGCAATTAATATTTTGGCTAGAAAAGCAGCAGATTGTTTCAGTATGCTTACATGTTATGACATCATATTCCAGTAAAATTATAATGAACAGAATTTTTGTTTGTCTCTGTGGCAAACCAAAATGAGTTTTCTAATTGTCAACAGACCTTGGTGATTTATTTAATTATAGCGGCGCCCGCTCACACCATCTTAGTTAAGGTCTGTCAGCATTTCTGTTATGAACCTCTATTTTTAGGGGTTTATAACTAGTTGTAAATATTTACTCATTGCTGAAACTTGGCATTCAAAGTTACAGTCATGGAGCAAATATCCTTTTTCAGGTTGACTATTCTAAAGTGATACCAGTGGCATTAGCTAAAAGGTAGATTTCTAATGCTGTGAAACTTAGAGGGAATAAAGAGAGCTTGCTTTCCAGACCTCTTATTTGAGGTCTTCTTAAGAATCTCAAATGTCTAGAAGAGCTAGATGAAAATGAGCTTGTTTTTAGAGGTTATATGTGACTGATTCTGTATTATCCTTTATCACAGTCTCTTTTCTTCCAATTGAATGTATCATTTCACATGTTCTTGTGTTGCTTTCTAGTTTGATAATCTGTCATTTGCCTGCATTTGTCAGGTTATGTTCTGAGGAGCATGTCAGTATCACTTGAGAATCTCTTTTACATAACAATTTTCTCCAGGGAAAATCCTACCCTTTGTAACTACCATGTAGAATGCATGGAGATGCAGATTTTTTAAATGAAGGTTATTTTAAAACTTTTAGAAACCTAATGAGTCTGTATGTGAGATGTTGCTATTTGAAATCTGGACCGTTTCAGTTCTGTGGCTGAATGGAGTGATGGAGGGCTGAGGAGTGTAGGACTGATGTGTAAGTTCTCCTGTGATTGAAAATATTATGCTGATATGTTATTGCATAATAATCAGCAAATTCTAGATAAATATTCTGAAGATGGTAAATATTTTCAGCCCTTTCTAGTAAGTCATATGTAGTATATTGGGAAGGTTTGTTAATGATCAGTGGCAGATATACTTTTACCTTTGTGTGGGCTTGTTCCTCACATGAGTGTACATCTTTAGGATGCAGAATTATTCATTATTAAAATGCAGTTTAATTGTCACATTGTACTTTCAGACTGTAATATTATGATTACTTTTGAGGCTTTTGGTCACCACTGAAAAGAGAAGGATGTTGTTTCTGTTTGTTGTAGAGAAGCCAATATCCTCACAGATTTACTCCATTTTCTGAGGATTTCAGGTGCTCCTTTGGACTTTTCTGGCAATGTTCATATTATCAGTGCTCTGTTAACTCTGCTTGAGGCCAAGTGGAGCAAGAAAAGTTTAATCAAAACCATGTAAAAGTCTAATCATTCTGCCAATGCCAAAGAGTTGCATGAGGCTCTAGAGCCACGGGCTGAATATCATTTTTCCATATTATCACATAAATAGCTCCCTAAACACTCTTTAAAAGAAAAGGTGAGGAGGGGGAGGGAAAAAGAGAAGGCCGGTTGTGGGATTTTAGTTCATAAAGTGGATTAAGTTCATATGCTTTCCTCCTTTGCACGCAATGGAGGGAAAGGTAGGTCTAACTCAACACAAAACAGGAACTTCTGGTGGATATTGTATTTTCCCTAAATCTAGGTAGCTGCTAACAGCACTACCACATTTCTTTTTATTTAAGGAAGACTGTGAAGTAATGAGGGGTGACATGCTATTAAGGCACTTACTGCTTTTTTATAACACAGGTTGTCCTATGCTAAGCTGCAAAAGCACATGCAGCCATTTCCAGGCTTTAGTTCTACATCTTCTGAGATCTTCTGAGATGGCGGGAGGATTCCTGGCAACTCTTCAAAGCACTTGAGGTTGCCTGTTCTTGCCGGGAATGGATAGCTACGGGAGGCAGTGGCTTCTGGCAAGCTCTAGCAGATGCCAGTAAGCTCTGTCAGCTAGTCTTGATCAAAAGCTTCATTGAGCTTTCCTTCCATTTGTTTCCCAATTAGAGAGGGTGAAGCACTCTCTCAGCAGGTACTAGGGAGAAGCACATTTAAGTGCAGGACCTAGAGCACCATTCCCGGAGACAATCAGCAGATGCAGCAGTTTGCACAGCAGTTCATGCAGAAGGGAGTCAGAAACTCTGCTGAGGACGGTGTGTGTGCTCAGCAGTGCTGGGGAGGCACCAGTGACACTGGAGCAGTGATCACCGGTACATCAAAGACCTTGAGTCAGAGCTTGCTCCAGAGCTGTAGCTGAGATTCATTGTGGGCACCAATGTAATGGGACACACGGAGCATAATAAACATGACTGCTGACATCAGGTTTTTATAATTGTGGCAACTGCTTTGAGGATCAATGCTTGTAAAAGACAGGATCCACCTGACCAAGTGGGGCAAGCATCTTTATTAACATGTTTGCCAGTCTGGTCAAGAGATCTATAAGGTGACAGAGAGTGGAGTTAACCTATAACCAAGCAAGGAAGTGATGGACCAAGTTAGTAGGCAAAAACTTAGGGGTGATGTTGACCAGAGAGATCCTAAAGCCAGCTAAACAGGGCAAAAGGAGTCCCACTCCAGCTATGCACACAAGAAATGAAGAGCCTACAAGACAGCATGATGGGGGAAGTCCTTATACCCTGTGTCTCTTTTCACTTGAAAAACTTCCATTCTTTTTGAGGTCAATCTCAGTCTGAAGCCACTGTAGATTATTGTAGATTTTGTCACATTGATAGTGTCTTGATATTGTCTTTGCTTTTAGAAGCAAGGGGAGGCAGGAGGTGAATGCTGTATGTCAGAAGCGAAGAAGGACCTAGTAGAGTGGGACAGAAGTTGATGTTCTTGAATTGTCTGTTTCTTTGGTTGGACAGCTGCTTAGTTAGCAAATGGCACCATGGTGTTTGAATTCCATAGGCATGTAGGACCTTTGTTTTCAAGAAAGAGTGGTCAAACACTAGAAAAAGTTGTCCAGAAATGTGGAATCTTCATCCTTGGAGATATCCACAGTACCCTGGACAATGTCTGAACGAGACAGTATAACTTCAGAGCTTGACCATGCTCTGGGTGCTACATTGAACCAGATAACATCCAGAAGCCTTTCCAACCTGAGTTAGTCTATAATTTTATGAAAATGCTACATAAGCAAAAGCATTTCCAGGCCTTAATAATTCCCTATAAGTGTGTTAAACTGTAAACAAGAAAGCAAATACTCACTTTTTGCATGTCATAAAGGCAACTTAACTCACTCCTCCAAGGCCCTATAGCCAGAGGCTTTTTGGAGCCAGTGTTATGGTTTTGCTCTTTCCATATAAACGTATTTTTAGAATTAGGCTCAAAGTTCAAGGACATTGAGACCAGAGTGCTTATTCACATTCATTTGGGTTTGAAGTGTGCTGCTCTCTGGTAAACTTTTTAATTTGTTTTACAGTTGAAACAAATGGGTCATAATTATTAATGAAAATTCAGAAAGTCTTCATACCAAAATTTCATCATCCATGTCAACGGATGAAAGTAGAGAGAGCACATTTTAAGAAGGATGCTTTAAGAGGAACGAGGAAAATGTAGTACTTTGAATGAATCTGGTACTGTGTTTGAGTGAATCTAGCTTTGTTGCAGTGGACCTTGCTTTTGGCCATGCCTTTGGAATCTTGGGCTTTTTTTACATTGCTGTAAAATATGGATAAGTTATTTGTCAAATGAGGACCCACTTCTGCTAGGTATATTCTCTGCCATTTGACTTTTGCTGCCGCTTAGAGCTGAGCTATGGTGACAGGTTTCATGTGAGTGACCTCAAAGTCCTTCTTCTTCTGTGCCACTTGTTTGTGAGACAGTTGTCTCCCAGGCATGGCTTCCACTGGAGTTTCCAGTTCTCCTTAGGTTTCATTTTCCCAAGACTCAAACCAAGAAGAGAGCAGAGCTGAACTGTTGGACTGGTACATAGTAGAGCTCATTGCAGAGCCCCACAAGTGTAGGTGAGGAGCTGGTTTGTACGTTTGAGCTGCTGTCAGAGTTACTGACTGCCTTGCTGAGGAGTAGTTCATGTATTTGAGTACTGGGTCTTATTCTGTGAGGAAAGGTAATGTTTTATCCCCCAATCCTACTCTATATTACATAAAGTGGATGCTTAAAATTCCTAAATTCTGTTGTTGTTTTCTTTTCATGACTTCTTTCCAGGTATCACTGCCCAGTGCCTAAAATTTTCTATGTCCAGTTAACTGTTGGCAACAGTGAGTTTTTTGGTGAAGGAAAGACTCGTCAAGCTGCTAGACATAATGCTGCAATGAAGGCCCTTCAAGCTCTCCAGAATGAGCCTATTCCAGAAAAATTACCTCAGGTTTGTGTTTCAGAAAACTGTTCCTGATCTTCATGTTAAGATACCAAATTGAATAATTTAGTTTCCAGTTTTTCAGTACGTATCAGATTCTGGCTGGCCTCAATGATATTGTGAGACTGAGCTTGTTTCTTCCCCAATCACTACCACTGTGCTTCCAAGGAGAGCAGAGAGGGAAGGAAGGTCAGAACTGCTGGTACCCATCTAGTAATCCCATTAGTAACTCAGTGAATTTGACTGGAATGGGAGCCATGGAAATTAGCACAGTAAATATATAAATATCTTTTGGCCTTCATAGCCGAGTTTGCTTTATGCAGTCTTCTATATATTCTTTTGTTTCAAGGTATCCTTTTTTTGTTCCTTTTTTTAAAAAATAACTTAGTTAAGGATAAAATCTTTTATCCATATTAAACCACTGAAGAGGAGTACTGCTGTCTTAATACTTCATTGCACAAACATGTAGAAGAGCGTAAGGTGAGCAGAAACAAGAAGCAATCAGCCAATAGGGCAGGGTTGCAGCGAAGGTGAACCTGCTTTCACAAAAGAGCTATTGTGTGTCTGCCAAAGCACCTCTGCTATCTCATAGATGTGAAGCTAAGAAAGGCCTTACAATTAAAGTGTCAGTTGTGGAATGAGGATCAAATTTAAATCCAAAGTGCCTGAGACACTCCTGAACATATTTTATCTTCCTCAGGGAAGTCATATGTCTAAGTCTTGAAACTTTATTGCTCAATACTAAGGTCTGAGCCTTAAAATCTTGATCTTCCCTTTTCTGCACTCACAGTTAGGTTCTCTACTGTGTTTGATGGAGTAATTGCAAGTAGTTACATTTTAAGGGCAGAAGGGATAATGAGATATTTTCTGGACAGTTGTGTTTGTATTAATCATGAAATTTTAAACAGTAATTTCTAGTTTAGACTATACATTTTTGGTTAAACTAGAGTACAGCTAGAAAACTTAAACATTCTTGACTTGAAGGCTTGCTGACAGTCCAGTGGATGTTATATTATTTTGTGTAAATTATGCCAGTGTTTGATTATTCCCCATTTCAAAGATAATTTGTGAGGTATTTCGTCTAGAATTCACTTACCTTCATTTTCTGTTTAATTGGTATTTCCTTATCCTTGCTAAATGTAACAAACAAGATATCAAAAATTTCTCCCCCATATATATTTAAAGATTATGCTTAAGTAATTTTGAATTTTTTTTAATGGATCTGATTGTTTTCATAATGTCTCAATGCAAAGTTGTTTTTTCTAATCAGTAGTTTATCCTGTGTCTTTTTTTTGCCAGCTTTTTAGATTATCAGTGTCCTTTATAGAGTACAAACTTAATTGAATACAATGTCAAGTAGTATTCTCACTAAGGTATTTTATAGAATAATAGTATCTCATTCTTTATATCCCCATAATAGAATTTTACTTTTAAATATTGTCCTTTTAACTCTGTTGATCTTTCTCAGTGAACCTAATCAATGCTGTGCTGGTCCTATAAGTAATGACCTACATTCCTGATTTCAGCGGTACTTTATGTTTCATTATATGAAGTGAGCTAGAGGTCCTGCATAATTTCATTTTAACTACCCTTATTATTTGTCACTGCACCCTTTGTTTTCAGCAGCTTCTATAAACTTTGTAATTTTTCTGTTTAGTATTTAGCTGCAGATCAGTATCAGGGATGTAAATGGCTTTTTTCAGACTGAAAAGTTTGCAACCATTTAATGAAACAGAAAGTTCTCCACATCTGCATGCAGTGGCAGAGTGCTGGATTTTTGGTCCTGCATTGTCTTAAAGATTAATGTATTAGGAGTTAACAGACTGTATATAAAAGATTGATAAATTTCATTTTAATGTGAAGAACCTAATGCTTTTTAATACTGTTTTATAACTGTGGTATCTGAATTTTGTAGCTATGCTGGTGGCTGAAGATTTAAATCAGACTTTGTTATGTAAGATGGGAGCTCTGCAGGAATCCACCTAATTCAGCCCAAGTGTCTTTGATGTTTACCTCCACTAATAAAAAATTAGGAGCCTGGCCAAGGTTACATGGTTGTTGAGAGATCCCAGTTTGAAGCATTCAAAGCTTTGCAGTTTGAAAGTAGCTGAAAGTGAAACCTCTGAGAACTAAGGAATTGTGGCCTGGGGGACAAACACCAAAAGGTAGCAGTTGCAAAGGCTGACTGATCCCCATGCTGGTGGTTGTCTGAGAAAATTAAGATTTACCTGAAGTGTAAAGCAAAGCTGAATTTTAGGCAGGATAATGTTTGCATGTGCCTTTTGTTTTTTTATCTCTTAGCCTCTCTGTTTGTTATGTTCCTATGGATAAATAAATAATGTTCTGTGTTGAGCAAGCTGTTCTCTGTCACTACCTTTTCACACTGGTCATAACTCCCAGAGGGAAGTTGATGGAGGGGCCATTAACCAGCTGGACCTGCTGAGGACACCTGTAACCTGCTGACCCTGTTGGAGTGTGGGGGGGATTCACTCAATTTCTTCTGAGAGAAGTGCTGTCTTCTGTACTTTACGAGAAGTACAGCTTTCTTCCTTGCTTAGAAGGGGTACCTGCAGAGAGACTGAGAAACAGGTCAAAGGATCTGTTTGATCCTCATGTTTGACACAAGAAGTGTGTATTCAGATGATTGTTAGCCATGTCATTAATAAGACTAAAATCAATAGATGTTATTTTGCCATCTATAATTAATTAAAAGTTAATGGATATGTGTTCCTCTATTATGAAGCATAAGCACTTTATATATGGCTTCACAGTCAGCAGGCATCTGATAATGGGCTGCTGAGATGGATGTACAAGCACTAATTTACAGCCTGACAGCAGAATTCAAAAGTCTGTGAGAAACTGGGGAAGAAGGATACTCTATTGTTTTTATCTTTTAAGAATTGTAATATGATTACATATGCATCATTTTCAGAATGGAGAAACAGGAAAAGAATCAGAAGAAGATAAAGATGCAAACAAGTCTGAGATCAGTGTAGTGTTTGAAATTGCTTTGAAGCGCAATATACCTGTCAGTTTTGAGGTATGTGTTACGTTTTTATCTGTGTTACATTTTTATCTGTTCTCTAAAAAGGTGCCACTAAAACTCAAGACAGTTAATAACAGTAATACATTATAAATATGACTTTAATATTCATGCAAATTATAAATAAAACATAGTGCTTTAGAGTCTAAGACACTGATTTTTTACTATTAAAATAGATGGTCTTTCAGAACTTTTAGAGGCCTAATATTTGTTTGCAAACAAGTGGATGGCAGAAAGACAGTTAAATCATCTTCGTTGTAGGATTAGAATTGATAGCCGTACTTAATCTTATTTGAAATAATCTTCAAAACAGTTAGCCAAAGTCTTTGCTTTAGCTATAGGCATTCATACACTAGAAAAGTTCCCATTGAAACATTTTGCCTTCAGTGTGCTGTTTTCAGAAAGTCAAGAGTATTTTCATTTTCCACTCTGACTCCTTATCTATCTCTACCTAAGCCTTCATGAATTTTTTTGTTTCTTTAGTTTGATTTTTTCTATGAACCCACTTCTGACACCTTTGTTTACCTTAAGTAATAAAGAATATTTGGAATAACTCCAATGCTATCAGTTAAGTAAGTATGGGAGAATAAGTGATACTAACAGGAGAATTTTCCGCTGAGAAAGTTCTTACAAAAGCTTGTTGTAAAAATCTAACATTGTGGTAGGAAGCACCAGATCTTCAAGGTTTTTTTTTTGTTTTTTTTTTTTAAATGCAGAAAATGCTAATGTAAGTGGCTTTTTAATGTTCGATTTTTCTGCTTTTTGTTTTACATTTAAACTGAGTTTGTATGAAAGATGTGGGTAGTGCTTATACTCATGGTGGTTATTTTCTCAAGTGCTTTTTCCTTTTAAAGTATAGGCATGTATTTGCCTGTGAAAAAACCCTAAAAAACCTAAGCTGTGGCATGCCCTACAATGTGCTGTATGCAGCTTACTGACGTGTTTGGCCCATATCCCTGAGTTGGCCAACGTCAAATGAGCTGTTTGGACCTTAGAAATCTGAGAAATCTCTCATAAGGTAGGTAAGAGAGCCAAAGTCAAAGAATATCGTTTGTGACTGAGGAATTCCTTGGTATAACAAAGGCATATGTGCTTCATATATGCAGTCTGTGTGATACAGACTAATTAGGAAATTAAGAGAATGTAAAATCTAGAGCATGAAAGTAGGGTATCTGGGGGTGTTGGAGTATCAGTTTGCTATTACATGCCAAGAACCTAACTTATATAAGATCAGACATAATGGCAACACATGCGTGTGTTTCAAAAAGGAAGCTCATAATTAACATTTCAGTTTTCACACATGGTTTTTTACCTTAAATATTTAGAAGTATTTGGAATAGTTCCATACAAATGAATGCACTGAAATGCAAGGAGGTGTATGGTCACTGATCACAGAGTACCTTGGAGATTGGAAAGAAAATAGGGATAGTGCTTAGATTGTCTCCTAACTTCATTCCCTTTCCAGCTTATTTGAGGGAGAGCATTTGGCAAGGAGAGAATGAAGACAGAGATACTTAGTACAGCAAAAGTTTCATGTGCCACTTGCTAAAGAATGTTAGCAACATTGAAAAAAGACATTTTCTTGCTCTCCTGACAGGTTTTGTGTTATTTCCTGCCTTTAAATCTAAGTATAGGTGACATTCTTAAATAGTTTTTTGACTGAACTTGGTTCTGGCTTATTTTTCAATATAACTGCTAAGCAATTATGGGTAATCCCCAGGATTTGATGTTTCTAATAGGATTTTATTTACAAATGGTCTCATGTTATTCCAAGCAGGCATCAAAGGTTTTTCTAGCTCTTTTTTTGTGTGCAGTAGCTATAAAATGATCTGTCTTTTCATTTGAAAAAGCTTTCACCAATGTTCCAGCAGTGCTGTGTTTTGCCACGAAGTAATGATCATAAATATGTGTAAGTTTCTATGTAAAAGTGTCCTCAGACTTGCATGAGGGGCAGACAATCCTATTTCGTGTAATATGGCTGGTTTTAATTGTCTGGGAACTTTAGGACAAGTTTTCAGAAATTCATAGTGATTAAATTGTTAACTAAAACAGTAACGTTTGATTCTAACAAAGAACAAGCTTTGGTCCATACTTTTTACTGGTACATCCTTAGCTAGTCTTGATTCATCAACTTTTAAGTCGAAATGCAACTGCTCTAAGTTATTTGTGGTGTTCTCAATGAACAGTTTTTAAGGAAGAATACAGAAGTGGTCGCTGTAGGAATTGTTAGCATATCTGTACACTGGTCATTTCAATTTTTATTCCTTCCTTGACAGTAGGCCAAAGTTTTGTCTCTTTCAGTTATTTTGCAAGATCCATGTTTTTTATTTCTTACTTGTTAGTAAGGAGTAGATGAGCCTAGAAAACATAACTGAGGTCAACAGCTTCAGATATTGGAACACATTGGGGTGTTTCATATTGTTGTTGTATTTTCAGTATTTTCTTCGGATTGGAGTGTTATTTCTTTAGAACAAGAAACAGTATCTCTTTTTCATTCTCAGTATCAGGAGTGAAGGTGTAGAGTGCCTGAGCAGGCAAATTTTCTGCCCCTCCATCCCTGTCCAGTGTTCTGATGGGAAAGAGAGATGCAGTCTCTTATGTCCCAGTCTTATCAAAGTAGGACAGAGTCTATATTTTGAACCAGCAACAGATCAAGTTGCTGGCTCTGGGAGAGTGTTCTCAGCAGGAAGTTTCACACCTATTTGGCTCCTGCTCTCCTGGGGATTAAGGCTTTGGGTGACTGACTACTGAGTAGCTCTCTATTGGGCTTTTTTTGTAACTGGGAAAATCTGGTGTGTCTGCCTGCACAAGCCTCTGGAAGTATAGTGATATTTTAAGACTTGTAAATAATCATGGATGCATATATGAAGGTGACATGGGTTTGTTGATCTGATTTTTGTCTCCTCTCATTTTGGGGATTTTTTTAATTCCATTTAATCTTGTCATAATCTTCTGAATTTTTTACCTGGAGTCTCATTAATAATTGAAGCAGCATTACTCTTTCACTGTAATCATACCACTGTTTTTCATTTGTCAGCATGATTCATTAAGTTGAGCCAAATTCATTCTTGATGTAACTTGACCTTAGATGTGTTTTGGCCCCATGTGTTTTCTCTTGCTGTAATTATTCTTTAAATCCGTGGAACAGAAAAAGAAAAGTGTATTGAACTGTCACCCTTAATCAAATTCTCAGCTTTAAATTAGCCATGATTTGGTCCACGGGTTGTATCTTTCAACTGAGGAAATAGTTTAATGTCCTAATGCTTATAGTGTTCTTGCATAGCAAAGGTTGAATTTCTTTTTTGGTGTTTTCTGTCCCAAGGCTCATAGCACAACTGTTTGAAATCATGCAGAGTAAAAAGATGTAAAATCTGGGGTTAACCAAAAATGTTGTTAGGTAAATATTTCTTTTGCTTAATTACCACATTTGGATGTTTAGCTTGATCCGGATCCCATCTGAATCCTATGGGATTCATTCCATTGACAACATAGAATTTTTTCCGTTTACACACTAACAAAGAAACCATTTTTAATGTTTTCCAGTAAATTATTTACCTTGTGTCACATACTTAAAATTTAAAAGAGGAAAAACATACCAGAATGCATTAGTTTTATATTAAGAAATATATTTTTGTGTATATGAAAATATAATCTGGTTTTGTATTAACATTCTTTCTCTCATATATATATGTATGCGTTTATATATATATATGAGAAAACATATAAAACTAATATTTTAGGAACTCAGCAATTATATTTCTTAAGCAAGTTATTTTGGCCTTTTTCATCTGGTCAATATAGACATTCTTGTATATTTTATTAATACTTTATATTGCATGTAAAGAGAAACACCTATACCATGGTATTAGTAGAACCACAAAGAGATTAAGGACCTTAGTAAGGTTAATTTAGCCATGTTTTTCAGCCTCCATGTTGAAATACTTGGATAGTAACGTACAGGAATGGATTAGGATATGCCTTTAAAACAGAGTGGGAAAGACTGCACTGCAATGAAGGTGTTCAGCACTGATACGAAGCCCAGCTGTGTCTGAGGGAGCAGGAAATCCTGGCACGGGGCTCATGCCAGCTCTGGTGGAGACAGTGCAGCATTCCGGGGCTCAGCGTGGGTCAGTGCCTCAAAAGCACTGCTACCTTCTCCCGTGGTGAAGCGCTAGTGGGCAACTTTCAAGCGAGGCAATCTTGAAAACACTTCTGAAATTATTACCTGGAATCTTAGAGTGGGAACATTCCAGGACTACAACAGAAAAATCCCGTGCTGGCATAGATGTCATCTTATTCTGGGAAAATGCGAACAAAGTTGTCTGTTAGTTTTCATTTTGTGTCTTTTTATTGATATATGCTGTGGTAATTGTATTTGCTGCAGTTGCCACAAAAGAGAGCTTAAAAAAGAAATACAAGCCTAAGGAGACCTCATTACAGTGCAACAGCAAAACTAAATAATGCAAGGGACATGACCTTGATAAAAAGAACTTTAATACAAAACATGTTGTAATAATATTAAGATTGAAGGTTTCAGCACTTTAAAGCTATAGTTACTACACCAAGAAGGCCCTTGCACCTTTACCTCAGTTCCCTTGCACTCAGGCATTACTCTTCTTCAACAAATGGTTTGATATAATTCCATCTACTGAAAAAATTGGTATTTATATTGATTTTGAAGATATTATGAAAAGATGCCTGTCAGATACTCTGTCTCCTTACACACATTACATATAACAAAGATTAAATTAGGTAGCAGCTTCCACCCATCAAACAAAATAACTGAACCTTTTCCCAAATGAGGTCTCTAATTCCTGATAGACATTGTCCAGACCAGTAAACAGTGCATACATGAAGAGATGGCTGTGTTAGCACTCGCAGTGCTGTGATTTGTGGGTGAATGCATCCTAACAGTATGGTCTTCTTAAAGGAGATGAGTGTGTGTTTTTGTGTGAAAATTAAGACAGAAGAAGTGGCAAAGGCAGATACAGCATTCAGAACTTAATTTCTTGCCATATTATTATAACCTGTAGTAGTGAAGTACTTCAGATGGACAGCGTAAAAATGTGGATCTTTGAGACTCAGGTTTGGAACTATCAACATCTTACATTTTAATGCTAATAGAAAAAAATTACAAACAGGTTGAGGTAATGCCATATAAATACAGTTTTGAATATGTTTTATGTAAAGAAATAGCCAAGGCCTGGTAGACCTTCATGGATTTAATTTCTTTAGTGTGTGAAGCACCTTGCAAGGCAAAAAAACAGCAGCCTTGGTTTAAATACGAATTATTGTTTTATATTGTGTTATTCTATAAATCTTCTAAAAAATATAGGTCTACTGTATTTTATGCGAAACACTGAATATAGTGGTTAGATTTGCTTTATCTAACTAGTCATAATTTTCTGTCCTCATATCTTATACTGTCATAAATACTTGTCCAAGTTTTATGCAAACCCATGTAATGCCTTCAGTTAGCAGGAAACTGCATTAGTAGTAAGTTCATTGCAGAGATACAAACATTAGGTTATCTCCTTGTAGGGTGATTTGGTTCAATGTTACTTTCTCTTTAAAGGTGATTAAAGAAAGTGGACCTCCTCACATGAAGAGCTTTGTTACACGTGTTACAGTAGGAGAATTTACCGCAGAAGGAGAAGGCAACAGTAAGAAACTCTCAAAGAAACGTGCTGCAATGGCTGTCCTACAAGAACTTAAGAAACTTCCTCCTCTTCCTGTGATTGAAAAGCCAAAACTTTACTTCAAAAAGCGTCCAAAAACAATACTAAAGGTATGTGTCCACCTTTGACAGAATTGAGAATGTTTGCTCAAAAAGTAAAATTCAGATTTAAAAATCAATAAAGGCTTGTCATTTTCTGTCAGTATTGTTACAGTTACTTATTACTGTTAGTGTTGTTGTTTGACTGTACTAATATGCCTGGGCTTCTTTTTAAGTCCTGACAATGCTGTGTAATTCTTAAACATAATGGCTTGTAAATAGCTCATATCACTGAAGTCTTCAAGGATTTGGTTCAAGCCTAGTGGAGGATCAAGCCCTCCAAGCAGCTCTGTACAGCCATCATCTCCTCTGGGAGGCCCTGCTGGAGTATGTAGTGACTCTCTTCCTGGGCTTTCCCCCCTCCCCAGCTGGAAGAGGGAGAGAGACATGTGAAGCAGTAAATACATGGGGTGCTACTTTGGTGCTTCAGGACTTTGCTAAAAGTACGACCATTAGAAATCTGTATACTCATATAACAAGTAAGTGCAGAGCTCTGAAGGAGCAGCCACCAGAAATGCCCTTTAAAATAAGTGAATACTTTGGAGAGGGCAAAACTGGGTTTGAAAAGTGTACAAAGGACTTATTTATTACCTGCCTATTCTTATTTGCCTTCAAAACAGAATGAATGGTTTTTCAAGTAAACCTAGGTTAACTAGATACCTGTCTCCTGCTAAGATTCTGGAGGTCTAAGTAAAAAAACTTCAAGGGAAAAATGGTCAGGAAAATTATTTAATGGAAAGACATCAGCATTAATGCAGCTTTAAAGCTGGAATATCTGAAAAAGCTTTTGGCTTTGGCTTTCTCATTTTGGAAAGTTTTCCTCAAGAGAGATACTATGGGTATAATAATGTGAAAGTCTCTTATATTACCATATGCCACTTACCATTATGAACTTAAATTTAATTATCCAAAGTTGGCCTTGTTAGAAGGAGACATTAATTGACAAAATAAGCTGGATATGTAGAAGACTTTTATTTTTTGAATACCCAGACTTCTGAAATGCTTTCAGTGTGCCCATTTCTCTCAATTTAACGTGCAAGTGTTTTGAGCATCAAAAAAGTGGCAATAAAAACTTCTTTTTATTTGTATATATCTTACGGCCAGCTCTTTATTTAGCCTATTCTGCATTTTGTCTCTGCCTGGCTTCTTGCCCACACAGCTGCCCTTGTGTATGACATTGTCTTAGCTCTTTCACCTACATCTTCTCTAATTACTTCAGCAGTTACACTATGTAGGATTCAGTGCACAGCTTTCTAAATATAACATCCCTCTCTAGTCTTTGCCTTCAGTTGCTGATAGTTTCTTCAGGTTCTGGAACACTTGTTTGTTATTTGAGAAGCTCAAGCAAGCATCATCTCTTCACCTGCAAATGGTTTCATAAAAAGGAAATAGTTAAATAGCATAAAAAGAATTCTACATTCAAATGCCATTTATATTTGCGAGTTCATTCGTTGTGTTATGGTATATAAATCAGTTAAATATGACTTCAGATAAATTTCTGTCTGTCTTAATTTCTTCTTCATAAGATCTACAAACAAATAGTTTCCTAGCTATTTCCTTTGAGAGAGCATTTGCCATGTGAGCAATAATTATTAAAAGAATTTCAGAACTAGAGAGTTTTTGTAAGGACTGTAGTTTTACACTTGTCTCTGTAATCTTGGACAGACCACTTTGATAGTTCTTTTGTTTTCCCCCCATCAGATCAATTCCCCCACCAACCATATATGTTGACATATTATTGTGAGGATTTTTGTCTGTTAAGCATTTGAAATACTTTCTGGGTGGCTCACAACATGCAACATTTCTAGCCAGTCACTTCATAAAGTATTTTTAGGCTAAATTCATATGACACACAGAGTAAAGTCTCTGCACCTTTGGTTGCATTATAGGATGGAAGGCAGGAGTGCTAAAAAGAAAAGCAGGAAGGCTGAGAGAGGAATCTTCCTTATTATATATGGCAAACCTTTTTGGTCCTCGTGTAAATTTCATCTCTTCTTAGTGTAATGTGTTCCAGCATTATGCAACCTATTTTAAAGGGTTAGGGGGAAGGGTCTTAGCAGTAGGTCAGTAAGATATAATGGACTGATGAATCTGCTCATTTTCATCCATCCTCATAAGGACCTCCATAGATAGAGGAGGGTGTTTGTAGCTTGCAGATGCCAGGTATGCACACTACCTGCAACAGTGGTAGACAATGTTTTTCCACAGCTTTGAGCCTAAGGATTCTTATCTTTTGTTTCATTATCAGAAAATGGGAAGTAATTTTCTTCTTCTTCTCTCAAAGGGAGTATTAAAAAAGAGATAATGTAAGTAAATGTTTTATAGAAGCAGGGTAATGGTTGTGTGATATATACTGAAATAATGGTTCTTTCCCTTAAACGTGGCTTAGACTGGACCGGAATATGGTCAAGGAATGAATCCCATCAGTCGTTTGGCTCAGATCCAGCAGGCCAAAAAGGAGAAGGAGCCAGAGTATGTTCTTCTTTCAGAGAGAGGAATGCCTCGCCGTCGAGAGTTTGTCATGCAGGTATCTTTTGATGTTACATTAGACATAATGGCCTTGCTATGTTTTGTTCAAACTCAAGCAAAATGATGACATAATATGAAGTGGATCTCCCTGTATTTAGCTCTTTGGTTTACAGTCAGTTATACAAGAATAGTATGAAATACAGTATTAGAAAGCCTGTCTGAACTTTTTCTTGGTGAAACAAAGGGCATTTTGGTTATATACCTTCTAGACGCTTCTCGTAGCGGTTTTGCTTTTCTTTTTCTGACCTTATCACTGATGGTTCGTGATTTACTGTCTTTTGAAAAAAAAATAAAAATTGGACTGTTGTTGATCAGATGTTGTTGATCATAACTAGTATTTTGAAATGTGGGAATTAATATCTCCATATTACCAAGCATTTTGGTTTTAAAAAACAGTGTTGTAAATATTTTCAGATTTTCAGTTTCTCTGTGGCTTTGTTTATGTCTGAAACATAGCAAAAATAGCCTTCTACCACATGTTTTAGCCTGCCCTCTGTCTGGACCTAGTATGGAAACAGTAATCATTAATGTTTCTTTCATACTTAAATTAAGAACAGGTACAAAATTTGATATAACTGTGATATTTTGTTAGATAGCACAAGAGCAGGTTGAGAAAGATTAGGAACAGGAAAGGATTCTGTACTCCTGTGTTTTCACTCAAGGGTAATTTTGTGCCGGAACAACTCAGAACAGCATACCTCAATGTATTTTGACTTGTCATCTACAAACCACACCAGAATGTCACTCCTGATCATAACCACAATTTAGGATGTTCCAGCACCTCCTTCCCCAGAAAATTAGTTACGTTTTCACCTCAATCTTTAAGTTCCTCCTTCATGTCTCTGAAGGTGGTTTAGCAATCTTAATTTTTTTGGACCTCAGTGGTCTTTCTTGATGATTTATTATTTTTCTTTCTGAAGCAAAAGAAGATAATGGGTTCCTTTTGTTGCAGAATGTTTTTTATCAGTATAAACTTGGATTTCCAACTTTTCATGAGACCTGAAAGTATTTGAAAAAGAGTGATCCTATCACAGACCATCTCATTTCCTGTGCTTAGCCCCCATGGGACTGTCCACAGTTAGTGGTTGTTGTGTGAGGCCTCAGAAGAGGACAGTGTAACACAGCCCAGTATTAGAAAGGTGGAATTTAGTTTTCTGAGGAATCTCAATAATGGCAAAATCTTTGGTTTGAACAAAAAAAGAGTCTTAAAAGTAGGGAATTATGTAGAAGATTCCTTTTATCTAAAAAGACTTGTGAAAAGAAAGAGTCAAGGAAATTTCATAGAGCAGTTGCTTTGTTATGAATACTTTTAAAGTCTATTTTCACCCTTTTGTAATATTTTCACACTAAAATCATGCTGCTGCTTTTCCCACCTTCAGGAAGTCTCAGTGGATTCATTATGACATGCAAAAAACCCTATCGGAATAAAAAAACCTTTGTATAAATGAATTAAACAATGTTTTCATTTAATTTAATTGAATGTGGAAGTAAAATATCCAGAGATAATATGTTCATTTTTATCTGTCACACAAAGAGCAAGTTTAGTTGTGATGAAATGGATCCAATTACTTGTCCTGGCTTCTAGATAAACAGGAGAAAACCTCTGATGACAGTAGTTGGTGTTCTGTTCCCAAAGTTAATTTCAGAAAGCTCTTTCTCTTTGTAGTCAGACCTTTAATCCTTGATAGAGGTTATAATAATAGCTAAACCAGTTTTACAGGTCTGAGAAATAACAACACATTGATTTATTGTGAGCTGTGTTATAAATTATCATTTTGTCTTGTCCTATTAAAGTCTCTCCATTTTATTGCATTGAAACTTGAAGCAGATTGGCTATTTTCTAATTGTTATTGTGAACTGCATAGAAAATAAGGTTTATATTTCAAGATTATTAATATTTCTGGGTTAGGTAGCTGAACCTTTTTGCTTAATTATATATATATATGCGCACACACGTATACTTTAAAGGGTTATTAATGATCATTGTTATTTATTTGCATCCTCGTCTGAATATTTAGTATTAGTAAGTATTTGAGTAAAGAAGAATTTAAACTTTTAGGAAAATATATAAATGAGATAATTTGAGGAAAATGAAGAATTATTGAATACCATAAACTACTAAATAGCATTTATTATTTATTTAACATTGTACACCTGTTTTTACAATTTTTTTAAAGCTCCTTCCAGACAGTTTCAGGTCTTTGACCTCTGAGGTTTCTTTTATTCAGATCACCTTGACTATATTATTATTTTTATTTTATTTTGATTTCCTTTTTTTGACACACTTTTGAAACTGTGCACTGTTTTAAGAGACAATTTGGCAAATAAAAGGGCTTAATGGACAGAACAAAATATACCTATGAAAGAACTATGAATATTGCATAAGTGAACAGCAATAGCACAAACCAGACACAGCTCCAGGAGTTTCAAGGATGGTACCCAAGTCAAGGACTAAGTTAGAGTGGCACGCTTTGTGGATATCCATTGTCTACAACTGGTCCTTATTTTGAGGTTTTAATTTTTTCTAGTTTTTGAAAGTTGTCATGTTTGTCAGAAACCCTTTGTGCTGTACAGACCATAGATCCAATGAGGTGCCTTCTTTCCAAAGACCGTTTTGACCAAAGCTTGTCCGGTGTAAGTGGTCACAGCCCGCAGGTTCCTTACCATGTGACAAAGTGGGAGGAATGCAAATATGGTTTTCATCTTTCCTTAGAAACCAGAGTCGTTTAAATCTCCAGGTCACTGTTTCTCCCTCCATTGTTCTGGATATTGTCCTGATGATGCTGAGGAGCTGCTTCAAGCAACACTCCTACAAGAAAAAGGAAGTACAGACCCTGTGGTACTTCCAGAGTTAAGAAAGAGTGGGGGAGAGCTTTATTAGGGAGAATGGGATTCATACAGAGTCTGGTGGAAGAGAAAGGCAACTTTGTGTGCTCTGAGATACAGAAAGATGTAGCTCTTTGGTATGAGTGTGGGAACCTTCTGAAAAATCTAAACAAGCTCCTCTGTGTGAACTAATGCTGTAGTCCCTCTTTGTACTACTTTTACTTTTTAAAGTTGCATCCTTGTCAGAAGAGCTGACAGCTGTTGACAGATCAGCAGAATTATTACATGGTGATGTTAAGGAGTGTTTGATTTATTGTGATTATGATCAATATTTTCTTTTTAAGGTAAAAGTAGGCAATGACATTACTACTGGAACAGGCCCAAACAAGAAAATAGCTAAAAGAAATGCAGCGGAAGCAATGTTGCTACAGCTAGGTTACAAAGCCTCTACTCCTCTTCAAGACCAGCCAGAAAAGGTGAGAACCAATTGTTATGGTGCCCACATTTTACCCTTGTCTGGGTTTTTAAGCTGTATCAGCTAATCACTTAGTTACTTAAAACAGTCACTCCTGTTTTAGGGAGTTGCTTGTCACAGATTAGCCTTTGTTTAGCTACAACTCTACAGCTACTTAGTAGTAAGTGCAGCCTCTTGCTTCTGTAAGAGTCATTAAGAACATAGAACTCTATTCCATAGAATAGTGCATATGTGTGCAGAAGTGTACATGTGATGCATATATCTGTTTCCATTTACAATCAGGATGAATGTGCCTCTTGCTTTTATTCCATTTTGGGCATCCATAAGAGCACTGAAAGGAACTATGTTAATAATTTTCATACACAAAGTAGCCTTAGTAGTCAATGTTTATCTTCCCATTGCATGTGTGCTAAAAGCATTCCAGAAAATAATGGCCTTTTCAGATTTGATGGCTGATAATGAAAACGTGTGTCAATTCTTATTTTTTTTTTTGTGGAGAAGGAATTGAATTTTAAATTCATGTGTTGCGTGTATGTGTTTTCATGTTAGCTATGTGTAACTTAGCATTTGTCTCCCGTCTTGAGTTTATTGATAGGAGATTTTGTAACCAGACTGGGTGTTAAGGTTTTGTCTTTTGTATCCTGAAGAGATATTTGGTAAGGCATTTGGCTAAGCTTGGGTTCTCATAAGCTTCCATCATATGCAGAGTCACTGCATGTATATATTCTCATAATTTCTTACATATTTACTGTGACTGCACCAGCTAGCTCAGGTTAACAGAACATTCTGCTGGGCTTTTCTAGGGACCACATGATAAATCTGAATATAGCATATATCTATATATATGTATTCTGAAACATCCTTTCTTTTTCTTAAAAAAAACCCCAAATATATATATGTGTGTGTGTGTGTGTGTGTATATAAATATATGAAGATACTCTGTTCTATATGTTCTGTACTCCTACCCAGGAAAAAACACATGCTGTAATGGTTACTTGGCCCCACCTCCTTCTGTTTCCCTCTCTTTGAGAGTAGCAGCAATACATATACTGTTCACACTCACCTTCACTATGTTCTTCGCTATATGTCTCAGTCATAGGCAAGTGTGAAATACTCTAAACAGAGTACTTGGAAGGTAGATGATGTTCCTAGTGAGAACACATTGTGCAGACATAGCCATTTAAAAACAGGATTCTCACTGAGTCAAACAGTAATTCATTTTCACCAGAATTCTGAGACCTTTCTGCTGTATACTTCTTACGGTATAAAAGTTTCAACTTTTTATTCACTGCCAATTTGGCCAAAGAGCTTTAATGAAAAGCAAGACAAAACAGAGGAGTTTGGGGTTTTTTTTTCTAATAGGAAAATGTAGGCTTTCATTCTTGGATTTTAAATTGACTGGACTAATTTTGCTGAGTATTTTCCAGAGATAAAGCCTGAAAAAATTCAGCCCACAACATAGTTGCTTTGGAGAGCTCTATACAGTGGAATCTTGTGGTTACATTGAAATCCTTAAAAGAAATTGAGTGGCTAAAAAGGAGTACTGCTGCTTGGTTTCCCTACAGTTATGAAACTATTGCTTACAAGTGCATTGTCTTTAGAAAATCAGGTTTAATTACATACTAGAAGATATATATATATCTATCTTAGGATAGGTAGACTAGCATACAATGGCCTGATATTATTCTGAACACAATGAACGAACATGTTACTGTATCCAAAAAATGTGAACTACGCAAATTTTATGTAGTGGCAGTGTCATAAAAGGATCATAACAAATTTTTATAGCTTTGTTGAGATTAAGGACATAAAATATAGAGAACATCTGGCTTTATCTTCTGTATGTAACAGACTGAAAATATTTGGAGATGCACAAGTTTGTGTAGCTTAAAGTATTTTAATTCTCAAACTAAACTGTGGTGGAGAAGAAGGAAAATAGCCCATAGATCTCTATCAGTTTGAGCATTGCAAAATTCCTTCCATATAACTTGCACAGTAAAGATAGAAGATACTTGTTTCTCTTTTTGAATCCAAAATGGGACCTAGTGTAGATTAGCTGATGTAGCAGATTGGCATCTAAATGGACGATTTTCACTTTTGTGCTTTTTGATGATTTTAGTAAAAAAAGGCAACTTGTTTTTCCTCAGTGTCACCTCTTCCCCAAGTCTTTTCACTCCATTCCTCCTTCCTTAAAAAACAAAAAAAAGGGTGACTGTATGCATAGTTTTAATGAAGACCTAGGAGTGTTACAAGAGCAATGCATGGTGCTGATAGCAGCACAGGTAATCCAGGTAATGCAAAAAAGTAAAGGCTCTGCTATTTTCTGAGCTAATCTGATTCCTGGAAGAAATCAGTAATGGTTGTGCAGAGCCCTGAGGAGAGCAATTTGAAAGTGCACTGGGACACATTTTGCAGCTGTCAGAATTTTAGCTTTATGGATGAGAATGGAGAGTTGTAATCATTTTTTTCATGTTTCCGTCTTTTTGTTTCTTCTTGCCGCTTGCGTTCTCTTAAAAGAAAAACAGTAGATTGCATTCATGTGAGGCAGCAGCATTAAGGATCACTTACTGATAGATGAATTCTTTTTAAATTCCCCATCATGATCAAGTTAATAAACAATGAAAAAGAGAGGAATGAGGAGAGTTGGAAATGTTCTGCTCACATTGTAGCAGTGCACTTGTGCTGGTATTGTGTTATGGATGGACAGTATAGGTTCCTGACAAAACCATGCTGTTGCAACAGCAGTAAATACAAACATACTTACAGATTTCATATTGCTTATTCATTTGAAGAACTGTTGTCTCCCATATTTTCCAATATGGGTATGTGCTTCATAATACAAATAAAACAAGTTATGTGAAATTAAAGTGCATGGAGTCGGGTGACCAGTTTCAAAGCCAGCTGTAATACCTGTCCTCCCTTTCCATTGTATATCTCCCATTTTCATTGCACAATGCCGAGGCCATAAGCACTTTGGGATGTACATGATGACGAAGAGCAAGGAAACAATCATTGGAATAGCTCTTCCTGCTCTTTCCCAAGGAAAACATATTATCTAGTAGTCTTCATTACGGCATGATACTATCTAAAAGGCCTTAACACAACTTCTGAGATGCAGAGACAGATTTCAGCTGGTTGATCCCCCTTCACATCTCTTCCACTTTGTGATCAACCCCATATTCCAGAACAGATGAGTACAACTCATTTTGCCATCTTATTTACTGACTTCATTGATGTCCTCATTTTGAAACTCTGCTAATTGCTCCCCTTTTCCATGTCAGAGTAATACCCAGTATTAAACATAATAAAATTAATTTGAAGACAATTAACCTCATTAAAAATATATTTAAAAAATAGAAAATTGCAATCATATTTGCTTCTACTTCAGCAACTAAATTGATTCCTAACAAATAAATATTGTACAATTACACCCAAAGTACTTTATAGTGTTTATGCATTCCTTCATTGGCAGTTACTAGGATCTTCTAGCTTTAGAATGTAATTTCTCTGTTATCTGTTTGTGTTTTCAGTTGAATGCTGCTTAAAACATTTAATTTTATTTAAGTCCAATTTGGTAACATATTGAGTTGAGCCTAATCCTTGGGGAAACATTTATATTTCAGTGTTAGGCAATAGTTGTTAATGTTTATTCATGAAGGGTGCATTACTCAAATAACCTATCTTAGACAAAAATTAAGATGTGTTAGCAAAATTTTGTTAGCAGATGTGGCAATCCCAAGTCATTCTTTTTGGAATCTTTCAACTAAATTTATAAACAGGAACATTCTGTTTAGGGAGTAGTTTGCTCTTTATTTATTTGTCTTTTTTTACCTGTTTCAGCTTGGAGAAAACAAGAGTTGGAATGGCCAGAACGTTGGGTTTTCAGAGCCAACAAGTAACAGTAAGTATTGCTTTCTAAATTCGTATTTATGCTTGCTTCTTTTGATCTCTGTAGGATTTGGAGTATTCAAGACAATTGAAATGCTTTTCATAAATATTTTAGGGGTTTTATTGCAATTAGATGAATTAACTCTTGAGTGTCCTCTGTGTGAGTGCAGGTGTGAACGAGTGCAGGAACAAGGAGATTTTTATCTACTCCTTGAATCATTGAATCCTTCAGTTTGTAAGGGATTTTAGGAGGTCATCTAAGCTGCCTACTCAAAGCACAGTCAGTACAGAGTTCAGACAAGGGTACTTATGTCTTTTTAGTAGTTCTCGAAGGAAAGAGATTCCATAGCTTCTTTGGGCAGCCAGTTCCAATGCTAAACTATGTTCATGCTGAATTTTTTAATTTTTATCCTTATTTTAACACCTCTTGTTTGTTTATGACTATCAACTCCTGTTCTGCTGCTGTATATCTCAGTAAAGTGCCTGGCTCCATCTTTCAGGTAAATGACATCCCCTGCTCTCCATTCCTTCATAAATCCAGTCATTTTATCATAAAAGGCAATCACATTGTGTGCTCACAAATGGCTTTAAGAGGACTATGATTCTCCCAGGTACTAGTGTGAGGCTGACTAGCCCACCTGTTTCAATGATGATGCCTTTCTCCAGGCATCACTGGACATCTCTTCTGATCTGCATGACTTTTTGAAGATAACAGAGAGTGGCCTCACAATGATATAAGCTGGTTGACTCAGCATGCTAAGGCATATCCTATTTGGTCCAGTGCCACAGAAAGTGCCACCTGAATGAGAGGAAGAACTTCTTTACTGTGAAGGTGACCAGATTGCCCAGAGAGGTTGTGGAGCCTTCCTCACTGGAGATATTTACAAACCATCTGGACACAATCCTGTGCCATGTGTTATGGAATGACCCTGCTTGAGCAGGAGGTTGGACCAGATGACCCACTGTGGTCCCTTTCAACCTGGACCATTCTGTGATTCTGCAGTTCTGTGATCTCTGACTTACATGGGCTGACCTCTGTCTTGTCTCAAGACATCCCCGACTCTGATCAGGTTCTGCTATTGGTAGTTTCTTTCTTCCTTGAGCTGTGTCTGAAGACACAAAGGCCCAAGAAACCTTGTTGGTAACGACTGAATTCAGTTTCACTGCAAGAGGTAAAGAATAGATTTTTGCTTTTAAAGTGGTAAAGATAATATAAATAGTTCTTCCTTCACTTTTTTGTGAGCCTTGGATTCTTTTTGAAGACTGTGTATAGTTTTGAAATTAAGAGTCCCAAACACTGTCTCAATTCAACTAAGGATTATACTAGAGATGGACACACACATTAGCTACCTTCTATTTTTTGCCTATGTACATCTGAAAGATATGGTCCTAAAAGGTGGTTTTAAGGGATTTCAGTATATATGTGGTCTTCCCAGTCACAAGACATGAGGAATAATTTGTGTCTCAACTTACACAGCGGTTTGCTAATATTTAAAGTGATCTTGGATTCAGCACATGCCATTGTGTTTCCCTTAAAGGAAGGATTCTTCAGGATCTAAGACTTCTCATTATTTGCTTCCTTACAGCTCTGTCATCAATCCCCTCAATACTTGTAGATGATTGTTGTTTGCATTGTCAAAATCTCTAGGTCATTGCCTGTGAAATATCTTTAAATGTTAATATCTTCAAATGTTAACATTATTAGAGTTTGAGACAGCAGACTAAGACCTCTAGATTTTCTATCCTTGCAGTGTCTTGTAGCAAAGATATTTATAAAGGACACCACAATCATCTGCTACACCAAAGAGAAAAAACAATCTCTTTCTCACGCTGCATCTGGCAAGACAACTTTGACAGTTATACATGTAAATCTAAATCTAGAAGGAGAACACAAAGGCAAACTCATTCAACATGAGACAAGATCAACAAAATTATGTTTTAGACCTATGCTGACCAAACAACTGAATTTTCACAGATTAACCTGCTCACAGAACTTTTTGAAGTCACCACAGACCACAGTACAGAAAGAGGTTTTCATTCTGGGATGCTTTTGTAATTCAGGATGCCTGCATTTCCATTCTTCTGATCTAAAAGCAAATTGGAAGTCAAAGGAGATGTAGATATCATGTCAATAGACACAGAGCATTTGTTTCTGACAATTCTGTTCAGAGACCACTGTGCTTAATCTCTTGACCCCTTTTTTGAGGGTTCTAACCTAGAGGCAACATTAGTAATAATCAGGTGATTAACGTGTGTCAGAGAATCATAGAGTCATGAAATGTTAAGGGGTTGGAATGGACCTTAAAGATCCTCTAGTCCCAACCCACCCTGCCATGTGCAGGGACACCTCCCAATAGACCAGGTTGCTCAAGGCCTTATCCAACCTGGCTTTGAACACTGCCAGGGTTGGGGCATTCACAGCCTTCCTGGGCAACCTGTTTCAGTGTCTCACCACCCTCAGAGTAAAGAATTTCTTCCTAATATCTAACCTAAATTTCCTCTATTTCTATTTGTACCCATTACTCCTTGTCCTATCACTACAGTTCCTGATGAAGAGTCCTTCTCCAGCTTCCCAGCAGGCCCCTTTCAGATGCTGGACAGTTGCTATGAGGTCTCCATGCAACCTTTTCTTCTTTAGCCTGAACATCCCCAGCTTTCTCAACCTGTCTTCATAGGGCAAGTGCTTCAGTCCTCTTGTCAGCTTTGTGGCCCTCTGCTGGACTTGCTCCAAAAGTTCCATGTCCTTCTTATGTTGGGGACCCCAGAGCTCGATGAGGTAGTCCAGGTGGGGTTTCACAAGAGCAGAGTAGAAGAGTAGAATCACCTCCCTTGATCTGCTGGCCACGCTGCTTTGGATGCAGCCCAGGACACTGCTGGCTTTCTGATCTGTGAGCATACACTGGCAGCTCATGTTGAGTTTTCATCAGCCATCACCCTTAAGTCATTCTCTGCAGGGCTGCTCTCAACCACTTCTCTGCCCAGCATGTAGGTGTGTCTGGGATCACGATGGCTCAGGTGAGGGCACTTGTACTTAACTTTATTGAACTTCATGATGTTTGCATGGGCTCACCTCTCAAGTCTGTCAAGGTCCCTTTGGATGGCATCTTTTCCCTCCAGCATGACAACTGTACCACACAGCTTAGTGTAGTCAGCAAATTTGCTGAGGGTGCACTTGATCCCACTGTCCATGTCACCAACAAAGATGTCTAATAGATTATTTCAGTATCATTTATTATTTCAGTGAGACTATACAATCTTTTTGCAAAATACGAAGGGTTTGAATCCAAAGTGTTGTCAATAGGCATATACTTCTTTTACTGTTTTTTTTAACTCTTCACATCTTAAGGAGCCTTCTCTTCAGGGTATTTTCTTTAAAATACACAGCTTAACTGTAGAAAATGTCAGAACATTTTTGAATCTTATTTATTTAACTGGTAAGTTCAGTTAATACCTTCCTACCAAATGGCTCTATGAAGAGGCCTGTTTTCAGGATGTGACTGAGGTCAGAGGATTGCTGCATTTGGAGAAGACCTATGCAGTACTTCTTGATATTTCTCACTGGTTTTCCAGACATGATTACTATTTAAATGGTGTGCTAATATTTAGTAGGGAAACGGTCTGCCAATAGATTTTTACCTATGAGCACTTTACCTTCTCTGCTTCTAGTAGAATATGATGTGTTAGTTTCCCACACAGGGAATGCGTAAAAAATCCTGACGAAGAGCTAATATTAAGAGTTTTCCCTGTGCACGCTCACTGATCTTCCCCTGAGCCCCTGAGTTCAAGATAACTTCACAGTTTTGTGGTCAAGGAGAACTGAGGAAATCAGAAGTGTCTTCTCATTTTGAATAAAACACTTGCATGCATGACCTTTCATGCACCTGTGAAGTGCAGGGTTTAAGGCATTCCAAACAAGTTCCACACTTTTGCAGACACTCTTTCTTTGTGTGCATAATGCAGTGTGTTTCCATCTGAGCCAAATAAAACTGGACTAGTAAAGGGAAGTTGTATACAACAAAACCAAAAATCATAACAGTTCTATATAGTACAGTTGAAGTACAGCTTTCATTGTACTGTTATGTAGTTTATTTTTGCTGAGAAATACCTTACAGTCTGTATCATTCTAGTTACTCACTCAATATATATTTAGTATTCCCTGTTAAATATTCTTGAAAATTAACTTCTCCTGCTGTCCTCTGTCATATTATTTTAGCAGTTATCCTTGAGGCAAACCTCACTTCTGTTCCAACTCACTGGCAAAGCTTCTTCCCACAGGTTCACTTTTTTACCTTTCCTCTTCATTTCACAATTTTGAAGAAAGATAAAACAAGAATCTCTTTCTTGTTTGGGGATATTTTAGACATTTCTCACAGGTGAAATGGCAAGGACATTGACTGTTTTTTTCCCCTGATGCTTCTTTGAGAGACTGTGAGCAGACCAGAAGCATTTACAGCCCATACAGAAGATGTTAACTGTAAAGAGAATACTCATTTATCTCTCTGGATTTGACTTAAGTGGTTATCAAGAAAAACAAAACATGAAAGGAATAAACAATCCTAGTGCAGAGTGCATTTCCATGGGAACATATTTTGATTTTATATTTCTGGATGGAGTAATCACAAACATCATACAGCCTGTGTTCTAGAGAAGCTGCAGATTAGCTATGAAGAATAATATAAAGGTAAAAGTAGAAAATAACAGTGCTTTTATTTATCACAATTATAACAAGGAAAAAATGGCCATAACTGGTTTTTTATGTCTCCTACCCTCAATTTTTCATAGTATAGTTTTCCCCTTATGTATTTCCAACAATTTTGGGAGTTAAAAGGTAAGTACTGAAAAATGGTTAAAAAAAAATCCATTCAGGGCAATCTTACCTCTCTTTAAAGGACAGACTCTGTTTTTCTTGCCTAACATTTTATTACTAAGAATTTGTGCATGACTTAACAGTCTTTGTTCTTCGGAGTACAGCTGCTCCTGCTGTTTCTTCACCACCTGAAATCATAGCCATTTGTTTGTGACATCACAATTAGTTACTGTGAAGATGATTAGATTGTCACCAACAGATGATTATGATTTCAGATGGTAAATGAACAGCAGGAGCAGATGATCTCCTAAGGAAAAAAAGATACTTGATCTCATGCAATTGTTCTCAGTGACAAAAAAAAAAATAAAAAAATTTCAAAAAAGACAGAAAAAAGCAAGAAGATATTCTGAAGAGTTTCTTAAGTTTGTGATGAGAAAATCTGAGATTTTTCTGTAAATAAAATCTATTTTAGTATTTTTAAAAATCTACTTCAATAACAGATCAAGACTATAAGAAATATAAAAAATACAAAATATTTGGTGTTATTGTAAGTGCTGGTGTCTGGTTACATTCAGATTCTTACTCAGATGTTTCTTCACCAGCTTTTGGGAGAAAATAAGTGCAACATAAATCACGTATTTATGAAGTTTTCCATATGACTGCATCTTCATTTTGAAGGAAACAAAATTTATGTGAACTTTGTGCTTCTGGTCCTCACTAGTTTTATGAAGATTTTTGTAGTCCTCTACATGTTTATTTTTCAGCTGGGGATTTTGGTGAAGACTTCCAGTAGATAATTTAATGCTCCTGTATTTCCATGAGCAGTAACAAAACTCTACAGTTTTGGAATAAAGTTTTTGTTTTGTAATTTGGACATTTTTAATTGAAATTTATGTGTGTTATATTTTGCTGAAATATGCAATTCTTTTGGGTGTATTTCAGAGGTAATTTGTAGTGGATCGTATACATTTTTACCCACTAAATACTGCTGTTGCATTGGACTTGGCTTTTGAATTGCTTCCGAACTTACTAAACTCTGTTAGTTATAATGCACTCTTGCTCGGGGGTAGGTTGATGTATCACTAAACATTTGCTGAATTATTTGCCATTCTGAATAGAAACCACAGTAAGAGGTATTGACAATACAAATTATTTGTTGAAACACAGGTCACAGAATGGTAGTTTTCCATCTGTTGATTTTGGTATTTTTTGTTCTATTATGGAAGGGTTTTTTTAGCAAACGGTCAGGTGAACATTATACCATCATTGGCACAGTTCCATCAACTGAGCCACTTGTCTACACTCTGTATGTCTTACAGTCTTGTCTAGAGTCTCTTATCACAGTTCAGTATTTAAATAACACCTTGCCTTACTAACTGCTGAGTCGATGTGCTAATTTTCTAATTAAATTTTCTTTCTAACTGAAGACCTGGGAAAATTAAATTTAGAAGCAAAGGAGAATTCTCCAATTTTGTTTCTTACGTGAGTTACTAAAGCTAGGAAATCCATGCTGCATTTAGCATTATTAATAGTTGATGTGTTATTTTTCAGTTTCATCTAGCAATGAGAATGAGATAATTTTATTCAGCATAAAACCAATTAAATGCAACTTGCATATGATTTTTTAAACAGCTGAAAAAACTTCTGAAACACTTAAAAAACACCTCATATTAACAAAACTGGGAAAGGTGTGTATGGGTTTTTTTAACTTTCTGTTTTGAGAACAAGTGAAAAGAGCCAAATTAGCATTTTTGTGTCTGAGTGGGATTTGGGCACAACTCTGGAGCGTAAGATGACAACTACAAGTGGTCCTCTTTTTTGCATGTTTCCCCTTTTCAGATGTTCAGTTAGGTGGTTCAAGTCCTCCAAGTTTTGCATCTTCGGAGGTGCTTTCTTTACTGAGTTTAGAGTACAATGTGTGTTTATAAAGTGCCTGGTGTTTTAAGCATATGTGCAGAATACTGAGAGACTTAGATTTCTCAAGTTCCTTCTTTAGCAGAAGGAGAGTACTCATGGGATGCAGAGTAATCAGGATAACGGCAGCCACCTTTGGGATATATGTATTTAATATGATTTGCAGACAAAAGAGGAAAAATTAGATGCTATTAAAATGCAAGAAATCCACAGGGAAGGAGTGATCTAAAGGAATCATGACTCTCTAGTTTATCTGTTTATCAAAATTCTTGTGAATGAAGATGCAGATGTGTATTCTGGTGTTCTCTGTCTGGTTGACAGATATTCCACATGTTTTAGATGCAGGTTAAAGAAAAGTGTTGCAAGCAACCTGCTGCCTGGTTCCTGAGTAGTACAGATTGTGTATATGTAAGAAACATACACATGGGCTGTGATTTAGATACCCTCAGGCTGAGAAGGAACTTAAGTCAGCTTTCTAGGAGACTGCTTAACCATTAAGCTTTTGATGTATAAAATGTATAAAGAAGGAACAGCCACTTTGACAGTAGATAGCCAGCTCTGTGGGTAGAGAAAATTTCAGATGCTTTATCCTTTTGCTTTTCCCAGTCCCCTAAAATTCCAATATGAATTACATTTATTAAAAGTTGCTAGTCTCTTCCTTTGAAAAAAATCTGCATGTGAAGTAGAAATGCAGAGCTCTTTTTTGCTGTTAAGTCTCAAATTCAAATTTAATTATCATTATCTGCATTTGGTTTTCTTCTTCAGCTGAGCAAATGGAGCAGTATCACATAATTCACCTCAATACAATGTTCCTCTAAATTCTTTCACTTTCCTGAAGTCATTTCTCCTTTTTCTACTCCCTTCCCCCCAACCTGGAACCCACCATGTACTTCGCTGTTAGTCTAGGATAATAATGTCCTTGAAAAATTGAATTGCCTGAACTGAGGCTTTATTGCTGTCAGAACCAAGACTTAATTCTCCACTCTCTCCTCCATCCCCTTTCCTTTACATCAAACGTCTTGTCCCTATGACTTCCACTCCCCCACCACTTTCTTCTCCTCTTATTTCATCTTCACTCATACCTATGTTGTGCTTGTTGATGGCCCCCTTGACCTTCTTAGCTCCAGCAACCTCTTTGTCCTTGTCTAGTAGACTTGCTCATTCTTTCATCTCTTCTTCATGTGGGTCATGCCTTTGTTTTCATCATCGTCACCATTCTCATTCCCCTTCTAATCTGTTAATGAATAGTCTTGCCTGCACAGGTCGCCTCTGGTTCCACTTAGGCACTTTCCTAATTGCTTTATCCCCGCAAACATCACTTTGTTGCAGCTTTTACAAGCACCTTGATCTGCCACCTCATTAACTTGATTTGTCCTGCCTCCAAATTTGCTGATCATCTTTACTGATAAGAATACTGTCCTTCCTTCTGCATTTAGATCAGTTCTTTCCTGAACTCTCTTTATCCTAGTGTTTGGTTATGTGGTACAATGACATATCACACCAAAATTATCATGTAAAACTTATGGTATAGATGTTTCATCTGTCTGTTGGAATATTTCTTAGAATATCTTATAGAAATTCCCCCCTGCAAACACTAAGTGTTACTTTAACCAAAATCTTGTGTTTCCAAGCATCAGAAAAGCTGTGGGAGAATTCAAAAGACTCCTCACAAAAATTAAATGCCAAATGTTACAAAAATGTATATAATTTATGTCTTCTTCAATACTGCAACTTCTGTTTCGGCTATACAGAAAATAGTCCAGTTAAATTAAGGATATCAAGACCTGACTTCATGAAGGACTAAATAGTATTTACTTCAGTGTTATGTTATTTTAAGGTTAAATAAACTGCAGTTTTTAATGAGTGGCTTTATATAACATTGGTTTGTTTTGGGTCATTTAGACAAGATCTTTGGATTGAAAGACATTGTGTAATGACAAAACATTTTTTCATGTCTGAATATTGCAGTAGCTGGTGACTTAGAAATACCACAGATAGCTGTGTTAAGTAGGTAATGATTGCATCTGGTATTTCAAGCCAAGAAAGTGTGTAGACAATTGCTGAGAACATAATGGCCATACTATTTGCCTATTCAATTGTTTGGCTGACCTTTTCCGAGTTCCTACTGAGATAATAAAATTTGAAAATATTCTAGTATATAAATAGGCTTTTACAATGAGTGGAATATAAAATGATAATTTCTTATAATATTAACATTTTTCAGTCTTATTATTGAAGTAGTTACTTGGTTTTGTAGAATCTCTTTTTTGCTGTCAGTGGATTTGCAATGGGCCATATTCTAGGGCATGTTGAGAACCTGCCAGCTTTAAGGAGTAATTATTGCATATGAGTGCCCTCCATGCCTCTTAAGTTCTTGTCCATTTTAACTTACAAAATTGTGAAGTCAGGATGAGATCTGGTTCTAAGCTTTCCTTCTTACTGCCGTACTGCAAGATTTTACCCTGTACTTTAAGTAGCACATTATAAGAAGGCTTTATTCAATGTGAATACAGATAGCATAATCTGAAAGAAAGCTTTTTGGTGATTATCTATTGAGTATTTTATTCAGTTCCAAAAATACTGATTATCTCTTTATGAACAGTCTTTTCTTCATCCAGTGAAGGGTGATTTTTAATACCAGGGTGCTAATCCGAATTTATGAGCATGCCATATACAGAATTATATCATGGTTTCCTCTGCATCATCACACAAGACATGAAAGCACTCCTTTATGCTGATGCCCCATATAACTTATTGTAGTGCAGGGAAGAACATGTGCTCTTCAGCAGTGTGGAGGGAAGTCATATACCAGCTGATGCTGCTTCTGACACATAAACAAGTATAGCTTTCCTATAGGACAAGCAAGAGCCTAGGGAGAAAATTGTATTCTCCAAGAAAGAATGAAATTGTGGTTTAGACCAAGTATACCGAGTGTTCATAAACATGAAAAGTCAATGAGTGAGCTTGAACCACGAGAAGGTATTGAGTGAAGGCAGAGGAAAAGTATCTGTATGGTACTGATCAAGAAAAAAGAGATAATTAGCACTGACATATACATACATATATAAATATATATATGTATGTATGTGCAGATTGACAACACAAGCCTGATTTCACAGGCCACCTTGTGGAGTTGAATGATAAAACTGGAATCTCATCTTTTCATGTTTTCTGATGTTCCTGAAAGAAACAAAAAACTGGAAATGGGACACCAGTGGTAGCCACGTAGACACTAATACCTGTGAGCATGCAGGCAATGCTGCCATCACTCTGAATTTTTCTTAATTTAGTAACCCACTCTGGTGAGGTAACTTGTCACTGTCCCTGTATCAGCAAATTCCATTTTTGCAGAGTCTTGTTACATTGAGGCTCATTTGGTAATATTGTCAATTATTCTTCTTCCTCACCCCATTCCCCATGCAGAAACTTCCTCAGATGGTTAGTTTTGTTTTCCATGAATTCCAGACAGTGGAGCGCCCTTTTGTAGAAACGTCCCCCCGTCTTCCCAGCCAAGGGGACACTACAGAGAAAGGATGAGGAATAAAAATAACACCACTCAAACAGAACTTTTGGAGACTGCCTCTACTATGGCTGCTATGAAAAAAGGTGCAATCATAGCACCAAGATTACCTTTCCAGGGGAAGGCTTGTGAAAGTTAGTTGAGCCATTTTGTATCTTAATCATACATTTTCTCTGAAAACTGACAAGAATATGAAAATCTTCACCTGAAGATGTTCTCCTGCAATGCATAAAGGTGTTAGAGGATAGTGTTTCATTCTCCCATGTTTTTTAATGAAATGATTGTTAGAAGACTCATTAAGATAATTTCTGAAGAGTTCTTTTGTTCTTGCACTCAGTCCTCTTGTTCTACTCCTTGTCATGTGATAACTTTAGTACTGCAACTAAATGTATTTATACACTCTCCTACAATACAACAGAGTTGAAGTAAGCAGGCAACAGTGAGGAATGCTAGTTAAAAAATCCTCAGTAATATATTAAAAATAGAAAATGAATTACAGTTAATATATGTTTAATAGAAGAGACCAAGTTTTTATTGGCTTTTTAAAACAAGTTTGTAAGAAGCTTCGTGAAATGCAGGCCCTGAATATAAAAAGTTAATATCTTGCAACTATATTAATGTAATGTCTAGAATATTACATTACTTTGTTTCCAGAAATAATCAATGATGGTAATATAATATCTTCCTCTCAGAGCCAATGTATGATTTGAATTAATTATTGCTTATAAAGCACTTTGAAGTCTTTAACAGTAAGGTGTAGCAAAGTGTAAAAGTACTATTATTAATTTAACATCACTGTTAAAGTCAGTACTTTAGGAGCGTTTGCTATACTCTGCTCAATATCTTTTTATTCATCATATGCTGCATATTAGTTATTTTAACATTTAGAAAGCTTGGTAATCTGGAAGTATTCCAAACCATTGTTCCAGACAGCAGTTAGATATTTGGGTGGATCATGTAAAAACAGTGAAATGGCTGAGAAAGCATGTAAAATGTTTGTTTTAAGTAATATTACATCAATGGAACAGACATCTGCAGCACTGGACTTGATTTTAAACTTCTTTAAACTTTTTTAAAGTTAACATTGTACTATGTTTTTCTAAAATTGATTGGAGGGGAGAATAATATCATGTTATTTCTAAACAAGTAGACTGTTTTATCTTTTGTTCAGTTTTCATTTTTGTTTCTGAAATATTTGTGGGAAATCAGATTTACAGTGGGCAGTTCTTAGGAGGTGGTGAACATCTGCCACTCAGTATTATTGTTGCTGTTTGGTTTTGTAAGCTGACATCATGTATCAAGATCTGTATTATCTTTTTTTAAATTTTCATTAATATTATATCTTGTATAACACTAAAAACATGAGCAGTGGTTGGCCTTGGAGGCTATAGCCTTCAGAAAAAGAGTATAAAGTCTCTATCATATGGTAATTATGTGCCATAAAATAATGCTGTGTATTTGCACAGTTGTTTATCTATAATGTTATAATATAAATTGTCCCAGATAGAGAAAAAGAAATTTGGGGGATCCTGTCCTCCATCTTCCACAGTAGTATCATCTTGAACTTGTGTTTAGCTCTGGAGTTCAGCTCGGACTTCAGTATACTGGCTTTGGAGCCATTTCTAAACTGGGTAAAACACACTTCGAGTTCAGGGTCTAACCAAGCTCCCCATACCTACAAAAGTAGGTAGAGAGTGTGATCAAGTGAATAACAGATATGTCTTTGTGAATGGTATAAGCAGATGTTCCAGATATCTGAAAGCAATATGAATTTAAAAGCCAAATGTGCGAGTAAATCAATTAAAAGATTCACCTGTAAGCAGTTTGCTGAGTCGGCAATGATGAACTTCCATTTTCAACATATAGTTGAAAATGAGGATATTAATTATGGGTAATATTTTTTGAGTCTTCTCCTTGTGGTAGACATTTTATTTAAAAGTACTTCTTGCATTACTAGCATTAGAGGAATCCTTTCTAGGTACTGGAAATTAATTTCCTTCTCTTCTTTGAATTTATTCTACATTCTGAAATTAATTTAATATGTGCTGCAAGTGAATTAAGCATTGAACCCTTTGATTTCTCTTGAGATTACTAAATCAGTTAACAAACAGGTTTATTACCCCTAGAATGAAATACCATATGGCTCAGATTCTCTCATTTTATTTTCAGATATATGCTAGAAGATTAAAGTATGTTCTTAATAAGGAATTACGCATTTCAAGCTCATTTTCTGATGTAATAATAATAAGAAAAAGGTTTTTCTCTTCTATCAGCTAACTGATTAGTTATGTTTCCAACAAATGCTTCATCATATAAGAAAACTAGCACATTTCAGACTTAATTCTGCACATGCCCGTGCACAGGAATATCAGCAAAACTGATCAAATATGTTCTCCTGTTTCTGAGCAGGTTTAAGGTTGAGATATTTTCTAAAAATGTATTAAAAATTTTGAAACGTAGACATGTTGTCCCTAATTTACATGCCACTGGAAATATTTAAAAGTGATTCACTTAAATAAATTTAGCTCCTTTTAATGTTTGTAACCCCTACTGATATTACTGATAGCACATATAGCTTTTCTTTTTCAATATAAATGAAGGCAAGCAGCTATTTGCTAACTGTGGAATGCCATATATACAGCTAAATAAATAAATAAATTCATCTTCACTGCGGGGCAGTCAGTCACATCAGAGTCAGTAGCACAGTCACAATGTGGCTGCAGGGCAATTTGAGGTTTTTTAACTGCAGGCTCCCCCTGTAATTCGTCAAACACTTTAAGCCAGCACTTCAGTCAGTGCCGCTACTGCAAGAAACCACCTTGCCCTTCTTCTGCCTCCGACAGCTCATTCTCATGAACATCCCTACATGCTCCTACAGGTGCTGGTGCTGGCACAAACAATAGAGCAGTGGGACAGTACAAACAGCAGCTGTAGGTGGGAGAGAAAACTGAACTACTTGTGGCAGCAATGGTGCTGATACAGACTACTTTCAATTATTTGTGAAAAACAGCCTAAATTATTGTATCAGATAGGAGGTAGAAGAATATAGGGAAATAATGATTATACTACTATTTTGAAGTAGCATCTGCTCCTTGTGGTTTGTAGGTCTCCACACATTATTTGTTCATGTTGTGAATTCTGTGCTAGCCCCAGTTTTAAAATTCAGGTTTGTACTTTTTTGAAAGGAGCTGGGGAAGAGGAAAAAGAGGGGGCACTTCAGATCTGTTTTGTTTCTAAATAAATTATGCAATTTCATTTACAGTTACTGTGGGGAAAAAAAAGGTTACTACTTCTAAATTCTTACTTTGTTTTTCACTCTAAAATATGTTAATGAAAATTGTATATGTGTCAAACCCATTCTAGACTAATAAGAATGATCTCTGGTTTTGTTTTCAGCACCAAAGGGAATACTCCATCTCTCTCCTGATGTTTATCAAGAGATGGAAGCAAGCCGCAACAAATCAGCCCCTGGTACCACTGTAAGCTATTTGTCGCCCAAAGAAATGAGCCAGACTTCTAGCTCTTTCTTCAGCATATCTCCTACAACAAATAGCACAGCTACGATTGCCAGGGAACTTCTCATGAATGGAACATCCCCAACTGCTGAAGCCATAGGTCTAAAAGGAATATCTCCTGCTTCCCCCTGTTCTACAGTGCAGCCTTCAAAACAGCTGGAGTATTTGGCAAGGATTCAAGGCTTTCAGGTATGGGAGGGGGAAAATGAAGCTCTTCAGCCAGAATCGTAGCATTGCCATCAAGTTTTCACTCTTGCCCTCTTGAATGTGGGCATGCATGTAACTTATCTTGTAAAATTAGCTGGTGTCTGAGGCAGTTTCTGGGTCCAGGAGATACAACTCTGCACCACTATATGTATCCCTCCTCTTTTTTTTTCCTTCCTTACATTCATCTTACTGCAGGCATCTTTCTCTTCTTTGCCTATTCTCTTCAAATAATTACAAGCTTAAATTATGCTTTTTACTTGCACTTCTCTGAGAGTCTTCACCTCTTTGAAACAGAAGCTTTACATCCTGCTCTGGCATTGGTTACTCTCTTCAACTCTGATCCAGAAGGTACAGATGAACCACCTTGCCTTTGTGTTTGTTGTCTAGGCTGGGTTATTAGAGGAATTTCTTTGCTTCCCACCCTGCATCTCTTAGTTGTAACTTGGTATCATGGTCTAGGAATGGTACTTCCCAATTTAGTGCTCCCACTGAGACTCTCCAAACCATAAGCTGCTCACTTGCTCCCTCTCCCCTGTGGCAGGCTGGAGAGGAGAATTGGAGTCACAAAAGGTAAAGATCAAAGGTTGAGGTAAGAATAATTTACTGGAAACAGCAATGAGATAAAAAACCAAACAGTAACAGCAACAATACTAATGGCAGAGGGTGCAAGAATCAAACGATTCACATGGAAGCCCCTTGACAACAGACAATATCCAACTGCTCCCTCTGCCACACTCCTCGACCGGAATGCACCCTGTTCTCCCCATAAGAGACTCCCTTCTCCCTGGTCCTGGCAATGACATGAGGGGCTATAGAATAATTTCCAAGTCCTAGCCATGCCCCCTCCTGGGTACTGCTAAAATTAACCCTGTGCTGGCCAGAACTAGGACATTATCCACCCCTTATACTATACCATCTATGACATGCCCAAATCCTACACCTTCCAACTACATGGATATATGTTTAGATAGATAGATAGATATACACATATACAGAAGCACAAGTGTCCTTTCCATAGTCAGTGGCTGTCCCTCCAAGATGTCTGTTGAGTTCATTTAGCCCATGACTGTCGATTCTATCCATCCTAGATGTCTCCCAGGGCAGAAGGGCTGGTATGCTCTTGGGTAGTTACAAGCTGCCTCAGAAACCCACAACTGCTGCATCTGGAGCAGTCCATCCTTGCTGTCAGTGGTGATTATGGCATACAGTGGCAGTTTCATTCAGCAACCAATGCTACACATTTCAGCTTTATAGCCTGTTCTCACCAAAAATCAAATCCCCTTGAGGAACATATCAAGTTTCCTCATTCCTCTGCCTTACCCACAAAGTGTAACCAAGTCCTTGAGCAAAACCAATCCCATGGGTAGGTTAGCCTTTTCTTGAGGGAGAACTAATCCAAACTATCTTCCCTAACACATTCCTCATATGCCCCATGGGGACTTTATCCCCATCTGTAGTGCATGGAGGTTTTGATTGGGCAGGACCAGCTTGATTGGTAGAGCCTCTATTGATAACTAACCAGGTGGCCTTCGCTAAACGTGTATCCCAATATTTGAAGGTCAATGTGGTTTTTAACAGTTCATTGTCCCATTCAACTTTCCCAGGGGCTGATGCATGATAGAGGGTATGATACACCCACTCAAAAATGTGCTCTCTGGCCCAGGTTTCTATAAGGCTATTTTTGAAATGAGTCCCATTGTCCAACTCACTTCTCTCTGGGGTGCTATGTCGCCACAGGACTTAGAACCTTAGAACCTGTCGCCACAGAACCTTTTCAAGGTTCAAGATAGTGTTCTGGGCAGTGGCATGAGGCACGGGGTATGTCTCCAGCCATCCAGTGGTCATTTCTACCATTGTAAGTGCATAGCAATTGCCTTGGCGGGTTTGCATCAGTGTGATATGATCAATCTGCCAGGCCTCCCCACATTGTATTTCAACCATCCTCCCCCACACCACAGAGGCTTTGCCCTCTTGGCCTGCCTGATTGCAACACAGGTTTCACAGTCCTGGATAACCTGGGAGATAGTGTCCATGGCTAAGTCCGCCCCTTGATTACAAGCCCACTTGTATGTCACATCTCTTCCTTGATGACCTGAGGTGTCATAAGTCTACCCAACCTGAAAGAACTCACCCTTGTTTTGCCAGTCTAGATCTACCTGAGTCACTTAAATCTTGGCTGCTCAATCCACCTGTCTGCTGTTGCGATGCTCTTCAGTAGGCTGACTCCTGGGTACATGTGCATCTACATGATGGCCTTTAACAGCCAACTTCTTTTCCCAGGCAGAAATGTCTTGCCACACTTCAGCAGCCCCGATGGGTTTACCTCTGTGCTGCTAATTGGTCTTTTTCCATGGGTCTATCCACCCCCACAGAGCATTTGCTACCATCCACTAGTCAGTGTAGAGGTAGAGCGCTCACCATTTCTCTCCTTCAGCGATATCTAAAGCCGTCCGGACAGCTTTCAGCTCTGCAACCTGACTTGATCCACCTTGTTCCTCAATAGCTTCTTCAACTCACCGTGTAAGACTCCATTCAGCTGCTTTCCATTTTGATGTAGCCCTACCATCAGTGAAGAGAACGTATCACTTTTCATTTTCTGGTCGCTGATTATGCACTGTGGCCTCCTCAGCATGCGTCACCCTCTGATGGTCATGATAGTCCAATATTTTCACCTTTGGACCAGTTCACAATGACTTCCAAGATCCCTGGACGATTGGGTTTTCCTATTTGAGCTCACATGACCCACTTACTCCATGTAGCATCAGTGGCATGATGCATAGAAGGAACTTTTCCTTTGAACATCCAACCCAGCTCTGGCAGTCAGGGTTGCAGGAGGAGCTGTGCTTCACTGCCAGTCACTTCTGAGGCAGCTCAAACTCCTTCATAAGCTGCCAGTATCTCTTTTAAAGTTGGGATGTAACAGACCTTGGTTCCTTTGTATTCTCAACTCCAGAACCCCAGGGGTTGTCCTCAAGTGTCCCTGAGACTCCAGGAAGGACCATTCTCCCCAGCTGCAGTGTAAAGCACATTTTTCACATATTGTTCTGTCCTCACTGGCCCAAGGGCTCCTGCATGAACAATCTCCTGTTTAATTTGTTCAAAAGCTTGTTGTCCAGGAACTCACTTAAAATCATTCTTCTTGCATGTCACAAAGTAGTCAGGGCTTACAATCTGACTGTACTCTGGAATATGCATCCTCCAAAAACCCATGGTGCCTAGGAAAGCCTGTGTTTCCTTCTTGCTGGTTGGTGTGGACATAGCTCCTGTTTTGTTGACCATGTCCATTGGAATCTGACAACATCCATCATGCCATTTTACTCCTAAAAACTGAATTTCCTGGGCAGGTCCCTTGACCTTACTTTGCTTTATGGCAAAAGCAACCTTTAGGAGGATTTGTATTAACTTCTCTCCTTTCTTAAAAACTTCCTCTGCTGTGTTGTCGCACATGATAAGGTCATCAATGTATTGCAAATATTCTGGAGTCTTTTCCAGTGCAGTAGGGATCAGTCCATGGCAAACAGTGAGGCTGTGTTTCCACCCCTGGGCCAGTCAGTTCCAGGTGTACTGGACACACCTCCAGGTGAAAGCAAACTGTGGCCTGCAGTCTACTGCTAAAGGAATGGAGAAAACCACATTAGCAATATTGATGGTGACACCACTTTGCTTCAGTTCATACTGAAGTTCCAACATGTCCAGTACAGCAGTGCACAATGGTGGTGTGACCCTGTTCAGGCCACAATAGTCCCTTTTTCATTTTCCACTCTCCATTGGATTTATGGGCCATATAGGACTATTAAAGGGTGAGTGATGGATTCTGCCCCTATGTATCTCAATGGCATCAAAGTACATTGTGCACAGTGTCAACTAAAGCCTTATATCTGTGGATCTGATGTGCCAGGCCATTGGATCCACACAGTCCAATAGATCTAATTGTCCCTTTCCTCCACCTGGCTGGAGGCAGGGTTCTTCAAGTTCTGGTAATAGTACTCACTGCTCCCTTCTTGTAACTGTGAACTGGAGGTCCCTTCAAGAGGACTGGAAGTAACACCAGCACTCCTATTCTGTCTGAGGACTTGCCCACTGGAAACTGGAGCTGCATTTATCCTTGAAGAATTTCCTGTGGTGGTTGTTCTTCCTCTCAACTCATGTGTCCATGCTGCTAGGGCAGAGGTGGGTTTTCCATCCCACTTCCCCAAGTCGTCTTCATGGTCATGCGAGTAAAACCATTGGTTACTTTGTGGTGTGTACTCTCTTGAACAGGGGGGTGCTTGCTCCCAATAGCAGAAACTGATTCACATTGGTGGGGCACGAGTCTGTCTGCAGTCTTGGACAGTCTTTCCACAGCTGAGGCACAGGTTGGTAGGGAGGAAGAAGATGATTTTCATATCATCAGAGTTGGGTAGTCACCTGAAGCACTGCTTGGTCTCCCTCTTTCCATGACATCAGTGCTAGTGAGTTGGCATACGACAATGGTGTGCTCTGTACAAACTTCAGCCACATGGATTGTGTACACTGGACCTCATCTGGATCTACAGGGGGCTGCTCATTATTTGAATCTTTATATATTTCCTTCAGCACAGCTAATTCTCTCAGGTACTGGATACCTTTCTACATAGTGTTCCACCTGCTTGAGTGCACTACTAGATCGTCCTTTAAAGTCTTTTCCCTCATACTTGACAAGAGTTGCCTCCAGAGGCTGAGACTTTCTGTAGTCTTCCCAATCCTCTTGTCAATGCCCACATTGCAGGACAGGAATCCCAGTTGCTTGGCTTCACTACCATTTAGTTTCATATCATGGGCAGCAATATCCCATCATTGGAGCAGCCAGGTCACCAAGGGCTCTCCTGACTGGTGGCTGAAATCTTTTTACATATATCACAGCTCAGGGATAGAGATTAGATAGTTATCTCTGGCTCTGCCTCTTCCTCCTGTTGTGAGGATCCTACTTTCTCTTCATCCCTCACTAAGCAAAGTGATTTGGTCTTGGATTTCTTCTTCTCTGTAGGGGCAACTGCAGCTGGCATGGGTTGTTCCTCTGGTTCAGCTGCAGTTTGAGTGGCCACAGTGCCTGTTGGTCTGCTTTCCTTCTCCTCCCCCCAGGGGTGCTGTCTAGTGACCATAAATAGTAGCCAGGGCCTAGCACACTGCAGTAAATTGCTCCTCTCTGGAGTTGCCACAGCATTCTTGCAAATATTCTGTCACTTTATCAAGGTCTCGTAGTTGTTCAGGAGTGAACTTCCAAGCCATTAGAGCAGATAATTTCCCCCCAAACTGGCCGTTTTTTTCCCCACATTCCATGCCACTCATGACTATCCATTTTCAGGGCAGATCTCTGAATGACCTTCCCAACAATCACTTTCTTGACTCTAAATATGGTGTGAACTACACTGAGGAGACCTGGCAGGCATAGCAACAAGAACATGTTTTCCTTAACATCCAAAGGGAATTCAAAATTCTCAAAAGCTGTTGTAACAGGCCTAATGGAGCAAAAAGGGGTGAAAAGCTGGGAAAAATCATCCTCCCCTCTTCCCCCCTCAGACTGGGTATGACTATTAATGGACTCCCAGAGGCAGCATGTGAGATAAGGGTAGAAGAGCAACACTGAATGCACATCCCAAATGACCCTTATTGCCCTTGATGCTATCATAAGCTGATATCATACAGTACAGCAACAAAGCAATCCTGATCCCTCTTCCTGCTCTGAAAAAGAACATTGCAAGGACCACTTACAGGAACATACACAGGGTTAGGTATCACAAGCACATGAACAGACCAAGCAACACTGAGAACAGTGGCTCCATACCTAATACAGCAAATGCTCAGATCAAGTTTGTTTCCAATCCATTCTGCACAGATCTGTTATTATCTCAACCCTTCGTGCCCTACACTGGGTGTCAAATAAGGCTGTCGTAGTTTAGGAATGATACTCCCCAATTTAGTGCTCCCATTGAGACTCTTCAAACCATGTGCTGCTCAATCCCTCCTCTTCCCTTCCAGCCCCACCCCAACGTGTGCCAGGCTGGAGAGGAGAATTGGAGGCACAAAAGGCAAAGATAGAGGGTTGAGATAAGAACAATTTAGTGGAAATACCAATGAGATAAGAAACAAACAGTAACAGCAACAGTACTAATCAAAAGTGTGCAAGAAATGAAGGATTCACACAGAAAACCCTCAACAACGGACAATACTCCACCTCTCCCTCAGCCACACTACTCAACCCAGAAGAGACTCCCTTCTCCCTACCCCTGGCAATGAGGTGGTATAGAATAAATCCTAGGTCCTAGGCATGCCCCTCCTGGATACTGCAAAAATTAACCCTGTCCTGGATGGAAGCAGCACTTCTGAAACAGTGTTTTGCTCGGTGGTAAAAGTAGACCTGGTGTCAGAGCAATGCAGAATGTTTTTGCAATCACAGTCAGTATTATAGAATGTAAGATGAACCGTGCTGGCTCATCACTGATAGCCTGCACCCAGAAATGGCAAACAGCCTACATTTCATAGGACAGTGGCAGCATCTGTACTACATCCAGTAATTTCTGCAGTGTGAAAGATGGGAAAAGGAAGCCTCTTCCCTATCACATTATATACAAAATTACACATGTATATGGATAGTGGCTCATTTTACTGTGTTGTACCATCAGAGGATAGGACCAGCTATGTAGAAATGTATTTTTCCTGTCATAGATTTTTGTTTTGAGGTTTTCTTTTGTTTGGGGCTTTTTCCCTTTTCAGAATTGTGAATTTGTTTCATTTGAAAGGTTGGTTTCATATGCCTAGCATATGTAATTTGATCATATAACCAAATTATGGAAATGGGAGGTTTCTTTTGGAATTTTTGCATGCCTGATAGTGGATTTTTTTGTAATTTATAAAGTATGCAGTCATTGGAAGTTACTTAAGGGAGGCTGCTAGGATTCAAGAAATAGTGTCAGATGTTCTGCTGATATAAGCTGCATAGTTAAATTACTTCTGCTTACATCAGGTATCACTAGTTGAGGATTTAATCTAGCACTGTTTCCATCTAAAACGTACATTCAGCTTTCTTTTGGTCTTCATTTTTGAAATGTCATTTTTTGCTTCATTAGTTTGAATGTCTCTTAATGAAAGAAATGGTAAAAACCTCAGCATCACTAAGTCAAGTTAAGCTGCTATAGGAATTCAGTTTTCCTGAGTTCCATTTGTTACCTTCCTGCAGTAGAAACAGATGAATTCTAATGAAAAGAAATTCAATCCGTGAAGTTCTCACTGCTCACTTTCACATCTTGTCAGATTGCTTGTGTTTACTGGTAACACTTTCTTTTCACAGAACCAATGCACAATTTATGTTACTGTTTTGGTTCCTACTTGCCTACAGTATGTGGTTATTGTAAAATGATTAGTTGTGTTTGTCCTGTGTTTTTTCATGCTTTGATTCTAGATGCTTATGTAGAAATTGTTTTTAAAGGGTCTTACCTTGAGCCAAAAAATATAATCTGTTTCATTCATGAACTAGGCTACTACTTTTTACTTGGCCCTAATACAAACCAAGGAATTTGGTACAGAATCTCAATTATTAACATCTATCCACTGTGTATATAACTGATGGTTTTGCATCATCATAGCCTGCTTTTTAACACCTCGCTTGACTAAGCCTGGTGCTGATGTGAAACTGCTGCTGATGGGTGGCTGAGCCGAGGTGGAGCAGTGAACAGAATCTCTGTGGGAAATGGCTCAGTGACCTCTCAGGTGCACATCGCAGGTCTCTTCACCATTTCAGCCTAGAAAGCTCTTTGTGTTTAAGAGTTTAAAAGCCAATTTCTTTACAGGTTAACTTTCTCAGGCATATTTACTAAGTAGGTAACCTGCATTTGCAAACAGCTAGCTTGTTTTCATGTTTCCTGAATGACTCAAAATGATTTTTAAATTGTTAGCATGTATTTGTATTCTGGTTCGGATGATAACCATAGTTTTGTCTTTCATTGAAGAACGTATACATTCTGTTCTGTTACAATGTATTTTTTGAATTTTTTTAAAAAAATCAATAAATACTCATATGATGTTTCATTTGTAAATGTAAACAATGTTATTTGCTTATTTGAATGGTTTTCTTTAACTACTTTAGCTGCAGGGCACACATCTTTAAAACACTGTTATTTAACTTGAATTCTTCTAAACTGTTTGTATATGATTTCAACCATTTTCTATTGTAAGCCCTAAATATTAAGAGTTATTCAGACCAATATATAGTTAAGTACTAAAAAATTGCATTTTTATTCTTTATGTTTTATTATTCTAAAGATATTTGTAATTGATAAGCAGTGGCTCGGTGTCACTGAAAAACAGGTGTTTAGCTTGGATACTTTCAAAGCTCAGGCTTCAAATTACCAGTGATAATTAAACACGAGTACTTAAAGCAAGCCTTTACAAACTCTGAATAAAGCATTTTTAGTGCTTGCTTCATATTTATGAATATGATCTACCAGTTAATTGTTTTGCAGACTTTGACTGGGAATGGTTTAAAGGAAAATTTAGTTTTGGTAAAACTGTTATTTTTAAATGACTGTGTGGTATTTTGGCCAATGTTTTGTAACCAGATTAGGAAAGTTACAGTTTTTTCTGCTGACTGTTTAAGTGCAGTAAATTATTCTGAGAGTTTGTTTAAATGGAAACATTTAGAGAAGCTGTTTACACATGAATAACTTGAGCCTCCAGTTTTTACTTAGGCAAAATGCAACTTGCAGGTAGTCCAGTAGGAAATTCCACTGGGAGTTTCCATGAAGCAAAGATCATAAAATGTAAAACCCCTTGATCAAGTGCCCACAGTCTGTCCCAGTGTGCAGCTGCAGTCGTACTTGGCTTGCTGCATTGGCAGGGCTTGGAGATCTTCACTTTTTCTCCGTAGTGGTTGCATAGCAAAACCTCACACAGGATATAGTTTCTATGTGACGTGTTCCTTTGATTGCAGTGGTTACACAATTATTTTTTGCCCCCCCCCACTTTTGTTTAGTGGTTAACTGTTCCATTTTATAAATTGATAGAGTTAATGTTTTATTGTTTGGCATTTCTAGATGTTTCTCGTGTCCCCAATGGCGTGCACTTCTGAGTGACTGCATGCACAGGAGAGGTCCTGCTGGATGCTCTAGAGTCAGGTTTACTTGTGGTTCATACGTTTCACTGCATGGGTTTGAATTTCTGGCAGGGTTAGGCTGAAACTAAATTTCTACACTTGTGTTAAGGTTGACACTGAGCTCAAACCTTTCCCTACAGTGACTTTAAACGAAACAAAACACTTCGTGAAGGTTGGATTTGGAAATCAGTCTAGGAGTGCTTGGATCTCACTACTGAGGTATGCATGTGAGGAGAATTTCAGGGAAATTCAACCCTCAGAGAATTTCAAGGAAAGAGTTATAGTTTTGGTTTGATCTGTACATAATTGACAATTTCTCTGAGCGGGTCAGGTTTTAAAAAGCACCTAAATACCACTTTCAAGATGGACACAGGTGCTGTGGATGCTAATTAGCAAGTAATTTAAAGCTGTAAATTCGTCTAAAAAGGTAGTTGCTTCCTGGGATTTTCATGAATACCAGATGCAGATTAGATACCTAACTTCCAGTTCACTTAGGCCTGTGCACCCTACCTACTGTTTTGCAAACTTGGGCTCTTTACTGTGTTTTGGAGAGAAGGTCTCTAAGTATTATAACAAATTTATTTTAACAAATGTAGTTATAGTATGGGTTGTCAGAGACAGTGTATTTTCAAAGCTCCCTGCAGATGAATGAATCAAACGATATGTTTTAGCAAATCTCCAGATGAAGTCAAGGAGGGAGAGTGCAACAAGTGCTAAAAGCTAGGATGTAAATCCAACTGATACTGTTCTGTCCTTGAATGTGTTGGCTGCAGACAGTCTGTGGCCACTGTTGGGTTGGGATTGTAATTCCAGAAAATGGACTGGTCCTGTAGAGTACAAAAGTTGCATCACTTGTTCAAATTAGAAAAAAAACCAACAATTAAAGGAAGCCTTTGAAATTATAGCATCAGGCTTCCTGGCATCGTTAATGTAAAACAGATTGTGAAAGCTATGTCAGCAAAATGTATTTAGATAAATTGTTCTTTGAAGATCCTATCTCCAAAAAGTCAGCAAAACTTAGGATATTAGAAACTGAAGATGTTTGTAGAATAGTGTTAGAGAACACTAAATAAGGCTGTTAAACAAAATAATGCTTCTTCCACATTTGGGGTCAAGCCCCCCAATAATTTTATGTATATAACTGTGTATTTAGTCCCACCCCACCCCAAGCCTTCAGAGACTTCTTTCCCAGCTGGATTGACTAGACTGCAAATATTAGTGAAATTGTTCTGAAACAGTAGGGCCCAGAGGAAACTGTGATCAGCTGATTCACCTTAGTATTAACACTCAAAGGGCTGTGAGAATTAGTGACATTTATATTGAAAAATATAATGAGTTCTTACTCTTTAACTCCCTTGAAATAGCTTGAGAGTGACTGTGCTGCCATGTGTTGTCAATACCTACTTCTGTAAAGTGATCTGTGGAATCACGCCTTCATTTCCTGTCCTGATGCCTTGGGTCTTAGTCAGGTGTACTAGCACTGTACCCACTCATTGGTGAGATCAGTTCCTGTAAAGTGATGTGTGGAATGATGTTGTATTCTGTCATCACAAAAAGTACTGAAACCTGGCCTCTGGCAGAGACTGTTATCCTCGTGTGTGTTTGTGCAGTGCCATGCTCAATGGCCAGTACAATAAGCTCAGCAGCAACATTTTTCTCTTGCCACAGGGAGTATAAACACTTTTAGAAATGGTTGACACAGTCCTCATTATCTCAGATTCTGTCTTTTTTGGAAACTGGAGTTTTTTTCTAATCAGAAGTTTGCACTTTCAGCAATTACCAAACTATTGCCTGATGTTCCAATTACTATGGACTTCCGTTGTGGGTTAACTCCAGTGGGCAGCTTAAGCACCACACAGCTGCTCACTCTCTCCCCCTTGCTGGGGTGAGGGAAAGAATCAAAAGGGCATGAGCAATAAACTCAGGAGTTGAGATAAAGACAAAGGCTGTGTGTGTCAGCAAAGAAAAAGAAGCAATTCAATCACTACTTCAATCTACTAATTCAATCACTGTGGGCAGGCAGGTGATCAGACATCTCCTGAAAGCGAGGCTCCATCACATGTGATGGTGACTTGGGAACACAGGTGTCATAGCACCAAATGTCACTCCTTCCTCTTTTCCCCAGTTTTTATCACTGAACAGAATGTCATAGGTATGAGATATCCCTTTGGTGGGTTGGGGTCAGCTGTCCCAGCTGTGTCGCATCCCAACTTCTTGCACACCCCCACCCAGCCTGAGAATCAGAAAAGGCCTTGACTTGGAAGGCCTGCTCAGCAAGGGCTATAACATCAATGTGTTATCAATGGTGTTTTGATCACAAATATGTGCTTTTATGAAGAAAAATAGCTCCATCCCAGCCAAAACCTACGTAATTTTATTCCATTGACATCATGCTCAGGTCCCACACTCCCTCATTAACTACCCACTCTTTCCTATCCTGTGATATATACACAGATATCATCCCTTTAGTCTATGGACCACTCCTTTAAAAAGTCCACAAAATATCCATTGAGTTCATTTAGTTCATGTTTATTCAGTCTGTTATGGTGGTCAGTCAAGACAGGAGAGGTGGTGTGCTACGTGGGGTTGCTGAGGACCAAAGAACACTCAGGTTGGGTCACTGCTGCACTTTCACATCTTCTTGTGAGGCGTTTCTTCTCTTGGTTCAGATAGTTCCTGCTATCATAATTCCCTTAAAACACAACTAAGATCCTGGGTTACAGCAATTTAAAGGTATTTCCATTACAGTCTCCACCATGGGTTTCTTTGGGCCAAGTTTAACAATAGGCTGTAGCAACAGGGTTTGCAGTGAACTCCTCCTTTTGCTCCTAACCTGACTAGCAACAAGGAGTTCCTGCTACAGTAATTTTTGTAACATGGAAGTTACAAAAATTTAAAGGTATTTCCATTACAGTCTTCACCCCTTGTCCCTTTGGACCAGACCATAGCATTTAGCATTGCAATGAACTCTTCCCCTTGCCCCTCCTCCAGTTTGGGATTATCCACAGGCCCACAGTCCACTGGGGCAGTGTGGGCTTCTCCACAGCCCACCATCCCTTAGAATGTAATTGCTCCAGAATGACAGTGCTGATAGACCACAGTCCCTTCAGGGTAGTACCTGCTCTGGCATAGACTACTCCATGGCCACCTCTCTTTCTGGTTGTACCCTCTCCAACACGAGCTTACCCACAGTCACAGTCATGTGAATTTGAGTTTCAGCCTGTCCAGCGTGGGCATGGCAGCAGTGCCCTGGCCATCTGCCAGCCCATTCCTGTTATCAGTATATTCCCAGGCAGAGCAGAATAGGATGATAAGGAGAAGAGAAAACAGCAGAAGCAAAAAGCAGCCACTAATGAGCACTAGTTTCTAATCTACAGCCAGGCAAGCAAGCCCTGTGACTAGCACAGGAGCCTGACAATTAATAGTTAAACAGATATAAATTTGATATCGCATACTATGATCAAATCTATTGTTATCTCTAACCCCCTCGTGCAAACACTGGGTGCCGGAAGGGACTGTTATATGTTAACCCTGGTGGGCAGCTCAGCTCCATGCAGCTGCTCCCGTACTCACCTACAGCGGGTGAGGGAGAACAACCAGAAGGGTAAAAGTGCAAAAACTCAAGGGTTGAGATAAACAGTTTAATAAGGAAAGCAAAAGCCATACATGCAAGTAAAGCAAAATAAGTAATTCATTCACCACTTCCCATGGGCAAGCAGCCATCCCCAGAAAAGCAGGGCTCCATCACACATAACAGTGACTTATGAAGACAAACAACATCTCTCTGAATGTCTCTTCCCTTCCCTTCCTCCTTCTTTCCCCAGCTTTATATTCTGAGCCTGATGCCATATGGTATAGGATATCCCTTGGCTCAGTTGGGGTCTGCTGTCCCAGCTGTGTCTGCTCCCATCTTCTTGCCTATCCCCAGACTCCTTGCTGGTGGGGTGAGTGTGAGAAGCAGAAAAGCCCTTGATGCTGTGTGAGCACTGCTCAGCAATAGCTAAAATATCAGTGTGTTACTCACGTTCTTTTGATCACAAAGACAAAACATAGCACTAAACAAGCTACTGCGAAGGAAAGTAGCTTCATTCCAGTCAAAACTGGTAGAGGTTTTTACTCTTCAGTGACACTTTACAGTTCTGTGGCACTGGGCAGAAGTCAGGAAATAGGAGAGCTGTTTTTATCCATGTGAACTTACAGTCATTGTGCTCAGAAGAAAACTTACACCTTTTTATCAGGTTATTTCCTACAAAACTTAGGCATTTATTCAAGATAATTACTATTTTTGTTGTATTTACAGGGAAAGAAGTTCACTCCAAAGAATGGCAGCAGATCAGTCAGGATTTTATTGACAGTTTTAGGGACATCTCTGAGTTGCAGAATTCCAGGCTACCTGTTAATTGAGAGTCATTACCTGGCTCTCAGAAACTTGCTACACTGAAAATCACCTTGTCAAATGGCTGTGTTATATAGGCAAGGACTTCAAGGTCTCCAAACCCTGATTTATACATGACTAGCCAAAAGAAATAAAACATGGGAACGTGAAAGAGAGGGAGAGATAAAACAGAACAAGGTGATCGCAAGAATTGTTCTTGAGAGAGAGCTTCAGGTAAAAATCAAAGCACCTGTACTTCCTTGTATTCTGGTTTATAGGGTCTTCTAAATCACCTGACTTCTGAGGGAAGGTAGGCAGTACCACAGCTGATGGCAGTCTCAGGGTAGATCTACAAGAAGTGGTTTTATGGTTTCCATTTGTTTCAGAAACGTTTCTGTAAACTGTAATCATCTAGTTCATATTACCCTATTTTTGACCTCAAAGGAAGTCAAAATAGAGGTAGCATTCTGTGAAAAAAATAACCATAAGAATCATTCCCATGTGAGTTTCCATAAGGAAAGGTATGCAAGTATGGAAATGTAGCATGTTCGTTCACAGAGCATACCGTAGGAGGTAATATTTGGTGCAGAAAGAGTGTTTCTGAATTAACTCAAGGGCATGCAGAATTAGAAAAACAAATGCAAATCTAGCACAAGGTCTCCAACTACCTGGCTTCTGTCCAGAAATCTGTCTAAACTAGCTTTCTTCTATTCTGGCCATCGTTGCCTCTCTCCCTCTTACAGGCAAGAAGGCCCTTTATTCAAGCACTGCTGAAGTTTTGCTCTTCTTGTCTCCAGAAATAGCCAGATGTCTCTTTTTTTGTTTCAGTTTCTTAAAGGAAAGAAGGTAAACAGAATAACTGGCTAATGGTGTTGTGTGAGTCCCCAGGTGTGGTGTGGATGTCACTTTGGTAACACTTGAGCTTTTCTGCTTGGCATCTTGCAAATAATAATTTGAAATCCTCCCACATATCCCTGCATGTAACTTGGTCTGTGGAAAAAATGTGAGTTATATTTCCATATCCAATTTTAGAATTTAAGGGGTTTATGTATGAGAAAGTTTAAAAGCTATCAGGATCTCTCAAAATACTGCAGCCAGCACTAAACACACCGGGCTGTATTCTCTGCCAAAATCTTTCTCAGTAAATCCTAATGTGACTTGATAACTTAGCTACGGACTTAGGCTTGGCATACAGCCCAAACTTTGAAAGACTGGAAGTTTCAGTTGGCAAAAATGTGAAGGTGCAGTGGTGAATTCATAGCAGACTGGGGTTTAGCTTTAATTATAGTAAGGGAACTCAGCTCTCAAGCAAAAACCCTTAAAAAGAGAAGCAACAAGAAAAGGTGAAGAACAAGAAAAGAGACAAGTTGCAGTTTATTCTCCTCTCTGTGATTGAAGCTGAGGCTTTCAGAGGTTTTTCTGGCTATTTCCTTCAGTCTCATTCAGAATTGGAAGCTGTATTGGGTTTCTGTGACCAGGTTTTGGTAACAGGGTAATTTTCAGAAGCGAAGCGGTTGTTTCTTGTGTTAATTAAAGAAGGATGGTTCTTTAAGCATACTGCCCTATATTTCTAGGTTAGTGCACATCAGTGTCTGTGCCAGCATCAGACTTCTGAGCGAACTCAGGCAGCTGATTTTCTATTCACAATTTCACAGTAATCCTGTTCCCTCTTCATTAACGCTGCATTCAGGGCTTTCACAAGCAGTTTGTAAACAGAGAATCGTTAATGCTTATTTCATTCTTCACTTCAGCGCCAACCTTCATCCTGAAAAAGTGCGTTCCTGAGAACGTTTTCATTCATCCTGTTGTTAGAAGGTTATTTTAAACCAAAGCAATTTTCTCTTTACAAACTAACCAAGTTCCTCTCTCTGTCAGTTGTTCAGAATGATACTCAAGACACAGGCTCCTCCACAAATGCTCCATACCATGCTTGTCTTCTGTGTATGTTATTAGTAGAACACAGACTCTCTCACCTGCCTCCTACTTTTTAGGCCATGTGGTGAATACAGGAGATTTCCAAGGTTGCCGTGGTTTTCTTAGTCGTTTTGGGGGAGGCTTGTATTCAGTGTTTAAACTCATGTAGTTAAGCTATTCTCTCCTGTGTCAACAAAAAAAATACATATCTTTGTCATAGAATAGAGGAAGTGAACAGGGTAGCCAGGTAGTTTTCAATGTGTGATTTTTTAAAATTTTTAATTTTTTTTTTGTAAGTCACATCCCATCTTCTGATTTCAGCTTCCCTATCAGACAAACAGGTCTCTTTGTATCCCTCAACATCAGCCATTGTAAATATGGTGGCTCATTTTGCATGTGCTTCACAGGGACACTGTCTTTACAAATACATGACTGGGTTAAGATTTAACAGATGGAAGGAGAACAGTAGGCACTTTACTGTACTGATTATCCTCTATGCTGCTACGATGGCAGTGGTGTTAGCTGATTTTTTCTTTAGTGAAACCAAGTATCACATCAAGAGGTAGGACAGAGCTGACTGAGCATAAATCTATGGCCAGACTTTCCAGAATCACTGAAACAGGAGCTCTGAATTCAGGGGATATCTAAATAGTGTGTAAAAAAAGGACGTACAAGCTTCTTTGGCTCAGATGATAAACTTGCTTTGCATTTAGCAGATATTTTATATATTCCCTTTGGGAACTGTGTCAAGAAAGTTTTTTCACTGTTACTTGTGCTTTGCTTGTTTTTATAGATGTCAAGTGTCTGCTTTACTGTAGTCAGGAACATAAAATACTGCCGCAGTAACCTGTGACAATGCCTTTAGTCTGCTTGTTGTTGGCTATTTATGGTGCAGTAATGGTTTATTTCTTAGTCTAAACCCTAGGACTGTACTTTAATGAAGATTTAAGGCTACGATACAGCTGCTATTCAAACTGTGTAAGAGAGGCATGTTGGAACAGCTCAAGATTTACTGCTGAACTGTCAGTCTTCAAGCTACCAAGTGTCTCTACCCTTTGGTGCAGTAGCTACAGTGGAAACTCTGCCCACTGCTGTGAAGCAGACACAGCGATTAATGAACCTGAGGTGCGCTAATCAAACATATGTTTTCTTGACACAGTGATTGTCTTATATATCACATCCGAATGTACAGGCCTTTATCTTTCCTTAATGATCTAGCAAGGGGGCTTTTTTAAATGTGGGTGTTTTTCATGCGCTCCTTAGATTTGTTCCACAGGGGGTGGCCGTTAAAAACATCTGACGGGCATGCAGTTAGCCAGCGCCCTGCTGAGATTAGTAAAATACTATATTTAGTAATCCCACTACATCAAGGAACTCCAGCGTTGCAGGAAACAGTTTGATTCAATGCTTTTCTTCTGATTTTTTAAATATTTTTTTTTTATTGTATGTCTTATTATTTCATCTAGGACAATTTTTTTTTACTTGGTCTTGCGTTTTGTGTCTGTTTCAACTTTTCATAAGAGACTTTGTTCATGCAGTAGGATTTCCCCCATAATTTTATTATACAGTTCTACCCTAGCCAAAAAAAAAAAAAAAAGAAAAAAAGGAAAAAAAGAGGGGACTTGTAAAGCACATAGTAAGAATGAAAAGTGATATTTGGGCTCTCTCTCATGCTGCTCTGTGTCTGAAGAGACCGATCTATTATTTGTTAGGAAAGCTCTGTGGGTAATACAAGGATTCACACTTTCAAGTACTAGAATACATACGGTGAAAACTCCTAAAATTGCCTTTGACAAAATGGTTGAAACAAGCAAGTATATTAAATTTATTTTTGTGCCAGAAGTATTTCTTCACCATTATATGTGCATGAAACAGACTTGGAGCACAAACAGGATTGTTTCATTTCTTCTTTAGTAGTTGACATGACTAACAGTAGATGTACAACATAAAGAGGAAGATAAGAGACCAAAATGGAAAAGACAGCTTTTTACCAGGATCCTAACTGTTTCATGAGACTCTTGTCCAAGTCGAAATTACTATTTTAACTTCTGATTTCTGAGCCCATTCTGGTTTTCTTGTCACTGTAAATCCAGAGTGGCCTATGTAAAATCTTGGGAACTATTCCATAAATTGAGGACTGATTTGGGTGCTCTCCCTTTAAGGGGCAGATTTAAAGAAATACTATCCTTTGTTCTAACAAAATAGTCCAGGCTTGTCAATCCAGAAGATTTGTGCACTGCTGAACATAATGGCATTTTATTACCTAGTTTATTTCTGTCTAGCATTCTAAGACTCCTGCTGATGCTTTGACTCAGAATAGTTTTTGGTTTGGAAACTTGAACTCCAGTGTCACAGATGACTTCTTTCTTTTGGTAATTTGTATTATTTTTTTAAGTTAATAAATGTTCAAGAAAGAAAGTGTTTGTCCTGACAGAAGTTGTGTTTCAAACTGTGAACATCTAAGCAACAGTGTGTGAAAATAGTAGCCTTTATTTTTGCTCCCCTCAGACTCTTGTTAGTGCAGTTGGCTTGTTTCTAATAGTAGTTTGGTATATAATAGTTAAGCTCAAGTAATGTGTATGTACAACAGGTCTCTCACCTTTCTCAGCTGTGTCTCAGTAAACCATAGCCCTTGTTCATGCAGAAGGACAGATGTTCAAATTCAAAAGTGCCTGCTGAAGGCCAGCAGACTACCCTGTTCTTGAAGTTATGGCCATCGTGTTTACAGAATAATTTATGTAGATTAACTGTGGCCATTATCCAAAACTGCATATTGATCCAGTGGTTAAATGTATCTTATTGCAAGATTTTTTGCAGTTTCTATCAGAACACTTTCAAGTAGGAAACTGTATTATAGTAAAGGTAGATAGAAGAGATGTTTTTATATAAATATGAAAGATGCGGGACATTTCCTACTTTTGGAGTAGTATTACAATTGAAGTAACCTTAAATGTAATTTCTTATGCAGGTTTATACAGTGTAATTTAGTTTTTCCTTTATAATGTTAAGAATTCTGGCTATGCCATTCCACATTCAGTTGTAACATTGTAAACATTCATCTTATATCTTCCTTTATGTGCAGCTATAAATGCCCATGAAAATATTTGCATCTCTTCAGTAATTTAAAGTATTAAAAACAAGAGCCAAATTTCAACGTAGTTGTCAAATGGTTTCAGACCCTCATGTACATTTCTGTGTACCCATGCTGGTAAGTCGTACCCCTCCATGGGTACTCCTACCATGCAGCTTGTTCCTGGTTGAAACAATCTGTAAAACGAATATACAGTTCCATCTTGTGAATATGGAGCATGAAAGCATACATGTACGACGAAATCCATGGCATGTGCTGGCAGAAAAATTTGCTTCTAGAATCTGTTTCTTTGTTTTGATGCCCGGGGTGCACTTTGGGTTTTATGGAAGGAGGTTCCGTGCCCTGTCCTCACGGCACAATGGAGTGCTGTGTTTGGGATTCCTGAGCTGGCTATACATGATTTATCTCAGGTGTATGTGGTTGCCTGGGAGAAGAGCTGGCAGTGCTGGATGCTTTTCCCAATAAACGAGCAGGCTCTTTTAGAGTTATTGCCAGGATCATGTTGTGGTGGCACCACTTTGTGCTGTGTAGACAAACCTTGGAGGGGAATTATGTGTAAATCACTCATAATAGTCTGAGGCAGGAGTCTTGCATTTTACTCAGAAACTTACACAACCCTTACTACAGACATCTGTATGCTGGCCACTGTTTTTTAGCCAGATCTTGATGGTGTTCTATCAAACCTCTGCTTATATGTTATCTAAATAAAACATTCTGAATTTTAATGAGTGAAATTTCATTGCTAAAATTTCATTAATCCTTAAAATGCACTGAACTAATCTGTGAGTGTCCCCTAATTATAAAAAACTGAAGCCTGAACATTAGAGCCTGGACATAGTAATTATTTTCATAACTCTTTTGGTTTTACCTCTATAATATATGGAAAGAGAAAATGACCAATTTTGATTAGGCCAGAGGGCTTTATTATGCATTTTAGGCCTAGCACTGCCTTCACTCCAGTCAGTGCTGAGTTAATTTGCATGAATCATTTGATGTCTGTCCAGAAAGTGCCCTTACCTGCCTAACAAAGCTATGGCAAGATGAGCTGTAGTTAAACACTCCTGACTCTTCAGGCACTGAGGAGCTTAGGAAAGTATTGTTATTGTCATCATGAATCTCAATAATGGCTATGTAATCACCATCAGAGCACTTGGCCAACCTACAGTCACCACTTCTTGATCACGGATACCGATTCAAGTATTTGCTGTGCCCTCATGTTCCCCTGCCTTAGAGGATATATTATTCTTAAACCAGTTTTATAGACATTCAGATTCCTCCCACATTTAGTCATAATAGCATGGACATATAAACTGAAATATTTGCAACATACTGCTGGCTGAAAGCCTAGAAGTATCTGCCTCTATTTGGGCTATTTGATAATTATTTCACTACTATTATTTTTATTTTCTGAGTGCCTGTTTTGGACATTCTGCTCAAATAGGTAAATACCTAGCACTCATGGTTAAAAAAAATAAAAAAAAAAAAAACCCCAAACTTTGGATTATAGATCAAACTTGAAGAAGAAAGAAATAACATAGTTTGAGACTAGCAGCTGGACTGATAAATAACAAAATAGGATTACTGGGTAGTTGCACATACGCACGCCAAATGTAGAAGAAGTCTGAATGTTTCTGCTGACTGCACAAATCTGTAGACTGGAGAGATTTGATGAAAGGACAAAGTTTTATTCAAAGTTCCCATTCAAAGTCCAGTCTTTTGTTTTTTATATCACTATTCATATTATTAACATAGAAAGTGTTTATTTTGGTTCAACTGAGTTGCTTCAACAGAGCAAGAGATAATTAGAGGACTGTTGTCTAAGAAATTACAAAGTAATGGCCTTGGTACATTGAGATGAGGCCAAAAGCACAGCATGAAATGCCTTTGGAAAAGTTAAGCCTAGAAAGATACCAGAATTCTGAGTTTATTGCAGTTTCGATGTGGGACTCTAAAGGGGGTGTGAGTCAAATCTGCCTTGCAGATAATATAGCATCATGTAACACTAATGACTTTTCCTCTGGATATCTCCTGTTCTTTCAGCTTGTTAGCCTTGCTTTATTCCAGTGGACATTAGTGAATTGTAACCTTATTCATGTTATTCTCATTAAAAATAAACTACAAACATGCTATACGGTTCCGAAAGTGCCATTTCCCCTTTTCTCCATATGTGCTTCTCTTGGTCACCAGATTTTGGCCCTTTTGCGATGTCATATTTGCAGTCCATGATCAACCTCGTGATCTTTGCTGCCCCATTTCTACACACTGCATTCCCACAACACACAGCAGTGTATCTAGGTTGCAACTAGTTGTGGAAGCTTGATAAGCTCATGTCATAACAGTAGTCCCTGACAGTTAAAGAGCTTCAGTTTATATTTGGCAGCCAAATTTCATACCTTCATACCTCTTTCAATTAATCAAAGTTAAACCATTGTATATGTGAAGGGGCCTCTTGTGGTTTCTAAGTAAGTAGTATGGCTTTTCTGGCAGAGAGCCACAAGCAATTTAGTAGGTGCATACTGTGGGGGTTGAGAGGAAGAGAGACAGAAGTAATCCAGAAAGCTTTAAGAAGGGCTGAATGAAATCAATATTTCTATACACAGTACAAGACTTTTGCATTGTGTCTTACTTTTGGCCACAGCAAAACTGGTTTGATATGTTGTCAGTAAAGTAATTCTGAAGCATAGCACCAGTTTGGTTTTCCTCTCACTCAGCCAGTTTTGCACTGGTTTTACTTCAGCTGAAGTATTTCCAATTTGCACCTGTGGCAGAGAAGAGTTAGGCATGGGCAATTAAATACACATGGTGTACAATTGTCATATGTGTCACTAAACTGTTTCCACAGGAATAAACCCAATACGGTTGCTAGTTGTTTTCAGAAATAAAGTTTATTTTGTAGCCTAAGTGTCAAGATGAGGTTTTACCATGTAGTTTTTGCCTGAGAGCTATACAGCTGTAAATAGATACTAACATAAAAGGTCTGTCTCCAGCAGAGTTGATCTCTCTTTCCAGTTCTGACAGGGGTCACATAGTCAATGTAAATTACCACCATAAACTAAATTCCACCTCTCCTGCAGAAGAAAGTGCTTGATCTGCCTGTCTAGAAGTCAGGAGCTACACAGAGAGCTGTAATATTTCAACAATTCAGCATGAGTGGCAACCTGTTCTTAATAATGAAACACTGGCAACATTTAATTTCATTTTTTTCTCATCATATTAAAATCCATCCTTTCTTTAGGGGATTTAAGAACCATCTGAAGGGAACCTGAAAACAAAGAGAATAATTCGAGTAGAAGCACTGTCTTCCTCTGTATTTCATGAAAGATTCAGGTTCAACATGCACATCTTTGACCCTAGTAGAGAATGAGTTACTCTTAGAAAAGGATAGCTTAGACATCTCCAGAAGAATGTGAATTCTTCTGCATTTTATCTGTCATTTTGATTTAATTGAAATATACCATATTAGCCACGTGAAAAGAGTTAGTGGACTTTAATAGAAATGGAATTACAATTGAAAAAATTAAGCTATTATTGCCAAGTTTTAGTAGATATAATGATTTACATGGGTGTTTTATCACTAAGCTACAGTATGCTGTTAAAAATAGCATGTAGGCAGGAAACTACAACTTCAAACCAGATTCTTATATAGATAAAACATCTTGAACTCGCTCTAAAAGGTCTCAGAAACTGAAGAACCTAGCACTTCAAAAACTATGCAACAGACATATCACGGAAAATTTGGCCCCAGTTCAGCATGTGACTATCTAGACTATTTTACACACTCCTTGTTTTATATTAAAGATGAATTCAATGTAAATGTCTGGAATTCTTCTTACAAACTTGTTGAAAAGGGACAGTATTTTAGCATGACTCCCTTGTACAAACCTGGTGTTTAGCAGATTACGTATGTTATTCTGTTATAGGTACACTACAGTGATAGACAAAATGGCAAAGAGTGTATGACCTGTTTGACACTGTCTCCTGTGCAGATGACTTTCCAAGGTATCGGAAGCTCCATTGAAGCCAGCCATGACCAGGTATAATACCTTCACCCCACACTCTTGTAATTTTATTAATATCTGGTAAGGCCAGAATGTCAGCATTACTAAATTTTAAATTTCAACACATCTTGTGCTTTTCATATGGCATGTTCTTGTCAGTGGGATTTGCCTATCTTGCCCTAGTAAAATCCTGATTAGATCTAAAGAGTGCCATGAAAAGGAGACAAAACTATATTGCCTTTTACATATTTTTAAGACTTATTAGGAAAGCGTGAAGAGCTTGCTTTGAAGTCAGATATAAGGTCTCTGCAAAGGTTTTGTTTGGTCTTATGTATGTATCAGGTCTTGTCTATCCTATTTTTGCTAGATTATGAGCAGTTGGAAAAGTGGAGAGATGAAGCCATCATCTCTAGCCATCATCTGTCCCAAGAAACTGGCATTTGAGAGGGGAAAGGCATTTTTAATCAGACTGTGTAAAACTCCCATTTTGTTTGGCTGTTGCTAAAACATTTAATTCAAAACTCTGGCAAAAAGCCAGAAGAGAAGAAAAAGACTCAGTGTTAATCATTTGTCACCCTGCTGCTTCAGATGGGTACTGAGGGGGACTTCCATTCCAGTTGTCTTGTCCTCCAACACTCTTCTGTATAAAGGGAAGACAAGACTTTGATACTCTGCAAGTTTTAAAAGCAAAAAAGAAACATGTAGAAGAAAACATTAAACTAAACTTCGCACCTTTCGTATCTTCAATAGATTAGAAAAAATTACCATGTTTGCTTGCCTTTGCAGGCCATCTTTAGATTGTACTGTGTTCACATTTACCATACATTTTATCAGACTCAATGCAAGAGTCTCTAACTAAAAAAGGAAAGTCACCTTAAGAATTAGCAGAATTAGTTATTTTTGGGGAAAAGTTAGTCGTGTTTTTGTTTGGTGGGTTTTTTTATTGGAAGTTCCTAAGTTAGTTGTTAACATAAACTAAGCCCATTAGTTATTTACATGGTAACATGAGGATACTTCCTGCCCTCAAGTGTTTGCTGTTTTACAGTAATGGAGAGCTGTGGTAAGTCAGACCGTACTTTGACATTGAATTCTCATTTCGTCCAGCAACTTGTTTATGCTCTTCTAAAGCTGCTCCATTTTTCTTTCAGTAAAGACAGCCTCTTAAAATATAGTTATAACACAAGTACGATATTTAGACATTTCAATGAATGTAAGGTGGTCCCTGTCAGTTTGGTAAAAACTACACTCTGGGCTACCAGCCAGCTTGGCCTTTGTCTTAGCATTTATTTAGGCTAGAGTATGATATGTAAACAGAAAAAAAAGACTCTGTAAGCAAAAAGCACATTTAAGCCATCTGAATAATTATATATTTAAGACTTCCAAATGAAAAAGTTGTATTGAGCCTGCAAAGTCAAGCACCTAGAAATTAGGAAATTCCAGATTATGTGCAGCTTCAGTTTGATCCCAAATGTACCCATTCAGTGCTCCAAACAGGACATTCTTCTGGGAAGAAAAAAATATGAATAAAATCGCATAGATAAAGATTACACATTGACAAGTCGGTACAAATTGCATTTGCTTGGGCCATTATGTAACTAGAATTCCTTCGTCTTGCTTCATTTTGAAGTTTAAAATGTGTTCATGATTGGTTTTAGTTACGCAATTTTCCACAGTGTTCTTAAAAAGGAAAGAAAAATATTCTGTCATTGCATGATGGCGTAGTTGTTGTGTTACTGAACCCACATCATTTGTGCAAAGATTTCATCTGAGCTGAGGGAAAAAGAAAATAATTGAACACCAAAGGCCAACCAGTGGTTCACAAAGTAGATCCACATACCAGACACAAAAATTTCTGCTCATCCTGTTCGTAAATGTCAAAGGAATTTCATTTTCTGGGGAAGAGGGATGCTGTTGGCCAGTTGTGTTTGACAAGGGTGCAGCAGGACTGGATTAAAGCATCATTTGCCATCACCTGAATAGAGAAAATAGAGAAAAATTAATGATTAGCAAATAAAGTGTTTGTCAGGCACTGGAATGAATAAATTAATGACAAAATTAGAGCTATTAATTGAAAAAATCCCCTTTTCTTTCTTGTTCCCGTGCGATTGGTATGATTTTCCTTGTTAGCTACAATTTTCCTCACAGTAGGTTTATTTGATATAGTTATTGTTCTTATAAAAATAGGAGACAGAACTGCTGTACCTTTGTTAAGCTGAATTTATTCACATTTTAAAGTTTCAAATTTAAAAAGTGCAAGACAGACATATGCTATGAAAAATTTGACAAATTCTTCTTTATGTAATCTGTTAATTTTAAATTGTCCCTGTAGTATTGTGCAGTTATTAGGATGGACTAGGCACCTGGAAGCTTGTGATTTCAATGGAGACGAGGTGATTTGTGTCAGCTGTGAGGCCTGGCATAGTTTGACTTCAGGAACTGTCCACTTCTGTGCTTATGAAGATATTTTTTCTTACATTCATCCTAAAATATTGATTCTGTAATTTCTAGAGTTTTTTATGGAAGACTTTCTGAATGAGACTCTGGCATATTTTGTGGGAAGGGGGTGAAATCTGTTGTGTGAGAATATCTAATAAATAATCTGTGTACCAGATTTGTCACTATATTGTGGCAGAAGAACCACAGTACTCTGGTATGTGGCAGCTGATCATGTACCTTGATATGAAAAAAAGAAAAAGAAATTAAAAGAAAGAAAAAAAAAAACAACCCAACAACCAAAAACATATTCCCAATGGTATCTCCAGCACTATAGAATACCTTTTACATGGGACTTGTCTTTAGCAATGTATCTCTGTACCCATACCCAGTGGGAGATTTGTTACCCAGCAGATACCAAAGTGGTTACAAGCCTACATAAGTGTATTATCTGGCCTTTCCAAATATGCCAAGACTTGACACAGCAGTTTTTCAAGTCCCTTGCTCTTTTCCTATACCTCTGTAGGGAGTTTTCATTCTTTAGCTTGGTTTAAGCTTGTGGTTTTAATGAGTTCAAATATTTTCCCCATATACTTCATCTGAACAATTTCAGATTAATATAAACATATCAATTGGTACAGTAATTAGTGTGTATTACAAATGTCTGATTGACAAGGCATATCTCATTTGGTCACGAAGCAGTGTTGTGGAATCAATTGCTGATCTTTCATTTTTCTTTTGGCAAAAGAAGGGAAACACTCCTAAAGCACCATTACAGTCTATCCTGCCACATGTTTTGTTGAGTTTTACGTTCAGGTATGCCAACCTCTTTAGCAGAAATTTAGTAGGGTTTAGAATTTTTTTTCCTATATGATTTTTTAAATAATATTTTCTATATCTCATTATCTGACTATAATTATAAATTTCTCTTTCCTTAATGTCAACTATTCTTTGGAGGTTTTTTCAGTGAAATTTAACTACAAGCAGCTTTTAGTTAAAATGGTCACCGCTTTCTAATGATTTTCTCAATCAAACCTGGCTTTGTCCTTAAGGGTAGTGAAGCCTGGTGTCTTTCACCTTGCTGTTTGACTGGAGGCAACTTATTCTCAGGACTTATGATGACCTTTAGGCATATAGTGTGAAATTGAGGAATGAATTTAAAGTGGCTGATTTAAAATAACAGGAAGTCCAGGTAGTTTTTTTATTTGTGTCACTAAGAAAATACAAGGTATTAAAAGTGGGAGGCAGAAAAGGGAAAAATTCATCAATAGGAGGCTATGTAAGCAAAAATTGGTGTGATGAAACAGAAAATTAAGAAAGTGCAGGGAAATGGGGCAGTGAATGTCTAAAGGCTGTAGAAGTGGGATAAAGAGAGAAGGAGTTAAGAAGATCAAAAACACCATCAAAAAAAAGACATCTTCTCTACTGATTAGTCTGAAAGTCTTAGAGAGTTCTGCCTTTGTCAAACTATTGAAATCTGAATTTCTTGTTACTGATACAAATAAATATCTTCCAGTTTTAGCAAACTGTGTTACATGAAGAGTTCTTCGAATCCTTGAGCTCAGGCATACTAAGAACTATTAGTTAGAAGATGTAATGCTAACTATTGAAGAAAATAGAGATTTCTATTTCCCCTAAAGGGGGGAATACCATGTCAATACCATGAAGTTGTTATAGATGTACTTTACTCAGCAGATATTATAGGACTCACTGTCATGGGAGCTAGGTTAAATTTGGTGGGCTATGTCAAACAAGATGGTCTGTGACATAGTTTCAATCTAAGAACAGACAAACTTCTGCTATGTCTTGAACAAGCCAATGTCAACTCAGCTTCCATGTTTACATGTGTATTTTAGAAACTTGCAATGTTGCCATCTTTAGTGGTTTTATAATAATTGCTGTTTTTCTGAATGTTTCAGCTCTGAGTGACTGTAGAGCTCAGCTTCAGGCATATCACACCCCTGTGGTTGTCATAGCTGTCAAAGGAAAAACATCAGAAGTGCTTTCTTAAGGCTTGCTAGACAGCAGGCAAATTGAAATTATGAGCATTCATTTTTAAATAAAATTATTTAAAAGTTGGTCCTGGTAATGAGAAAGAACAGCTTGGGCCCATTTTGAGATTCTGAATGTTTGCTATGGAGTACTCTGCCTGTAAAACTGATTTTTAACTCCTAGTAACTTCATGTTCATTGGGAATGACCAGTTCTCTACTTAAGTTTCAGGAGACAGATCAAAGAGCAGTTCATTTTATTAAAGTTTCATTATTTTAATAATTTTTTATGATTTTGGAGTGTTTAACATGTGCATGTCTGTTGGGTTTTTTTTGGAGCTGCCAATACTGTCCATTTGTTTATTACTGACTTCTGCTGTTTATTTCACCTACAATGAGATATGCTGTTAAAGTGATGACAATCAATCTTTTATGCCTGTATTTTTATTTCTTGCTTTCTTAATGTTATCTATTATATTTGTGTTGGGTATTAGACCATATTTTTAGAACTCTTCTGCATTTCGCAACGCATAGAACAGAATACTTTTATTTTTGAGGACAAATGACAATTGTTTAATATGATATATAATCTACCGCTAATAACACTTTAATTTTCAAGTATAAAAATAGCTGGAAAGAGAACGAGCAGGGCAGAAATTGTAGAAGTGGAAAAACTACTGATAAGTTACTGATAGGAGAGGCCCACAGGGAGGGGCTGTACTGAAAGGGAGATGCCACACTCAGCAGTTTCAGAAATCACTGATGGAAAGCTTGACAGACAGCAGTGGCAAGCAAACTGAAACGTGGCATCGTTGCTGGCCTGCAAACAGGCCTTTCTGGGCAGGGTTAACAGTGGTCATGCCCAGATGTGAGCAGCTCCTGATGTCATTTGAGTACAGCAAAGGTGGGAGTAGTTCTCAAGGGACAAAAGACCTCAGAGATGTGTGACAGGCTCCAGGGAAGATGCTTGGAGCATTAAGGTTTGAGAAGAACATTACCTTTTAACAACAAATGCATGATACATACGAAAGGTCCACATCTCTGTATTTGTTATGCTCAGGAGGCAGCATCTAGGGAATTTATAAAAGCCAAAAAACTAAAGTTGTAGTCAGTGAGTATGCAGAGGATAAGAATTTGTCCAGTGCTGTAACCAGAAAAGATGAATGGGATTGCATTATTTGTTAAGATACCTTTCCACATCAGAAAAACAGATGATTTACTAGACACCGTATTAATTCCTGCTTAAAGTTAATTTCTTTTCGAAGGGGAAATTAGTATTTTCTAGATGTTCGGATTTACTTCACAGTGCCTTTTTGTGTCCTGGACATAGTAAAAAAAATCTAAGATTTTCTATCAAAAATGCCATGTTTTTGTTTTTTTTTTTTCCTTTTTCTTAGCTGGTGTTATGTGCTTCACTTGTCAGCTCATTTCTACTTTGTTTATTATAAATGCAGTTATCATTTCTTCAAGGTGGCTTCATCAATAAAATGATAGCACTTTGGTTTTAAGTAGTCAAAATGTTCTAGTAGTTTTCCCGAAGCTTGGCAATTCCATTGCAGCCCCTTCAGCATCAGGACTCCTACCTGATCTTGTGAAAACGTCTCATACAACTTGGTCTCCTTCTGCCAATGTGGTCTTGGTTGCTGCTGCTTTCTTCTTGACAACTTCGCAACCTTCAGGGGTGGGTCAGGCATGGCCACAGCTGAGTGCCCAGTTCTCCAAAAGAGGCAGTTCACATGGGACAGAAACATAAACTGCTTTGGGTATATAGCACTATACTTCTGTCTCTTAGGTTGATGTTGCAGTCACGAGTGATCCCATCAGGTTTTAGTTAGGCCCCTGAGTTGTTGTCTGCTGTTTGGTACTGTTTCCTCATCTGCTGTGCTCCCCACTGCTGTGTGTGGAAGTGTTGGTACATTCTCTCTGTATTCTTCATCTTCTGTTTCACATTATCTCATTCTGAATGTACGTGACAGAACATTTGCTTTCCCCTGGCAGCTGCTGAAGTTTTCCTTGATGAGCCCAAGATCAAACATTTGTATTTGTTCAGGATTTGTAATCTTTCATTTTCAAAGAGCAAGTTACTAATTAACTGCTGAATGGGGAAAAAACTGCAAACGAAGGCACGGCTATACCCTTCCCAGACCCTTTCAGTGCTCTCATTCAGGGCTTCCTGAGTAGCTTCCCAATATGACTGTCTCTTCCTGAAGATACATAATAGGATTTTTCAGTGCTCTGTGTATGCATGTTTGTTTACAGAGTAATGTCAGCAGAGTATGAAATGCTACTATTGCAGTCTCTGCCTATCTCACATGCTTGGCAAGTAACTGATGACAAAGACAGACCATGTATGTTTTGAGAACTGTTTCCTCCTCTGTTGGAATAAAGAAAAAAAAGGTGAAATATCTTCATGACCACTACCAGTGAGGTTTCACAAAAGTGGTGAAGTTCATAGGATCACAGAATGGTTGAGGTGGGAGGAAACCTCTAGAACTCATCTGGTCCAAGGCCCTTGCTCAAACAGGGCCACCTAGAACAGGCTGCCCAGGCCTGTGTACAGGCATCTTTGGAGTATCTTCAAGGTAAGAGTCTTTGCCTTGATTGCTCTTTCTCATTTACTTCGTTTCCAGTCCTGGCTGTTTCCTATACTGCCGAGCTAGATGTCAACCCAAGTTTTCAGCCAACTCGATGAGTTGAACTGATCCACTAGAATTTAGATGAATACCAGAGCTGAAAAAAGGGAGACATCAGGACTGCCCAGCCACGAGGAGAGGAGGGGGAGCCTTCTCCTTCCACAGCAGCAAGCTATTTGCTTGTAAAATGTCACTTGGAGAAGTGAGTTTCTTGTAGAAATGTTTGTCTTTTTTAGTACCCTTAAAGCTGTTCACTGTGCAGTAGCATGATCTAGCACAAAGAGGAGAACAGGAATGGCATGCAGAAGGAGGGAGGAAGAGCAGGGTCCTATCAGCCCTGACTTGAAGAAGGTTAGCTGCTTGGAATGGCACCCTTAGTAGTTACTTGCATTAAAATACCTTAGCCGGCTTTCACTGCAGTGTAACATGTGGAAGTGGAAAGAAAAACATTAATAACATGCAATGAGCCAACCTTCCATGGATCACAGGCCAGCTGTTTGCCATCCTTAGTTTGCAAGCTGTTTCTGGTTTGGTTTGTTTTGCTGTTACTTCAGGCTCCGCTGGACAATGGTGAAATGTAAAATCTTGAATTTTCTTGCTGCTCTGGCTATTAGGGAAGGGCAGAAGCTTAAAAGGGAAAGGTATTGGAGAAGTTTGGAAAAACTGTCAGTTTTCTGCTTTGTCACATTGCAGCAGGAGTTTCGGCCCCCTTGTTTTATCAAGAAATCTAATGGCTTTTTCTCTGTAGGGAAAAAACAGAGGGAAGATGACAAAGGTAGGTTCTTCTCCTACTTAACTGTTAAAAATGGATAGACATACACCTACTAGACAAAAGTTGGTAACAGAGATAGAGGCAAAAATCAAATGGAAGAAGACACCTCCCCCATCCCCCAGTGTCTTGTCTTGCAGTTGGGATTGACAAGGATCTAGATTTTTCATCTTGACCACTGACATGCAGCATTTAAATTTTATTAGCTGTGCTCATTTTCATTTATAGGACTGGTAAAGCCTTTCAAACTTATGAATTAAAACTAACACTCTGTCAAAACCCAGCTGCCTATTTTGTAGACACCTCCATTTTAGACAAAGAAAGCTGCTAGCAAAACATACACTCAACTTTGTTGCCCACTCTGTGCTTGCCAGGGTTATTCTGTGGCATTTTCCACACACTAATCAAAGTAATGCTATTTCTGTTTGTTGATATGTGTTTAATCACTTGTCATTCAGTGAAGTTGCTTAAGACTCTAATTATATAATTGCCATTTCAAAATACATTTCCTTAACCATTCTACAAGACACAATAATGATTTGCACATGTGGCATCTGAAGAACTGTGATTTTGCCAAAATTCTGTTTGCCACCTAATTTTTCCACTTCTCTTGGAATAATATCTCATGGCTGGCAGTATGCATGCACCTACTACAAATGAAATTTCAAAATTTTTGGTTTGCACAATCAACTAAATTTGGCATACGACACTTGTTCATTTCAAGGATTCATTTCAAGAAGCCAGGATCTCATAATAAATGCTCTGACAATAGACTTGAAGGAAAATAAATGAGGTCAGGTATCATAAGTAATTAGTAACAGGTGATTTTATCAGGGGAATAACCAAGCTTATGTACTGTGAAATACAGTGGGATGGCAAAACTGAGCACTCCTCTCTGTCACCATTTCAGTTTCATCAAATCAGTGCAATTTTCCTCTGACTGTCTGTTCAGTTTAAACAACTTTTCCTTCTTTTTGCAATAGGTCTACACAACATAACCAGCCTTGGTGGTGGGCTAGTCTAGGCACTTGTGTAAACTTGGATAACCTTCCAGTGCCAGGTTGCCACAGCAAGCTCCTGTTACCTGTTTTGTCTACATAACTTGAGCACTCATCTGTATGTAGTTTGGCCCATGTTTTTAGTGCTGAAGAACTTTTCTCAGTCTGTTCTAGGCAAACTCATGTCTTCTCTAGGCAGAGGTAGGATTACTGGAGGAACAAAGAAATGCTTTTGTCAAGTAATGGGAAGTATATAAAAGTAGTCATGCACTCCTGCTCACTGGAGATTGTGAACAGGTTCCTTTGCAATATAATGCTCAGTTCTAGAGGTACTCTCTTAGGTGTACTACCTGTAGCATGGATCGGTACTCTAAAGGTCTGTATCTCTGCTGAGCATGAGGACATTGTGGAGCTATGTTTAGGAGCATTAGGATTAAACTCAGTTCCTAGACATCCATGCTTTCTTCCTAGGGTGTTTTTTTAAATACCTCATCAAGAAAGAGCTGAAGACTTACCCTAGCTTGATCACTAATGGTTTATCTGAGGAAATTATTTAACTTTTCTTTTTTACATGCTTGTCATTGATGCCCTGATGGAAATTGTCAGGTATCTTCAGGGAAAACAGTGTTTATATTCTTTCCTATAACTCTAACATAAAATCTCTCTCTTTGCTCCCACACTTATTACACACAGAGGTTTTTGTAGTCACAATAGGTTTCTCAGATCATTGAGTCAGACTATCCCATTGTTTGAGACAAGAAGGAGTCACCAACCAACCTTTTCTTCAAAGCATCAAATGTGCAATATCCTCACTTGATACAGGAGTTTCTGCATCCCTAGAAGCTCCATATGTACTTGTGCCCTCCATTTCATAACTCTTATAGATTGTCTGTGTTCCAGTACTAATGCTTCATTCCAGCAAGATCCTTCACATATGCTAAATGTAAGACTGCTTCCAAGTAATTCACTCTCTCAAGGATCAGAACTTGAGATAATAAACACTGAAATGGAGGTATCAAGCAAAACCAAAGCAGTGAACTCAAGTTAAACTTTAAATTTTATCAAGGTTTCTTCATATTCTTTCTTTCTCTTTCCCATCATTAGAGAGTCTGTGAGATCTAGTCTTCCACAGATCCTTGCGGCTGTACAAATAATTGATTTTACAGTCCAAAATCTCCTCTCTCATCCTTTATCCCCTCAAAGAAACACTAGTTCAAATTCATCCAAAAGAAAGAGAAAATGCTTCTAGCCAAAAAAAATAATTAATTTTGTACTTGGGCATTTGTAGGAAAACTAGGAGAATGGCTGAGATTCACAAAACTGGTGGGAAAGATGATGAACTATTTTACCTATAATCTCAGGAGTTCATGCACTTATGCAAGGTATAGAATATGTAAACTTTATTCTATGCTTGTCCCCACAGGACCATGAACCCTCTTTAGAAACTCTCCTTAGGAACCGTCCTTATGCTACAGAGCAGCACAGCTGAGTAGCCACAGGAACGCAAAGTGGTAACCACAGAGCAGTCCTCTTTTTTCACTGAACAGTTGGCTCAATAGAGCTGCATGAACAGAAAAGTTTGGGGCAGTTCTCATCTTGTATTAACCCCTCTGTTGTGAAATCTGAAAAGAGGGTTTCTTACCCTCCTGGGAGTTGAAGGGGCTTAAGTTATGATTTTTCACAGTCCAGTATTGACCATCAGGTGAATCTTACCCTTTGGTTTTCACCACAAATGGACAAAGCTAAACAAACTCTAACAGAAAATTTCTAGGTTTCTAAAGTTATCTACAGTTGAAAATGCAGAATATCCATCCTATTTTTCAGGAAGAATATGCTTACTTTGCTCTATAGCCAACCTCATCTCTGCCACAGTACGTATCCAGCTGGTGGCGGCATTGTTCAAACCTCCCAGCCATGTGCTTCCTCATGGTTGGAAGTTGCCACATGGACCCGGAGTAGGGACTGGCAGGTCAGGCTACAGAGGCAAACTAAGGTAGTAAGACCTGTTCAGATGGAGTCCCCAGCAGTACCCAGAAAGTCATCTTCTTTCTCCCCTGTGTAGTTCTTCTAAGCATAGCCTTCAGACAAAACAAGAACTTCCTTTCCTTGGTATTCAGCTCTTCAGATGTCTCTAAAGAAGTCTCTACATTTGCTTCAGGTTTTTTCAAACTTGGTTACATGTCATGGATTCATAAAGGGCATCTTGCCATCTGCTGTTGCTGAATCTCTTATATAGGCTGCTTGATGAAGCAAGAACGAGTGCCAAAGGCTCACGTCTCTGTATGCTGATAGCAGCGGGGCTCTGAGCAGTCCCTGCACCTGCCATGCCTCAGCCATTTAGATAAAAACCACACCTTTTGCTGATACTGGTTACAAGGCCTGTCACACTAATGTAAAGATTTTAGCTGGTTTGTGAGGTCATAGAATACCTGATTAAACATTACTTCAAACACTGGGCTGTTCATCCCTGTTTCAGACTACTGCCTAAATATTTCATACTTCAACATTGTTTTGAGTAATTGCAGTAGTTTTTTCTAGCACAGCAGGCTGTATGAAATTATGAATGGAGGATATTTTTATGTTGTCATGTTTGATTCAATACCCCATTGTCATTTATGTGGAGTGGTATAATAATACACTGTCAGTCATTTAGGGGAGAGCTGGGCGTACATGAAGTTTTGTGCATGTGAGTGGAGCTACCCAGGGTGCCTCATTTCATCAATGCAGATAATACTGCATAACCTGGGGATTGATTTTGGAATGTGCCACAAAACAGGATCATTCTTACAAATTAAATAAAAATTAGATAAGGATCAGTACATAAAACCCTTTTTTTTTTTAATCATGATGTGTCTTTCGTTGCTTGTGAGGAAAATAATAGAAAAAAATTGGGAAAGGAATGTTTGCTGTAATTTTGTCAGCTGCAAAATAGTTAAGCAGGAAGTTATGAGTTTGAGAAGGAGTTAGGGAAATTAAAAGGAGGCATCAAACATTGGCTTGACCTAAAAGTGCTTAAAACCCCATTTTCCCTTACAGAACAAAAATACTAGGAAAGAAGTCTGACATGCTGGCAAAGACACAATTTAGACATGTCAAACTACTTTAAGATCATTTGAAAGTTTCTTGGCCCTCATTTAAATAAACTGGGCCTTGAGTTTTTTGGAACTCTCCTGATAAGTAACACTTAAAATGCTTTTGATCAAATACCCTTTCTCAGGCAATTCCACATTCTTAATTTAGAGGCCAGTTCAAAAGATTGCTTGTTACCTTCATTTAGCAAAGGTTCAAGTGCTGCAGTTTTCTGATCCTTTTTAAAAAGGCAAACAGGGAGAGTTTACACAATAAAAGTTTTTTTTATTCCCAAATTAATTATTTTGAAATATCTCACAGATTACATCAGTTTCTTCCATGCATTCATGTTGCAAGATGGCGACTATTGTATATTGCTAGTGATGCATTAAATTAGTTGTTTACATTATAAAATCTAAACATATTAGAATCTTTTGTGTTTGTCTTCAAAGATTCCTATTCTAATAAAGCTTTCTGAAACAAGTAAGGTTGTCTTTTTTGTTTAGTTTATGCATCAGTGGAGAACCTAAAGATTTGTAGCCTCTAGCCATCCCCGTCTGTGTTTAGTAGAGTGTAAGGAATTTGTGTTTGGGACAATATGTATTTTCATATAAAAGGGAAAGTTATACTTTTAAAGGAATCATTTTGCATTTAGAAAAGGTAACACCTGACATGAATGTAGACAGAAAGAATACAAATTCATACTCTACTCTTAAAGCTTCTGTTTTGCTGTGACTTTTGAGTGAAATAAAAGAAGTATGTATAATATCCTGAAAAATAAAAAATTTGGCTGCATCCTTCCTATTTCTGATGGCTTTGGGTCACTCTTCAGATCAAAGTGTTTCTGAGGGTTAAGTGACTAACATTCAGTAAAAAACAGTATTTGGAATTTTAGGAAACTTTGAAATTTGGACTCCCAGTTTTGCTCTTTAGCAAATGTTTTAACAGAGTTGTAATATGAAAGATAAAAGCAAAAGCTGACATATTTAATATGGTGGAGCTGCTTGGTGACAGTAACTTTCACTGTTGAGGGATGTTCCTGACTGCATTTTTAGAAGCAAAGGAGGTTCTCAAAGAATCAGCTAAGCAGAGTGGCAATGGATGGCCACACTTTGCCTTCAACACGCTCCTTTTAAGTGCAATACATCTTAGTTCTTCAGCTAGAGAAATGACTGCTTTAATACACTTTTAGGTCTTGCTGGTTGCATTGCATCAGCCTTATGAATCTGTGTTTTAATGTGTTTAGACATGCATCTTTGTATGCCAACAGTATTGGCAAGTCAAAGCTCAGTAAACAGCAGGACTTTATTTACCTGTCAAAATCCAAAATAACTTGCATTAAGCCAATGACCAAATACAATTGTCACAGTTACACTTTACATCAATGAATGTTGCTGAAAGGAGGACTAGCAAGCTAAGTGTTAATTTCAGAAACAGATTGTTTTCTGTGTACAAGATATGCCTTTTAGGACAATGTGCCAAGAGCGCTTCATGTCTCAATAGCCTCTAGAACATACAGCAATATAACAAGCACTGGGTTATAGTAAAACTTGGGAAATGTGACAAAATAAGCAGTGGAATGAAGAGAACAGTACTGAAACCAGTTGGAAAAACAGGAAGTATAGAACTTGATGAAACTGTGGAATATCTCAAGGAACATCTAGTTTCTGATCATGACAGAAGAGCGATAAGGAGTAAACTGCTAAATTCAATAATCTTTTAACTTTAGACAAGTAAATGCTGAGTGATTAAAAGGTACTGGAAACTGATTTGACTACATAAAAAGGGTAGCTTTTAAAAGAAATGTGTAAGATTTGAAAAAGAGAAGATATTATTTTGAAAGACTTTTTTTCAATGAAAGGAAGATTGAGAGGGTATGAAAGAGTTCGATGTAAACAGCCTGATGTCACAGCCTACCAGAAGTTGTTTCAAAAGTCATCACTTGCTGAGGTGTTTGGGCAAGAGGTGTTCCCTCAGCAGCCTAAGGACAGTGCCATGTGTAACAATGATATCTAAACAGTTTTAGTCAAGTTAAAGGTTAATCATGAGGCTTCAAAAATAATACAGGCAGTGATCCAAAGTCTAAACTACAAACCAAGCAAGGCTTTGTGAGAAAAATTAAAGGCTACATTTCAAATATACCTTCTAGTACTGGACTTCTGATTTGAGATACCTAATGCTATGGTATTTAGAGACAAAGCACACACAACTTCTGAATCATTAGTTAATTAAGAAATTCTAACCAAATGTCTCGATGCTGTAAACATTTTCATACTCATGTAGGTCTGCATATGAGTTGTCCCGTCAGATTACCTGATGATTGGTCTGTGCAAGTGTACAGAATCAGAAACGCAAATTCAACTGATGGGAATGGAGATTGATCTGAGGTGAAATACCAAACGTAGCTACACAATCCCATCTGTGTTTTGACTGGGATCTTGTTTTAAGGGCATGAGAGTAAAACACTGCACCTCTGAACACAGTCATATTAAGAGCTGATGTTCCTCTAGTTAGTTTTTAATGCCCAAAGTCCACGAAAGCTGCAGTTTCCAGCCATCTCACTATTTTTATAGTAGAATGAGTAATTTGTATTTTGAGCTCCCTTTTGCTCTTTCTTTTACAAAATGTTGTAACAGGTTCTTGCATGCTCATTGCCTCCTGCTGGCCAAAAGTGATTGGGGGGGGGGAAATTTTGTTCATAGTTTTAGAAAAAGGGGTGAGGGGAAGCATAGAAAAGTAAAGGTTCATTGTCCAAATCACAGGAATTCATGACCCTTGTCCTGAGAACAGATATGTGTGCTGAGTTGCGTATTGAAGAGTCAGTGTCTCATAGGTCTCATTCAGAGTAATACATCTTAATTTCCTCCTAGACCTCCCTTCTAAAACCTTTTTCCAGATCAGAAATCATTCACAACTGAGACAGCAGCAGCCCATAGTTATCAAAGAGTGTTATTGGACTGACATTTTGATCAGGAGTGCAATTTTAATGGGGATGGTTGTTATCAGATGGAACAAGATTCCAGGTCATATGTTATGAACTTCTGCATTCCCAATCATGTTCTCCATTTTAAATAGCAATTAGAAGGTAAGCAAGCCAAGTTGCCAGCTAGGAGTGACATGCTTTGGTTTCTCTTATATGAAGAAGTTGGGAAGTCCTTTCAGGTCATGAAATGGACAGTGTAAGTACACCGTTTTAGTGAGTTGGCTCTGGAAACTTGCAAAAGACAGTCTTTCAGAGTTTTCAGCTGAAGTTTCCATTCCATTCTTGGTCTGGCAGTAGAAAGTCTAAATATCCCTCTTACTCTACTGTAGTCTGTGAGAAGTTGTGCACCTTTCTGCTAATCTGATCTTCCTCTACCTTTTACAAGATCTTGGTTTTGTCTTTGTTACTTTTAAGGCATCTCCCTGCATATCTCTTTCATCATGGGTATTGCAGGTCCAATGTTAGGTTACCCAGACCTTGTCTCATAAGCAGAATAACTTAAGCTTCTTTAGTCTTGAAATACATATTCACCTTATTATTTTTCAGGAACATCTAATCTGTCAATATACCTTTTAAACTTCAGAGCTTAGAGCTAAGCAAGGTCAAGTTTTAGTATATCAATGCTATCTCTACTGGTAATAACACTTTCCTACTTCTTGATAGCATTCTGATCATATGTCTAAGCATTTGCTATTGTAGCCTTTGCATTACTTTCGATTCCAATTTTTACATTTTGTCTTTTTTCTGGAATAAATGACTTACATCTGAATGAGATGGAATTTGCGTCACTGTCGATTATCCATTGAAAGTCCCATTTTATAGTGATTACATGTCAATATTGGGGCTTTACTCCAAATAAGTGATTACATGTCGATATTGGGGCTTTACTCCAAATAAGGTTTTTTTATCATTCTTACTGTTTGCTTGGGAGAAAGCAGAGAATGCAGCAAGAATGCATTAGCTGTGTTGAAAATGGATCGTTATATATAGAAAACAAGAGTCAATTTCCCCTGAATTTGATTATTTCTTGAATTCTATTCCTTAAGTACTGGGAGTAAAGTTCAAAATGTTAATATGGTGGTATGATTAGGATGCTTTTGATGAATGTGGTTTGTTTGAGTCTGGACTCCTATTCAGAATCAATCAATCAGTGTCCAGCAAGTTTTGTAAGTAAATGTCATTAAAGGTTATGTTTGCTGTGAATGTGTTTGTGTTCTCTAAGTACTTATCTGACATATTCTCTGCATAATATCCTTACATAGTGTCAAAAATTACAGAGAAAATAAAACTTTAAAAATTCATGTCTTCCATTTACAAAAGCCCAGGAAGCAGCATGCGTCTGAGCAGTGCTGTTGAAACCAATGGATTCATCCAGTCTTATGTCAAAATACTTATACAGTGTTGAATAAGATAAAATTAGGATTATGAATAGGAACAGAGTTCTTTAAAATTACCCCGGAGCAAAAAAGAGGAACATACTGATGTGCTGTCTGAACAGCATAGGAAGTAATGCATATAATTTATATTCATTCTTACAGAAATCCTGAAAATGTCTATGTCATTACAAAGCACTTATGTGAGTAGTTAAAATTAATTCACAGGAGTAATTTGTACGTAAAGTCACTCACTTGCATAGCATTTTCAAGACCGGGCCCAGACTATAGGTATCTATCAACATATTTAAATTACCTTGTCACTGTGGTGTATCTAGTATAAAGTAATAATCTGAGTATACATCACATACACAATCAAATTATATTTCACTTTCAAAAAATAGTTGACATATTTTCTTTTGATATAAATTTCTTCAGTACAATGTTTTTTTCTACTGAAATCTGAGAAGATCTCTTTAATTGTGTAGTGTTGTGTTTCAGTAACTCAAGTCATGGTGCAGGTGGTACATGCAGTTTACTGATGTTAGAGATAGTATTTAAACAACTCCATGCTCAGAGGTAGTATATCAAAAGTTTTTAAATTGAGGGTGACAGAAACTGGTACTGCACTTTCATGTTATCCAACAATGTGGAAGAATTTTGACATACAGCTGGAATGATCAAACTACACTAGTTTTACTGTCTAACTTCATTTGACATGAATTTCAAGGGTATTTGGAAATTTTTAAGTTGGATGCTATATTTGGAGAGTTTACCTTCCTTAGGGAACTTTATAAGAAAGTCTGATACAAGGGAGCTTATGATCTCAAAACATTGCATAAAGCTGATATAATTTTTGTGAGTCTCTTTTTATGTTTAATTTGCAAGTCATGTAGAAGCTGTAGTTCGTACGGGAGCTGTTACTATAAAAGTGAAGCATGCTGCTACTAACCAGCCCACATTATTTTACAAGCATACTTCTTCCACTGATACAGGAAGAGACTGGCCTAGAAATACAGAAGATTGCTTCAGCTCATCAGTATTTTGTGTACATAGAATAGGTAAAATTGGAAAACAAAGGTAACAAGAGGAAGCCCAGAGTAGTTTGGTGATACATTATAAATTATATGATTTGTACAAGCTTAATATGCTTTGTAGAATATTTACTGGTTTGTTGCTTTTTGACAGAAAAGCAAGAAAAATTTTCTTAAAATCTTTTTGTTGTTTTGCTCAATACTGATGTGGTTCAAAGAGCACAGATGTAAGCATAAACACTTTTTTGTAGGATAAAAACTGTAGGTAATTTAAAATTTTCTGCAAATGCTTGTATTTCTTCAGGATTCTGACATCTGGGACCCATAGGACTTGATTTACTTCTGTAATTACCTGTATGTATGAATTCTATAAAAGAAACGAGGATTTCAAAACTTAAGACAATTAATTTAATTACCAGAAAAATACTGTAAAAAGTCATGATTGAAAGTTAGTTATAAAAAACAAAACAAAACAAAAAACCTCCAAACAAACAGAAAAACCCAACCCAAACCAAAACAAAAAAAAACCACCTACCTGAAAATTGCTTCCTGGGTTTTTAATTTAAACTTCAATTTTATTTTTATTTTGAGAATATGAAACATTTCCCTACATTTTTAGTTACAGTAAGATCTTTTATGTCAGTGATGCCTTTTTCTGTCCAAGTAGCGAGCGCATTATTGCATAGGGATTCACAAAGGGTACCTCAGTGTAACAGCCTTTCATAATTATCTGACAAAACAGCGAATGATGGTTCGGTGTTTGCTGTGCTTATCTGCAGCAATAACAAAGGATTAAAAGCTTCCTCGATCCCGTGTTACAGTTCTCATTCTTTCCCAGCTAGCTCACATAGGCGAGAGAGACATGTTTATACCAAGTATAAAGCTCAGCAGAGGCTGGAGGAGGGAGCTGCTTATGAAGAAGTCAATACATGTCTCATACAAGGAAAAGCAGCGTCCTGTGCGATAGCCATTTCTCTTAAACAGAAGCCTATGGGGGGAAGGATTATGACGTGTGATTGAGACACCTGTTGAGAAAATAGGCAACTATTGACAAGTCTGATTCATGACTGAATGACTGCTCTGCTAGTCTTCACATGATCCCCACCGAGAGCGAGCCTCGACCGCCTGCTAAACAAGGGCTGTTTGAAGTTTCTTTTTAACATTTCCAAGACGTTAATTCAGCAGGACATCTCCACTGGGGTTCTCGATGTCACCAAATCAGCAGCTGTTGAAATCCATTCACTTCAGCATGAAATGTTTGCCTAAGTTTTTTTCTTTTTTTCTTTTATTTGTGACAACAGCAAAGTAAATAAAACCCTAAAAATCCTGCACTACTCAACTTGTAGATGTGTGAGAACAGCTTCTGGTCACAATTGTAGCTGCTAAGGCAAAATATGTTTTGTAGAGAATAATGACAATCAGAGATACACAAAACCCACTGATTTTAATAGACATTTCTGTGACATCTTTGTAGTGTACACTTTCAGTTAATTTTTGTGCCAGCTGTCAAACTTGTGGGAAAAGCGTTTTGAAATGGAATTGTCTTTGTTTTTTTTCAATTCAAAAAAGCCTTAAAACTCTAAAAGCAAATATTTCCTATTCTTTCCAGTCAGTAAATGAAATGCTGTTTTTCGGGTAGGAAAACATTTCTATCTGACTCACATTTCCCTGAGAAAACAGCTTGTATCATAGAACTAGTTTAGTTTGAAGGGGAAACAGAACAAGGCAAGACATGTAAACATATTACAAAGCTTACTTTGATATTTAAATGCTTTTTTTTTTATCATTTCCTGGCCATCTGAAAAAAGGTGTGGTAAATGTAGTCAATTGTAAATAGAAACTCTGTATTTTCAGTCAGCTTTATTGTTAAACCCGAGAACTGCTGACCACATATGAAGACTCCCGGTTTGAGCCATCCTTCCTCTGTTTATTAAATCTGTTAAGACTTAAGTGTATTTTTACAAGTTCATTAATGTATTCCATTCTCTCTGATGTATTTTTTCCCACTATTATCAGATTTCATTATATGGGAGGAATTATCAGATCAACCCATTATACAGCCAAGCAGCGTTAAGTCTGATTGGAATTTGGGCTTCCCTCCGTTTACAGGGGGAATATTGTGTAAATCAGACTCTCGGGTTTCAGTGGGAGGCACAGGGCTGCACAGCATCCATTTGTCAAGTTGATTGCACCTCAGCGAGGTTGCATTAGCTTGTCTTTGAACAGAAGTGAAATCCTATGCGAAGCTCCCCTTTCTGTCATTTACACTAACATCCATCCTCTTAAACCAAGGCCTCAGAGAAAAAACAAAGTGATGGCACAATATAATCAGTCACTCAGGTTGTCTGTCATCTGTTTTCTTAAGGAAATGACTTTTAAGTTAGTGGAGCAGAAAATTGAAGAAAATTAGCAGAAGGCTGTTGTAGAAGCAGGAGGAATTTTTAAAAATTACAGATGTATGGAGAGAAGCTCTATTGCATAGAGCCAAGAGAAATGCAGTTGATTTTTGCTTTTGGTTTGCTGTTAATATAATGCCAGCATACCCAATATGCAATAATTCAACTTTTAATGAAACTTTATTCATAAACTTGAATTGGTCTGTAAACGCACAATAAAAAGCTGGTATGCACATTTTCAGCTTTTATATCAGTGACTGTGTTTTATGATGCTGAATACTTCAGTAATTCGCACTCTTTTCCATGTGTCGGGAAAGCTGCCTACATATATCAGAAATGTTAAGCTGAAGGGCTGTTGTAAACACATCTGGGAGGACGTTTGTAAGTTTATTGAAAGTCAGAAAACTGATTTTTTACTCTGATGCAAATAGCAGTAGTAAATAACATTAATTACTTAAACTAATGCACAATGAACAAGACAATTGCTTAAACTAATGCACAACAGTTGCAACTGTTGCTACAAGGTTAGTGGTGTAAATGGAGGGAAGATAAATATGTAGATTTTGCATAAGGTAAAAAGCGTAGCATTTTAATTTACTTCTTTTCCTGCCATCTTCTTAAACTCTTCTACCCACTGTGGAAGTAAGTTTTCATTTAGAGATAATTTAGTTTCACTTCAGTCACTAAAAGAATCAGTTTTGTCTTGTGTAACTTAAGGGAACATTTTTCAGTGTGGTATTTTTTAAAGGATGGTTGTGTATGGCTATTTTAAGTTAGAGCAAAATAGCACATTCCAAGTCTAAAATAAAAACTGTGAGCTCTTGCAACAAACTAGTGTGAATTTTGAATTTATTTAGTTGTTTTGAAATAGATACGCCTTCTAACAGCTTACCATGTAGTAAGTGATGTGACTAGCATCTGTCAAATGTGCTTCTTTCTTTTCTTTCTTTTCTCCCTTTTTAATTCCGCCCAAGGTAAAATTGCATATGGTCTTTATTTGTTTATATGATGTAGATATAGTAGTCTAAATCTTACAGCACAGTAATAGAAATATTACTGGTCTTGGGTGAGAAACCTCTTTTCTTAGATTTCTTTTTCCCCATTTTGTTCTGCTAGAGATAGGGGCATAAAACCCCACAAAAGAAGTCAGGCTATTAAATTGCTTCATCTTAAAATGCCCTGGAAACTTTGGATGGATATGTTATGACAATAAAAAATTCTGATACCAATTTAAAGCAATATACTAGCACATCATTGCTTGGAAAAAGAAAAGAAATATAGAAGAACATTACTATTTTCAATATTTTCAATACTAGGCATAGCATATTTCTAGAAGTTTCATGAACAACTGTAGGTTGGAGCTAGATTCATTTTTCAGTCAGTAAGTATTAGATTTTTCATGTGTCCCTTGAAGAAAATTTAAATTGGCTTGACAATCTTGAATATACTTAAATTTTAATAGTTACGCTCCAAGTCAGTCAGACATATAAGTGTCTGCAGGATCAGAGCATAAGTGAATCTATTTTTCTCTTCAAAAATAAATCCTAAACTATTTCAGAAGAAAAGTGTTTTTAAATACAGCATGTGAAATTATGTAGAAAGTTACAGATTATAGAAAATATCAAGTGCGCTGCTTATGCAACTCACATTTCATTAAGATATATATTACTCAAGAGTGCGATATGAAGATGATGATGTCTACATTTTACACTTCTTTTCCCTTTTGTAACCTAAAGTTAACATTTAGGAATTTGGGAACTTGATAGCCATAGTAGATCAATCTTGATTAGTTTATTTTTCTTTGTTAAGATTTTGATAGCCTAGTAATGCTTTTGTTTGAAAGAGTATTCTTTACTTCCTCTTGTGGGGCATGAAATATTGTTACACCCAGCTCTTCCTCTGAAAGAGTGAAAAACAATTTAGGTAACTGAATCTTTGATGAGGAGACCTGAGATTGAAAAGTCTGGCATTTAATTGCCCTTTTACTCATAATTCTTCTACGTTTAACCTCAAAGGTGATTAAAAAAGTTACATCTTAATTGCATAGCCTCATTCAATCATTAGTACTTTGCCTTGTGGCAATTTATTACAACTTTATTTCCCTGAACCATCAATGAAGATGATGCTGAATTTTATATTAGCCAGAAGTCCTTTTGAGATTAATGTGGTAATATAGATTTTATGCACGCCTTTTCCGCTTTAATATTTGTGTTATAGATTGGGGTTATAGGTATAGCACAACTGCTTGGGCAGTTTAGAGAATGCTCCATGTATTGCCTCAAGAACCGATGCTGGAGTTTTATTTGAAAAGGTATATCTGCAAGAGGAAATAATAGCAGGGCATTCTCTGATATTCTCTTCTCTATAGCTGTTTTTACAGCTTATTCACACAAGGTTTTCCCCTTTCAAGATAATAGCTGGACTCCAGTTGTGAGGAAAGCACTGGGATCAGATGGGCTAGGAAATAGGGATGTGGGTGTTGTGCCACAAATGCCACTGTTAATGTTGGGCAAGTCACTCTAAATCATACTTCTCTTTCACAGTGGCCTTTTGGAAATTCCTACATTCTTAAAATTTTAAGTGCTCCAACTCCTAAGGCTATGAAATACCAAAACTCCCTTGTGTCAGTCCAGGATCAAGGTAGAATTCATCATGAGCATATTTCCTGCTATGTTCTCTATTTCATTTGGATAGATATTTAAATATGACAGGTAGAAATCATTCAGACCCTTATGCTACTCTGTGTAACTGCTGTAAGATTAAAATACACAGCTTTTCAATGCCAGTCCTATCCAAAAATCTCAGATTCGAACTGGCAGCTACTGGCATTCACTCTACAGGCATTTCTGCTTGCTAGAACTCAGGCAGATTTCAATGGATGAGGCTAGTCTGATTAATACTTTAAGCCAGGTGTGCTGACGCCACTGCCAAAAGCACCTTCCTGCCTTTCCCCCACTCCTGGCTTCTCATTCCTGACCCTCTACCATGCTTTCCCTTGAGCTATCACAGCTGTTAATCCTGCAAGCAGTGAGGGAGAGGAGGCTGGGGGAGGACAGGACTGCTGCCTTCACTCACTCCTCTGGTACAACCAGCAGAAAGGGTTGGTTTGCCTGCAGACTCTGGATTCAGCTGAGTGGAGTATGTAAGCAAACCAGAAAGGTGTCCACAGCATTCCAAAAATGTGAACTTGTGGCATGTGTCTGTGGGTGAAATACGTGGTGAATGTCACATCCTTCCCCTAAGGAACAGGTAAACTTATGTTAGAAGCAGCTCAAACAATAGCAGCCTCCACTCTAAACTCTAGCACATTTCACCTCTTGAAACAAAAGCATGTGTGAGGACACTCAGGCACTTGAACTGAGTGGAAGAAGGGTATGACTGGATATTAAATTAATTTCTATGGAAATCAGGTATATCTGGAAGAGAAGGACAGAAGCAAAAGAAAGAAACAGATGAAGCATGAGAAAAAGCATAGGAGAAGACTTAAAGGAGGAAGAGAAAGTGAAAATAAGAATTAGATAATCAATATGGCAGTCCTACAAAGGTCTGAGTGCTGACTGAAAAGGCTTCAAGAAGAGAAGGCAGGGATTTTTTTTCTGTTGTTATCTCCCGCCTTTAAGAAAACAGAAGTGAAATTGGGTGTGGGTGACTTTGGAGGTGTTTTTTTAACTAGATATGCCTAAAAGATGCTTGACTTCATAATTTTGTTCTAATAAAAACAGCCCTCAGGGCCTCAAACTTCGGCTAATCATTTAGGTCAAAAGGGTAATAATAATGTAGAAGACCATGAATTAGAAGTGTACCCCGGGGAAAGCTTGACCCAATGCAGAAGTAGAAAATAACCATACAAAACTCTGTAATGGGATCCTCTGAAGCTGAATGGGAAAATGAGGGCTCATACAAATATGCTCACCATCTAATATGAAACATAACTCCAGAAGTATGTATTTTTTATTCCCTGTTACGAGTGAAACCACAGTGGAGTTACTGTAACATTGAGGCTGAACTAATCCCATCACAAGATCAGATTGTGGTAATAAATAGTTCCAGGTGTGATCCAAGGATTAGGAATGTTTAGATTTGTTTAAACTGAAAGGTGTGGAGTTTTTTTCAGTTGTTCCACTGACAAGAGAGGATTGTATGAGGTGCAAAACTCCTGTCTCTCAAAAGAGAGGCCTGCGTATCACATATCCCATTTTACTGATATCTCTGTCTCAAATACTTTACTAAAAAAGCTGATATTATTCTGCGTATGTTACGGTTAAGGAAATGAGGGATGAGGATGCTCAGCTTCTTTCTAAAAGTTAGCCACCATGGTCATGGCTAACCTGGAAGTATAAGCACAGGCACAGTGCTCTACTCCATGGACTCGGCTGCCTTCCAGGGCATCCTTACAATTTGCCGTTTTCTTTATCATGAAACTTTAGGTTTGTGATAGGACATGCCTGGAAAAAATGTGACTCCTGAATATGCCCATCTTGTGAATGACTTTTGAGAGGAATGGAATGAGCATGTATGCAAAAAGAAAAAAAAATAAAAAATTGTGCCATACTGCAAATACATGAAGGACTACACTAAAGTTACATAGGCAATCTCATAGCCAGTGCCTTCATGTTTTTCAGTCTTTGGTTTTACAGTTTCATGGACTATGTCTAATCAAGTGCTTAAAGCTCTGTGAAATAGGTTAAACTTGTGTGTTGTTACCCTCAGTTCCTTTCTGCAGGCTATGGCTGTATTAGCAAATAGGTGGCATAGCAGCAGATAATGTTGATTATTTCAGACACATAATTTGGATAAGTTTGTAGCTGAAAAAAGAGTTGCCAAAAGCTGACTCTGAGGCCACACTAAGCATTTGTATCTGTTTCTATACCATAGTCCCTCCCCAGCAGTTACACAATGGTGTATAACCATTTGCACAACCCCATGCATTGCTACAGACTTGGGGAAGAGTGGCTTGAGAACTGCTCAGCAGAAATGGACTTGGGGATGCTGGGGGACAGACGGTTGATCATGAGCCAGCAGTGTGCCCAGGTGGCCAGGAAAACCAGTGGCATCTTGGCCTGTGTCAGCAATAGTGTGGTAAGCAGGACCAGTGCAGTGATCATCCTCCTATACTTGGGCACTGGTGAGGATGCACCTCGAGTATTGTGTTCAGTTTTGGGCCCCTCATTTCAAAAAGGACATTGAGATACTGGAGCAAGTCCAGGGAAGGGCAGTGAAGCTGATGAAGGATCTGGAGCACAAGTCTTATGAAGAGCAGCAGAGGCAACTGGGATACTTAAGTCTGGAGGAAGTTGAAAGGAGGTTGCAGTGAGGTGAGGTTCAGTCTTGTCTGCCATGTCTCAAGTAAAAGGATGAGAGAAAAGGGCCTTAAGTTGAATCAGGGGAGGCTCAGATTAGATGTTCGAAGAAAATTTTCCCTGAAAAAAAATGGTTAGGCATTGGAATAGGCTGATCAGGGAGGTGGTAGAGTCACCATCTCTGGAAATGTTCAAGAGGCATCTGGATCTGGCACTTGGGGATATGGTTTAGGAGTGATTATAGTGGTAGGTTGATGGTTGGACTAGGTAATCTTGAAGGTCTCCTCCAGCCTTGGTGATCTGTGATTCTGTGTCAGACCAACAGGTAGGTGATCACTTCCACTCATAACACAGTGTTTTCCATATGTGCATCCCACTTGCGGGCAGGAACAAAACAGCTTGGGGCCTGGAGCCCAAATCCTTCCCCCCCTAATCCATTTGCCCAGAGATCAGAATGGAAAGAAACCATGGTGAAATACAAAGAGTTCAGAGAAGAATGCTTCTCTGCATCCACACTAGCACCTATGGGGAGAAAGCAAGTAGGTGCTTGAGATCCATGCAGAGAAAAGAATCACCAGAAGGCACCAATTATAGGGCTTCAGACTATGCTTTCCTTTAGCCTGTCCTGCTGAGCAGAGGCCCTGAGCCAGGGACAAAGTGTTCTGGGACATGTCCTCTGTAATGCTTCTAGATTTCTCAAATAATTCTCAAAGTTTTTGGACCCCTTTTCCCCAAACACACACAAAGCCAATTGTGCTGTAGAAGAGTCTGAGAAACTCCATAAGGAAAGCAGCTTCCTTCTTCAGCCTTTATATAGGCATTTTAAAACATATTTTATTACTCCCTGGTTTTAGAGGATGACAAAGCTGTACACTTAGTGTTTGAAGAGTTAATATGCTGTACTGATTTATTTTGTATCTCTTGATGAGAGTTACTGCCTTATTTACATTGTAGTAGCAATAGCAATGGTCTGCATATAGGCATATTGCCTTTGGCTGGGAACAATACCAAGAAAACTGAGTACTTCATGATTTTGTTACTTGTGTTCTTTGCAAGAGTAATTAAAAGATCATGCCAAAATCTTATCAGAGCATGAATATTTAGCATGCCAAGAGTGAAGCTATTTAAGTGGCATACCAATGGTTTATTTATTGACAAGATTCACTTTTAGAAACTCGCTTTTCACTGTTTCACTATTGGTAGTTAGAAGTGTAAAAAGTGTAGTTATCAAAAAACATTAGTGGGAAGTGAGAATAAATTTTCAAGTGACCTGTGATTGCAGATGCTTTGGTTTAAAAAAGAATAAATCATCAGACCAACTGATTTTTCAGAAGCAAGTAAATATTTCCTGAAAAATCAAGCCATGGGTAGGTATTTGACAGTCAACCAGCACTGATACAGCTACTTATGCTAATCCTTTTCTAAGTCTTCACCATAAAATTTTTGGACTATAGTTACTCATCCAGAATACCACTTTCATCTGTAAGTATTAGCTTGTTTCAGAAGTGTTGCAGCTCAATAGGAAAAACCAGTGGTTAAATTGTTCTGAATAATTAAACAACCTAAGACATTGTAAAATTATGTAGTCCATACATGCCTTATAAAATAGATCCTCTGTTTACCATTAGATCCTGTTAAGCCACAAACACCTACCTGGTTATTTTTTCATAAGTGTTTTCTCTATAAAGGTAATTCATCCATTCCCAAGCAGTGGGTTTAACTGCTTCCAGTAAAACAGAGGTTTGCATGCTACATATGCCTTGACCAACAGAGTTAATCCACAGCTTTTCTTGAAGTATTTTTGTATACCCAGAAATGCTAGTATGTTGTAGAAGGGACTTTAAAAGATTTATATGTAGATACTTGAAGGAACAATCATTTGCTAAAATAGTATTAAGATCTGCAGATTATGTTTAACATTTGAAGTACATCGGTAGCACTAAGTCAGTTTGAGTGCCTCAGCAACTAACTAGTCCCAGAAAGAATCAGCAGTGTCCCACAATGTGCTGATCTTGAACATTTTTAGCGCTTTGCAGAAATGATTTCTTAGTCCCAAGGCAATTGTCCATATCATGCAAGTGCTGCATACTATTATAGTCAGAAGCCTCTGTTTGAGAGTAATCCAAGAAAGAATACCAGTGTATTGTTTCCAAGTTCTTTTTGTGAAATATTTGGCTCCAATGCATAGCTAATTTTCAAAAGACCTTTGAAAGTCTCTCTTTAGAAAAATATGTATTTTTTATATGTGCATAGTTAATTTTTAAACCATATCTAGCTAAAAATTGCTACATAAGCTGTTTTTCAACAGAGGGCCAACAGCAGGTTTTTTTTGCCTCCCCACAGGAGGAATACATTTATATTTTTAAAATATATGTATTTGAGTAGCCATATAAAATAAGCAACATGAAGGTGTCATATTGAATTAATTAAGATTTCTCTCTCATATGTAATCCCAAGTATCTAGATCCTTATAATTTTATTGGCAGAGAGAGCAAGTACATGACTTGACAGATCAGCTGGGCTATGAATAGCTAAACATTAACACACTTTCAAGCTCATGTTTTGGTTTGGGTTTTTGCCTTCAGTGTTGGCAAAGTCCCCAACGATGATACCATCTCTTGACCATATTTACCAGACAGACTTTACTTGTCCCATTATCACCCCTCCAAAGCCAGGAGATGGATCCTTTGATCCCCGGTCCCCTTGGCTGTTCACTGCTCAGCTTTCTTGCTGCTCTTTGTTCACCAGGGCATAACCTCAGGCACAGGAACACAGATGCTTGCTGGACTGTGGAGCTGCCAGTGCTTACTAGAGCTGCTGCTGTCCTGAAAATCAGTGGGCTCAAAGAAAATTAAAAGCAAAGAACAGGTCACTGATTCAATCTGCTTTGATATAAATAATTATTAGGAAACAAAACTTAACTTTTGCTGCATAACCAGAAATTAGTACCATTTTTGTTTGACACGATGACATCTTAGGTTGTTAAAGAGAGCCCTCGGTGGCTACCAGGGATTAGTAGGGGGAAATATTTCACTTGCAGGTCACCTGCACGAATCTGTTCTGGGGCCTGGGTGATTGACAGGTGTTCAAATGTGTTGTCAGCAGGAGGCCCCTGTGAAGGAAGCTGCAGGTTTCTGTCTGGGTAGGCAGGTGTCAGCACTACAGTCCCACGCAGCCATAATTAGTAATCTCTGCCGGCGGTGCCGTGACGGCTGCAGGGACCTTGCGGAAACCCAGTCTTGGGGTGGGACCGGGGGACTTTCTGCAGCTGGGACTGTGCTTGCATGGAGAAATGGTGTGAAATCCTCACGCCGTGCAAGCTCTGTCCCAGGGTAAGGTCCTGCAAGTGAAGAAGGAGACTGTCCCGAACCGCTTTGTGCAGGGGGTTCTCTTTAGGCATTACAGGGGGGTGTAGGTCTGGAGAAAGCAAATGCCAAAGGGAAGGATTTAATACCCTTCACTATTTCTGTCCCAGATTCCCTCCTGCAAACCTGCATTTCACTGGGCTTTCCCCTTACCACTTCAGCTCCTTGCTACACTTTCCCATGCAAGCTTTTTTTCCCTTTGTAAATGATGTGAAGCAAATACCTAATGTTATCTTTAGTGCTGACACAAGAAAATTAGAGGAGGTATATTACAGTCCTGTTCAGTATTCTTTCCAGAGAAAACTGCTGGTTAGGTCAATTTACTTGGCACTGTACACTGCTTTAATCTTAACTTGAGGCCTGCTACAGATATACAGCAGCTGGGTCTTATGTCTTCATGCATGGTTGCAAGCAAGTCAGTTAATTTCTGTTTGTTGAGAGCTAGGAATCAAGCAAATTTTTCTCTGTTGAATGAAAACATTGTGGGCCTTGTAACAGGTGAATAAGCAATACTGGATAAGAAAACAACCTGGAATTACTGTCTAAACTTTGAAGGGCTGGATTCCATAAGAGAGAAGTCACAGTTTCATCCTGTTTGTAACGGCAGTAGTTTATCCCCAAATCTTTGGTTAGAAGAATTAAAGGCAAAGTGTCTTGACAGACCTTGTTCCTGAGAAAACATGTCACCAGTGAAGAAGCACTTAGCTTCAAGTCCACTTGCAGTGCTGTAAGCTGCTAACTGGGGTGGTCAGTGTATTGCTAAACCTTGCAGGGTATAAAAGCTAAACAAATTGCTGCTCTGTCATGCTGAGGTCTGCTCAGGCTCTCGATGACCTGTCGGGTTATATCCATCAGCCCTGTGCCTGTAAGTCCATAGAGACGGCACTGGCTGCACAGAGTGTCACCCATGGCCCAAGTTTCTGCCACGTTCTGTGGAGTCCTCAAAGATTGGAGCTAAATTCACTGGATCTTCACTGACTTGAAACAGCTGTTTGGTGTTATAACCAAAGAGTTAACTACTTAAAAACAGGTGCTAATAAAAATGCCCAGTGTTCTGATTAAAGATAAGAAACATGAGCTATGGGCCTGTACTGCACTGTATAACCAATTAGCCTCCTATCATATTAATTAATGGTAGCTTAATTCCAAATACACCTTACTGTTATACCATAAAATTACCTAAAGCTGTTCATATATTTAGAAAATAAAACTACGGCTAAAAACACCAACAAATCTTAAGAGTAGTAAATGAGTCTCTCTTCTCCCAAATGACCACCCCCGCTGATGCTGTGCTGTGAGCAAGGTGAGAAAGGGAGAAATAATCTTCTTTTACTCTAATTCTTTGTTGTTGTTATTGTTCCTATGTTTATGTTCATAGAATCATAGAAATTTTGGAGTTGAAAGGAACCTTAAAGATCATCTAGTTCTACTCCCCCTGCCATGGACAGAGACACCTTCCACCAGATCTAGGTATTCAGAGTAGAAGAGCATACTTCCAGGCACCATAATATTTTATTCCACATCTTTCTTCATCTGTACAGCCTAACTTCTCTCATTTAGTGCACAGGCATTTATAAATGTGGGAAATCTCAGGCTAAGTGGGATGCCACATCAGCACTTCTTACTCTATAGTTGGCATTACTGCCAAAGTCTCCATATTGTCAAATCACCAACTAAGAGAAGCTGCATTTCAGAAACCTTTTACCAAGGAATCAATATAAAAGGAATCATTAAAAAAGACAACCTGCATGGGGTAGAGAATAAGCAGGATTAATCATATATGTGTAATTTCCTTAGAATGTATCTCCACCCATAGTTTAAAAGACAACTAAGATGGAAGCATTAGTCTGATGTTTCCTCTCAAGCTTGGAGCACTTTCCTGAAAAATTCTGTGTTTACCTAAGCCCACTAGGTGAAAAGCCACCTTCCCCTCCCCTACCCCTAGTGGAGCTAATGAGCCATGTCTGTTATCCTCCCAAAACTCTCATCTCAGCAGAAATTAATCCACTTTCTTTGCTCAGTTCTAACAGATGCCACTATGTTAAGCCAGGAAAATGAACCTTCCTGCCCTTTTATGCTCACTGGAGACTGACAGATAGGTAGTACTTCTTTGTGTTTGGTAGTCATTATGTAGTTTGACACCAAAGCTAAACCAGCTTAATTGCTTGCTGCTACCAAAAGAGCAAGTCTCATCCCTTTACTGCCATCTTGCTCCCAACTGTGTGACTGCCCCTGTCTCCTTTGCATGGCACCTGTCCCTGTGTGAGGACTCATTTTAGAGGTCTAGACCCAGGAAGAAAGGAACCCTATAAAAATACGTCAGTAGATGTAAAACTCCTAGTGGGGGTCAGTCAGGTGCCCATGGTGGTGGAAGACTGTGGGCGGGAGCATGTTACTGGCATGGGAAGGGAGAGATCGGACAGCCAATTTTAGCAGAGACGGGGTGTTAGTTCAGCTTGTCCATCTTGCCAAACTAGCCTTGGCATTCTGTAGAGGGTAGTATAATTGCACTATTCCACAGTAAACCTGTGGTTCCTGGTGTGAGTCAGCCTGTATAACTGAATTAACTCTCCCAATGAATCATGTTTCTAATGTAGTTCATCAGGCATGGTTGTGCAGACCATCTGTTAGCGTTCAAACTAACGTGTACGCCTGATGTACTACCCCTTGTCTTGGTGTAACTCTTCGGGCCTGTAGGAAGAATGAGGTGAGAAAACTGACCAATATTAAATGTAAATTTTTTTCTCCTGTCGAATTATTTGTAGGCTGGTCATTGATATGTCCTGATAGACAGCTGTAGCAGCATAATTACTGGGGCAACACAAGGGCTGGAATGGTGATGGGGGGATGGAGATAAAAGGAGCAAGGAATTGCTTAAGCAGATACTGGCACCAAAAGAAATAGCTGTATAACCATTGCTGTAGTAAAGATTTAGGAAAGGCTTTCCTTTATCTAAAGTGTAAGGGACATTTGTGTTTGGAGCAGAAGATCTGAGTTTAACCATATTGTCAACATGTCACACTGTGAATCATTGTGACAATCTCAAAGATTAGCAGGGTAAGGCAACTTGCTTCTTGTTGTCAGTCAAAGTGGGTGCAACTCTGAGCCCTGAATATAGGGAAAGATAAAGCAGCTGTCTGGCCAAAACTGGCAGTAACTTAGTCCTAGAAGGAGCTTCTGGGATTAGATAGTATATTTAGAGCTGGTTGGTCACACAAGATGAAAGGGGGACAAATGGGCTGAGAGCAAGAGCAGATTTTTGCAGGTGTCACATCACCTGTTTGGAAACACACACACCTCTGAAACTGCTAAGCTGGAGCAGACAGCCTGGGTGGATGACAGGACAAATCTGAATCTGTGAAACATTGTAAATGTATACGTGTACTTGCGTTACCATCTGAAGGAGTTACGCTTGCATCAGCATCTAACTACACTTCTGTGCCTGTTGATATCTTGCAATAAATGCTATTGCATGAAGAACTGTGGAGCCAGTGCACTCAGATTATCAGCAGGGGGTTACTAAAGCAAAAGGAGAATGACAGAAGAATCAATCCCACAGCGTGACAGTGATCTTTTACAAACAGCTTTGAAGCATTTGAATATGTAATATTTTGTGGTTGCATGTAAAGTTCTCTGATGTCTTTCAGAGCAATTAAAGATCTTGCCATATTCTTCAACCTTCTTTTTTTCTGTCCGTGGGTTATGTGCAAATCTTTGGGGTGACTGCTAGAACTGTTGTGAGCATATTGGATGCCTGCATGATTCAGGGAGCAACTTGAAATGTGCTCAGCATCCCACGCTGACTACAGCCCATTGAACTGGAGAGCTCTCAACACCTCGCCACAGCAGGCTCTTAACAAGTGGACTGCATTATGTTAGCTTCCTTGGAAGGAAATCAAGTACTGCTCTCTTAAAATCGTCTGTGCCTTTCTGCCCAAATTTATAGGGGCTGACAGACTTTCTCTCAAATAATTCTTTCGTGCTACTTTGCTCCACAGTGTGTGAAGGAGGAAGTTTGTCATGGAGAGAGGCCCATAGGGCATGTCACTGCCACCTCAGGTTCTTATGCAGAGGCTAAAAACAGTTTGTGTCAATGCTCCCCATTAGCCACCCTAATTTGCAGATAGAAACTTGACTGTCACTTTGATTTAATTGCATCATTTCCTAACATACAATATTGTGAAGGTTTTGTTTTCTTGTCTGTACCTTGTGTAAAGTCCTTATAACAAGACCTAAAGTGTTGCCTTGTTTGTAAATGAAAACTGGTATTTCACAATCATCCTATTTCTTATGACCATTCAAAACAGAGACAGAGCTACCTATATACAATTTTTTAATTCTCCCTTAGTAAAAACTCCATTCATTTAATGTTAATTGTGAGTAACCTTTTAGTCAGAACAGGATCATCTGAAGTACTCTTGATGTATATCTACAGAGTATAGACACATGCTACATAATGTTACAAACTTTGAATATTTAATGTGTATAAATATGCTTTAAAACTAAAAGTTAACTTTATGTACTGTGAGCCCTGATCTTTATTTTAGGAGTTTGTTTTACTTGTAGCTGTCTGAATTACTAAATTTGAGGCATACAGCTCCAATTCACAGCTCAGTCACCTTCTATTTAAAAAATACGTTTCACTTGTTTCCCCTGAAAAATTCTGAATTTCTGAATTATGAAAGGAAGCTGTTTGTCATTGTTTGAGGTGTTTGTTTGACAAGCAGTCATGCAGAAATAGTGCAATGTGTAGGCTCCCAGTATAAGTAGAAGCAATCATGATCCAAACTGAAGAAAAGTAATTGGAATAATAAATAGAAATAAAGAAGCTTTGTCAGTTTGCATTCCTGTTTCTGATGCAGCTATGGACAAGTGTAGAAACTGATCCTTTTTTTTTTACCCCCAAAATAAGGATAAAATTGCATTTAAGAGCTTACCATATGAATTTAGGTTTATGGAGGATGTACTCTAGACTGTCAAAAATAGTATGCCTAAGGCAAATATGTTCCTAAACAGAAGAATGCAATAAAGCTTAAGGTTATACTGAAACTGAACTGCAATATATTATGAAATACCTTGGTTCAGTAATTCCTGGATTGTTACATTCAGATTTTTAGCCACTATATTCTTTGCTGATTAAAAAAAATCCTGTGATAAAAGCCAAGGACTAGTGAAATTAAGGGTCTACATTTTCTTTCTGTCTGAACTTGCAAAGGAAAGAGTAGATAATAATTTGCACTTATCAAAAACAGAATAGTGCCCTGAAACTATTAAACGTATTTTAAAGAGGTGATTGAGAGTAATGACAATGAAGAAAATAGGCTCAGCAAAATGTGACCGTCATGCCTGTGTAATAGACAATACCTGACTAAGAACGCTCTGAAAAATTGGTCCCTTTTCAGATGTTTTTCACTCTCTGATATAGGATCTAGAGGATGAGGACAAAGAAGACTTCACATTATGTATGGTCTGTAAAGTGTCTAGCATGATTTATTCAGCATCAATGCTGCTCTAAATGATAGCAGAACAAACTAGTCTTCTGATTCTTCATTGTGCAATCTACTGAACATGAAAGTCTTTTTGGATTATTCTTTGCTTCAGGTTTGTAAGTGTTCTGGAACTTAAAAATAAGCAGATGAAACCCATTTTTTCTTGTACTGACACTTTTTGTTTGTAGACTAGTTGTAGAAATAACTCCAGGACATCTGACATCTTATTCATATGAAATGTGTTGGCAAAATTTAGCATGAGTTTATTCCATTTCATCAGGTTTCTTTTTGATTCTTTTTTTTCATTTTCTTATTCTTTTTTTTCCATGGGAGTATTTCTATTTTTTCAATCATCTTGGAATTTGGAAGTTTATTCATATCTCCTTATGCGTATAATAGTTCAAGGAACACATAATCCCTTTTAGGCAGCAGCTTTTACAGCATGTGGTGGGTGCCTCTGAATCAGCATCAAGTGTTGGCATCTCCACTTCTTCCTTCATCAGAAGTAGTGAACCTTCATCAGAATTAGTGAGAAAAAAATACTTCAAGAGAACATAAAGAAGTGGTGCTCCTTTCCTCAGGAAAAAAAATGAAACAAACAAAAAAACCAAACCAAAACAAAAAAACCCAAACAAACCAGATTTAACATTAAATGAAAGAACACAAAGCCTTTTCAAAACCATCCTGTGTGCTTCCTTCAGACTTAACAGCACCAAGCCTGAGAGAGTTCAAGAAGCATTTGGACAATATTCTCAAGCACATGTGTGTCTCTTGGAAATGGTCCTGTGCAGGGCTGGGAGCTAGACTTGATAATCTTTGTGGGCCCTTCCAACTCAGCATATTCTGCGATTCTGTGTTTCGGTGAATTAGAAGTTTTTCACACAGGATGGACACTTGATAAATAATAGTGAAAATTTAATATGATTTGTCATAAATAAGTGCTCCTTTCCCTGAATATTTCTAATGTGATTTGATGTTTCTTTCACGTGTGGAAACCTTGGATTCAGCATATTCTGTTTCTGGTAAGTCTGGAAAAGAGCAAAATTCAGAATAATGTAATTTTCAATCTGTATGGTCAAACTAATAAGATGTCCTACTACCTACTTTCTCCAACTTTCTGATCCATTTGATATAACAACTGGCAAAAATATTTGAGCTCACTATTTAGAACATCGCTTTTGAGATTTTGAACTCCCATGGTCAGTTCACTCAGCCTCACACAGGGACAAGGAGTAGGTGCCCAGCATCCTTCCTTCCTGCCTGTGCTCCCCAGGAACTGCTCCAATGCAGACCCTGGGAGAGGTCACCAAGGTGAGTGAAATATGCTGGGCCTGGCCCTGAAGAGGGCTGATATTCTGTGGACTAGGGCCGTTCTCCTACCTGATGTTCACATCTCAAATAATCCCAGTACATCCAAATCTTCCTCTTCCAAACTTCAAATCCCATTGTTCAACAATCTGAACTCTGCAAGATGTAATTCAAGGAAACATGTCAGGCGATGGAATGTTAGAAGATTTCTGCTTGTAATGGGATCCCAGTAGCACTTGAATTCATGGATTACCTGATCCTTTTTTCTTCTTAAACTGGATATTTATAAGATAGAAAATCCACAGTGTTTCGGCTTTCAGGAGCTTAGTGGGAGGAGCCTATTATACTATAGGTAGGTATAACCCTTATCTCTCTTGCCAGTGTCCCTGGTTGGAATAAAAGCCTGAGAACAGGCCATTTCATATGCAATAATAACTGTGAGGGATTCATAGCTTTGCTCTCCCCAGATTATGAGCCCAGACACACAAGTCTGACCAAAGCAGTGGAGCCTTTAGAAAACCTTTCCAAAGGAAGGGCTGGCTATCTAAGCTGTTTTCCAATCCCAACTCAGAGAAAGATTTTTCTGAGATCATATATCAACAAATAAACTTTTAGCTAAGCTATGGGAACAAAACCAAGCTGTTTTGGCCAGTAATAACATCACAGTTGAGTGAGGATGATGCAGTAACCTGAATTTTCAGAATTTACTTTTGTCTTTTATTTCTAATACTTTATTTGAAATTAACAGATGCCATTCTATCTCATTTTTACTTCAAGTTTATTTCACAATTAAATTTTTCATCAAACACACATCATTTCTCAATGTTGAAATCAATATTCTCTGATAACTTAATTCCATTTCTGGATACAACAGACCTAGATTCCTTTCTACACTAAGTGAAAACAGAGTGCAGGGTATTTAATATCCTGTCATTGAGACAGTGCAGGCTGCTACTATACAGTGAGTAGTATATAAGTACATGAGTTTTGAGAATTAAAATGAGCTAGTAAGCTAATAAAAGAGTAGGATATAAGTACAGTAATTGTTTTTACTTCTGAGTGAGACCACTCTAAATAATTTCAAGCAATTTGGATCTTTTGAACAATCTCTTTTAGGGTATATTGTGCAACAACTCTTCATAACATTAATACTTTGAAATCATTGATTTTTAAATACTGAAGCATGAAGCGAATGCTGATCATGAAGTTTAAGACTGCAAGGCAATAAAGACAAATCAGCAGTACAAGTTCAGTGAAGCACAGCTTGTTTTATGAAAACCTTTGTCTCGTGGGGAAAGAGTCCTATCATTTATTATACAGATAGCTTTTCTTTTCATGAAAGAAACACAGTATTGTTTAGATGAGGTGAGCATTCATAGCTTTGTCAGTTATAACAATCTGCAGTCTCAGGCTCTGGAATTCAGGATATAAAGTTGTTTACAACTTTAAATACTCTATAGCCAAATAAAGTAAACACCCACTTAGGCTAGAGCAGAGCTGTTAGCAACCTGACCACTTACTTTCAGAATCTGAATTCTGTGCCTGCTATCACTCCATTGTTGTCCAGTAGTATACTGGGTCTGGGTGGAGTTAATTTTCTTCATAATGTCCTGCATTATGCTACAGTTATGATTTATGACAAAACCAGCGTTGGTAACACACCACTGTTGTGTGCTTGCGTAGGGTCAAGGCCTTTTCTGTTTCTCACTCTGCCTCAGTGCAAGCAGTCTGGGGTGGGCAAGAGTTTAGGAGGTGACACAGCTGGGACACCTGACCCCAGCTGGCCAAGGAGGTATTCCATGCTGTATAACATTATGTTCAGCATTAAAGCAGAGGAACAGTCTTTCCAAGGTAACCATCACTTGGAGAGTGGCTGAGTATCGGTCTTATGGTGGGAGGTGGTGAGTAATTGCCTTTGCATCACCTGGTTCTATCTCCTCTTTCTTCACTTATTAAACTGTCTTTATCAACCCATGAGTTTTTCTCACTTTTGCCATTCCAGTTCTCCCCCCTCCATCCTGCTGAGGGAGGAGGGAGTGAGAAGCTGGGTGAGTCTTAAATGCCAGCCAGAGTCAATGCACCACAAATAGGCAAGATTTCTTTGGACACTTTCAAATATTTCAGTTCAGCAGAATATGGTATTCTGCATTAACAAGGTGTATAGTACTGAAAGCTCCCAGCTTGCAGTTTGATAGCTTACACTGATGGCCACTTTACTTTCACATTATAACAAAGGTGTGGGCTACGTATCCCTTATTTTTAACTTTCTCCTTTCTTTTGACTCTGTTGAGAATGGCAGACTAATATACACATTTCATGACTTTGATCTCATATGGATTCCTTAAGCCTGATCTGCCAAGGACACATGAGAAGGCCATGGATTTTAAGCATGCCATATACTAGAATCAAAAAGGAGGATCCATGTACATAATCTGCACAGAAATCACATAGCTTGTCCTGCAGTGTCTTTCTTTGACACACATAAATATCTCCAATCCTGTCATTAGTTTACACAAAAACTGAAGACTTGGGCAGAAAATGTGATCTCGCATTTTATTATGTATACAGCATTTCCTGGTTTATCTTGAGAGATGTCTTCTAGTATGCAGTAGACTGTATTGCTCTTTCTCTACACTGTGCATAAAGAAGCCACTCCAAAATTCAGTTTTAATTCTCAGCCTTGGGTTACATGCAGGATGCTCATCAGTGGTCCGGAAGTAAGCATAAAAGTCATCTCTTGGTAATGTTTACTGACAGCATGAAGACCAGCGGAATGTTAAATGGTGGTAAGTTGTAGAACACAATGTGGTAAGCCTTGCTGATTCAACAAAGTCCATCCTGACTCAGCTAACTGCACAATTATTCATCAAGGAACAAAGGCTCAAGGCCATACTGAGAGAGTGGAGAATTTTAGCCTGTAAGTAACTGATCAGGGGTCATATAAGTTAGTCAGTTGAATAAAAAGTCCCATCACAATACCTGAACATGGATGCCACAAGTCATAGTAATTATGAATTACAAGGTTCATCCTTGTATATGGCGTTGGTCAAGCTGATGCTTGGAGAATTCATCTAGTCCTGATGTCAGCAGTTTTAGAGGGATATGGAAACACTGAGGTAAGTTCAAAAAACAGCCGCAAAAAAGTGGCTGGAGGAAGTGGGGGAAATGCCTTCTGGTGAGAGACTTGGAAGCTCTTTGGTGTAATGTCTAAAGGAAAAACCGAGAACTGGCTTCATTCTTTAAGAAAAAATACTTAAAAAGAAAAAATTATTCATTCCTAAGGGACTCTTTAATCTAGCTGAGAAGGACATCATAAGAACCACTAGCAAAAATCTGAAGGTACACCAAGAATGAGTTCTGAACAGAGAAATGCTTACCCATGACAGAAGCTTCTACATGTCTCTACCATTCTGCACAGCGAAATAGGATGTCTCTGGTCAGCACACAAGGACAGCACTGTTGTAGGAGAACAGACCAGACCAGCTCAAATTCCCTTCTGGCTTTGTGAACTGATGAATTTATATGGTTTATAACTACCCAACAGAAATCTCAGAAGCCAGTAGCTTTCATCGCTGGTGCAAGTAACACAGGCCAGGAAAATCAATGCACAGTATCAGAGAGAGGATGGAGCTAAATTGAAGGAAGCATACTGGGGTGTGGTACCAACTCCTTTGCATAATGGGGTCTCAGGTGAGATCTGAAGAATTAATTCTACCACCTCAAAGTGCTTCTTTTTGAAATTGATGATTCGGTCAGGTCTCTTTTCCATTTCTCTTTGGGGTTTCAAGCAGTGAATTCAGTGTGCTTACATGGTGTTTTAGACCTGTCTCTTAATCTCCTGCAGAAGCAGTTTCTAGCTATGATGAATTTCTCAGAACAGGAAAGGAAGCCTGGCATCCGGGCTCTGCTTAGTACAAGCACAGCTCAGAACTGCAGTTTTGCAAATGGTTTAAATCAACACAACTAGGCTCTTTATTTAGCTTGTTTGCTGTTGTTTCCTGGGATGAGGGCAGGAAGGGTTACTTTTTAAATTCTTATTTGTAACTTAGGCCCTGTTCTTACCTCTCTTATTCAATGATGAGTCCCACAATCCTCGTGGGATTGAAGAACAGGCTTCCAATAGCCAAGCACTGTCATTCACTCTGGAGCTCTTTTTCACTTTTACACTGCTACTGCTTTTTCTGCATTGGGTAGTTTTTCCTTTTTTCAGTTAAAAAAATGATTAATACTTTCCTTTGGATACTGTGTCTTACCACAACATATATTTCCTTACACAACATTTTTCTGTTTGTAGAGTGAGCCTATTTTTTCCTGTGTTTTATGACTGTATGAAAGCTTGAAAACTACAGAGAAAAAGTTAGAGAAAAGTTCTCAAAACCATTTTGTGACTTAAGTTGGCCTCCAAGGCTGTGGGTTCAAAGCCCATCTCAGATCTTGAACTGGCAGACAGTTAACACTCAGTTTAAATATTCCCTGTTGGATACATCATTCAAATGAAAACACAGACATGGTCTGGTTTTTTACCTGATAGAAGAGTTCTCTCTTTCTAAAGATCTCCTTGTTCTCTACAAAAGGATATATTATTTTCTGCTGCAATCTTAAAGATGTGGATTTAGGGTAGGGAGTTTCCTTGCATCGTAGGTGAGATTTTAAGACATCCCAGGCCACTTTGCAGGAAACAGCAGAAATTTTCACCACATGGACAGGTAATATCAGTCCATATTTTATGACTACTATGATCTATAACTACTATGCTGGAGTTATAATACTCAGAGCTTCCTTGTAAACTATATAGTCACTAAAGTATCTTATATACCTTTCAGACAGCTACAATGCTTCCAGGTTGGGCTAATTTTAAGAGTTTTTCTGTAGTGAAAGTACAGAGAGAAGCGTTTCCAGAGGTTGACTCCTCCCACCTATTTCTTTAGGATAGGATAAATCATGCTCTAGAGATACGTGTCTCCTGCTCACAACAGACAACGAAATTTGACTGTGTGCTTGGCGAATTCAGAGTTAAGTGAGAATCTATCCATCCATTAATTACTAGCCAGCCATTTCTTCTCCAACCAGCAATTTATTGGGGGTTTTATTAAAATAAAAGATACTGCAGTTTATGAAACAATTAGGTTTATAAATAGGAATAGTTCAAGAGCATCACCAGACATTTTGCAAGAAGTGTTTATAGGAGAAAACACCTCTGCAGATCAGATACATCTAGAGCTGGCTAAGTGGTACATGGTATTAGGATCTTGCAGAATCAGTTTTAGGAATGGAGTTCTTCTGAGCAGTCCATTTCTCCATAGTTATTCCTCTCCAAGAAAAGTCAGTTTTGTTAGCTTGGGCACAGAAATCTTGCTGTATTTAGCTCTAAGGGAATATGTATTTCACTGATAAAGGACGCAGTTATGAGGATGGCTTTAAACTAAAGGAAAAAATGTTTGAAAGTGGAGGGACAATTTAAATTCTTTAAGCTCTGCTTGTGTTAGCTACTTCTTGGCTTCTAGTGTATGAAAGCTTCTTGGCATGTGCCCTGTCTGGGGTCGAGTAGGACGTGGGAGAGATTGTGCTTGGATGTCTGGAGTACTACCACTTGGGGGGGGGGGAAATGTGTAGCATTCCAACAGATATAATTAATGACAAGTGTTGTTGTCTTTCTCCTGTGCCATCCACCCAATGGCTGCCTGGTGCTGACCCCTTGCTGTCCCGCTGACCTCTCCAAAGTTTATTTTAAAAAGGCATCCTTGCTTTCCCAAACTTTTCAGCTAGGCTTCCCTTGGGCTTCTTGTTCAGTGTAAGCCCAAGACTATGCCTGTGTCCACTGCTCAGGGATCAGACACAAGTGTTTCCATTAGAGGGATGATTAATGGAAACTTCCTTGGGAATGGGAAAGGGAGAAGTGGGTAATACAAGTCAAGAAACGTGTTAAAGCTGAACAAAGGAACTTTGTTTCTTTGTTTAAAAAGTAACTTTTTTTTCAAGTGTTCTGAAAATTGCCCTTACTCACTTGGGTTGTTTCCACAGTGGTGGGCTTGGGGGAAGTTTGTGCTTTCAAACCACTTTGTAGTGAGTGACCACATCAAATAATTCCACTGGCTGAATTGGCTTCTGTGTTGGCAGATTTAGTAGATATGGGGTTTAATGCTGTGTAGTGCAGGTGCATGGAATTTTCTACATCTCAATGCAAATTACTTAAAACAATGTACAGGACTGAAAGTATACAGGAATCCAAACTGGCTATTATGAGAGTGCAGCTGTCAAGTAACATTCTCCAAACAGAAAACTGCATGACTAAGTCCTTCATTTGCATGATGAGGATCACAGATCAGTTTCTGTCTGATCTCAAGCCTTACCTCACCCTCTGCTTACCCTTTTCCAGTTACGGGATGTTAGAGGCAAAAACCTGTTTCTTCCATTCCCCTTGGGACACCATGCTTAGCTCTTTGGATGCCCAGGGATAAGATCCACCCTGTCAGCCAAAGCAACCTGCAGATTGAAACAGCACAGCAGTGAAATGTGTACGGCAACTCATTTTTCACTGCTGGGGGGAACTGGTAATAAACATGAATTAGGGACAGAGAGACTAATAATTTTGGGAGGAGACTAGGAGCTCTGTGCTGCTGCTTCCCAAGGAAAGCAGAGGGCTGCAGTTTCCATCAGTACCAGGTAGGACCTTCCACAATGTTTTACAAGGAAGAAGCTTCAGTGTTTTCCAGGAGAAATCAGAGCTTTTGCCGGCTCTTTTTGGTCTAACAGTGTATTAAGAGCTATGAAGAGACCACAATAGAAAATGTTACCTTCCCACAAGCCAAACAACATGAGCAGCAACTTTGCCTTTGCCAGAAACAAACAACTCTGACTACTTGGTAAGTTGTTATTCAGCATATGCACATCATATTCTCTATGGAGTCAGTTTTTCAAGGCTGGATCTTCATCCTGTTGCCAAATCAGAAAAACTGGGCAGTTTCACTGTAGTGCAACAGGGAGACTGAGGCATGGGGCTGGAACTGTGGTTTTCCCCCCCCAGCAAACCAGGTTGAAACTCCTTTGCCATCTGTACAGAAGCAAATAAATTCATTCCGCGTTTACCCCATCAGGCATGATGTGCTTGTGAAAGGCTGGTGCTGGCTGGGATCTCCACATGCCTGCCCAAAGGGAAGGCCTGCCCCTCCCCTGCATAGCAAAGGCATTCTGCTTTTGTGACATCTGGGCCACTGCAGCTGTTATAAGGAGGGGTTTGCTCTTTTTAGAAATTATTAGCAAAGTAAGCATGTTGTTTATTAAAATATGCAGTGTATGTTGTGAACTTGTAACTGTGATACAGAGAACATCAGCAAATTATTTTGAAATTTATTGAAGACTCCTTCCTGCCACTACTCCAGTGGAGGGTGGGATTTACGCTTTGATTGAGCATGGAGCTTAAAAGAATACATTTTTTTCCCTTTTGTGTTTTGTCTTTAGAATTCAAAATAATTTATATTCAATTATAAACACTGTATGTTAAAATTGCATATGGAAAATCATAAAAATACTGGGGGAAATTATTTGACTTTAGCTCTTCGTATATGACCAGCTTTGATGAAATCATTACAGTAGTTAAAACACAGGAGATCAGGTGATCATGAAGAACAGATAGAATCTTTTTTTCTTATGTTTTCAGAAAAACACTGTTCATGTACAAGTGCCTTGTTAGCTCAACATGCAGCTGCTGGTAATACTGATACACAATATTTTAGCCAGGAACAGCTTTTAGTCAGGCATAATATTGTAAATAGGACCTAAAAACGATCAAAGGTTAGCAATATGGCAATATAAGAAGCATATATGACTATATGAAAGAACAAACTTTGTGCAAATCCTGCAGAAGATACCTTTTTAAGAATTAAAGTTAATTTTAGTAAAAAATATTTTTGCCGTCTTCTTAATGAAGTGTTCTTTTCATAGGTTTTTTTTTGTCCAAGATTGTTAATTTTTTTGTCAGCTACTATTCTTAATTTCTTCTATTTATATAGAGTTTTGGTTGGGTTTTTTTGGGGGGGTTTGGGGTTTTTTTTTCAGCATTTGAATGATTGATATTCCTTCACTGCATTGCTAATTGTTGCACCCTTACTGGAGAAGACTAACAAGCTTTGTCAGTTTATTACTGTGTCTTTTGTTTTCTTTTGTACGATTAATACCCATTGTTGATACCAAGTTACAGTTCAGTCAATTGTGGCTTGAAAACAAGAGCGAAATTAATGTTAGGGAAATATAAATTCTTAACTAATTTTCAGGGATGGCTGGTTTTAATGGGATGAGTTTCTTTACTAAAAACATCTGAATGATCATAGCTAGAAAGAAAGGACTGCCACAGCGTTCGCAAAGGGGAACATGCTGGTATCATATCATTAACTCCTTATTTCAGTAACACACTTTTTTCAGCCTTATGGGATCTTAAATTGAGGGCAAGAAATGGATAGGTCATGGACCCTACCTTCAGGACAACCAGGTTAGTCCACTGCTTTAGCATCCTTAATGTTGTGTGTCAGGAATCTTGTGAAGCCTCACCTAAGAGATACACAGAGGTTTACCTTTTCAAGGTGGTATCTATAGATGGAGAGCTGGGCATCCTTTTTAACATTGCTTCTAGATAGGCCCATGTTTTTTTCAGATCTAGAACAGTTTGCTTCCAAATGACAGGCAAGGAGTAAAACTACAGTTCTGATGTAGAAATATAGTCTACAGAAACACTGGATTTCCCTGGTAGAACTGAAAGATTTTTAGCATTTGATCTTCTCTTTTTGTGAGTAGTCCATAGCAGAAAAGGATATGCTGTTTTGCATATGTGTTTCTAAAAATCAGGGTGAATATTTTCACATAATAAATAATGAGGACAAAATGGATTTCCTAGAGGAGCAGTAGGCATTGGGGTTCAGAAAGAAGCCTTTTCTTTTTTTGGTTGGTCCCAGGCTCATTTTGGTTTAGCTGGATGTATTTTCCAGTTTAGTAAAGACACACAATGAATGTGTCCCTTGTATCCTAAGTGTAGGTATTAACTTGTCTTCCTTCTCTGAGTTTTAAAGAAGTTTTCCTCATTTACAGGGAAAATGGTTAGATAAACATGAAAGTATTTCTTAGTGATGGCTCTTCCAGGGACTTGCTTTATTTTTTGTTAGAATCATTGTAGTACTATCCGTTGCAGACTGACATTGGTTTACATCACAGTTTGGATGATCTTCTCCAGTTGTATAATCACAGACCAGCATGGGGAGTCTGTGGGTGGTTTTAAGAGATTTTCTAGGTTTCTTTGTTTCAGGAGTTTGGTGTCCAAACATTATATGATTTGTTTATACTTATTTCATTGTGAAGGAAAGAATAAGTCTGAGCTCTTTACTGTAACTTGATAGCATGACAGTTATCTCAAGCATGGTTTCAGTTAGGTCTTATTCATCCTTGAGGAATATTACTGTATAATATGCATAACATTGTGAATGTATTTTCTCTGCTTCTGGTAGCAGCCTTAAAAAGCTAGTGTTTCCTCTGTGCTTTGATTGTATTGTTTATGTGAGAGCTAAAATTATTAAAGTCTTAAAGCTAACTGAGACTGGCCGTAATGTTTTAGTCTCTACTATAATTTAAGTTACATTAGTATTTCTGTTTTTATTCTGAGTGTGTTGACTTCAACTAACTTAATTTTACTCTATCATGGTGCAGTAAAATTGCTTGTAGCCTGATCCTGGAAAGCTTCTCAAAGGGTTTGCACACTTGAGCGGGCTTATTGGAATCATTTGCATAAAGAGAGCTTGAATAGTGAAGGATTATTATTATTTGTCTTAATAAAATCTTCTATTAAGAGAGAGGTGTTTATTAATTAACATGCATCATACAGAACAATATTAAATGAAACAGCATCCTGAAGGCTGTTCTTCTTGGCTGCAGTTGGAGTAGTTGCTAGTGGTTTCCATGCTTTACACAGTAACATAGACTTGCTCAGGAAATGTGAACTCGGACTCTGCTCCTGTTCATAATTACATGCCACAGGAGACTGTCTAAATGCACAGCACCAGAGCCACCACATAACAAAAATTTTAAATACTCAGGATTGCACAGGGAAAGAATGAGAAGGAATATTGTTGCATCCTACCAGTTAAAGAAGCCACCAAAAGCAGAAGTACTGGATTCCAGTTCCTGCTTCCATTGCTTTTGAAATTAGTGTTGAAGTATCAATTAGATAAAGAAGAGAAATTATCTAGGGAGCATGGGATGATCCTCAGAACAGCTCAGTAACTACTGTGAACATAACCCTGTGGAGTCAAGCTCCTCCTTTTCTTTGACCCACATATGTTGACTTTTTCTGCAACAGCTGAATCTTTCTGATCTGGAAAGTTAGGTATCTTCCCTATCCTGGAGGTTAGGTCATCCTCTGTGAGGTAGGATGTGTAGTTTGTTGATCTAAAGCTAAGAAATCTGAAATCTGTGTCTCTCATACACCGGACAAGAGTGGTCACATCTGTGCCATTGACAGAAAGGGGAGTCTCACCTCCACACACTCCTCCGACCATCACCTTCTCAGACCTGCCGGAGAGCTGGAAGAGCCAGGTGTCTTGGGAGGAGGATTGTGCATTTGTAGACACTAGCTGACCAAGCTACCAGATCTCTGCCTGTGGTCCTGGCTTTGCAACTGATCTCCAGAGAGGACCAGAAGTTCACCTCTAGGCTTGGAGTATCTCACAGCCTGCAGGTAGCTCCATACTCAATGAGTAGCTTTTTCAGCTCGTTCTTCAGAGAAACCTGTGTCTGCACTTAATGCTGAGTAAAGAAACTGGGTACTTAACTTTAGACCTTTGACTTTATTCCAGGGATGTGCTATTTAAATCTTATCTTTTGCAGTGCCTAATTTGTAAGCACCTGAATTTTTTATTGAATCTAATCCTGACAGGTTATTTTGTAACTAGCAAGATTTTGAATAAGCTCTTTTTGACAGCTGTGGTAATGAATTTTAATAATAGATGCTAGGATGAAATGATAAAATAGCCGTTAGCAGATCTTCCAGTCTAAAAGTCAGCTGTTCAGTAAAGTTTTTGGACATATATCTATATTTTTGACTGTAACTGTAAATGGAGTAAAAGCAGGTCCATAGTTGCAGAGCTCAGTTAATCAGAGTCAAGGAGTGTCTAATCTTCATTGCTGAGCTGCCAGTTGGAGAGGTTCCTGAATTTAAGTTGAAGTTCTTGAGGACATCTGGTTGCTGCTTGTCTCTCTTGAAGCACTTTTTGAGCTACGTAGTACCCAATATATACCATTCTTACCAGAGAAGCATATAGGACAGCAAATGTGGAGATGACTGAAAGTGCCTGATCCATCCCACACTATTAGTACTCTTTATTTTTCTACTTGTGCCACAGTAGCAGACAGAAGAAAATAGTAGCAGAGCAAATCCAGGTGCACACAGCCAGTTCCTACTTATAGCAACATACAAATAGCAGCAGAAGCTGAATCTAAGGGTAGATTTAGCCCTTCCATTAAAAAGGGGGTGTACAAGCAGTAGAAAATACAAAATAATCCAACAAAAAGTACATCTGCCATTTCACAAAATGCACAGGAAGGTAGCTGCTACTGATTTTACGTGATGACTAATCCTTTTACCTCAAGACATAGTTGCTAAAGAAATGGTTGAATTTGTGTGTACAATATCAACAATGAACTAGGCAGGGAAAAATATGTATTATGAGACTTTTCTGCAATGCTATCATTTAATTTGATCACTGAACTGATGAGTCATTGAAGGCAGGTTATTTTATTTCACCTTAAGGAAATACCCTCACAGGATTTTGAAGTAAAAGGAGTAGCAGCTCCTGTACTGCAAAAAGGCAAATTAAAATATTCTACTTTGGAAAAAAAATAAAAATAATATAAGCTTGAAAAGGCATAGGAGGGACAGAAACGGTATTTGTTTTGTTGCTAGAAAACCAGGGTGTTTTCTTTCCTGCTTGCTGTATAATAAAGACAAACTTTGGGGCACTTGAAAAGTATTCTCATACCTGAGATAGAAAGCTGAGGCAAAGCATAAGGCTCAACCTCTACTCTTCTGTATTAAGGAGCTAGACAATGTACAGCTTTCATTTTATCCACAAGATTCAGCAGCCTCTTCTGCATTTTTCCAGTATTGCCAGAATTCTCAGATCCAAATGGTAGGTTAGAATTTATGCATCGAATCTAAAATTTTAAAACTGACTTTTCATTTGTTGTCCTCTGTCAGAATATGTGACACTTTCCATACACTAGTTCTCCCCAAAAAGTGGTTTTATTTTGGAATTCACTTCTAATTCCGGGCACTGAGAGCTGGGACTCTTGGATGCTACAGGCTAGTGAGGAATGTATAGGAGCTTAGCAGCAGGAGCAACAGACCCAGGTTAAAAATTCAGTGACCAGGAACAAACGTGCCTTTTATTTCATCTCTCAGCTAAAATCCTAGATGCAGTTTATTGGCTTTAAACTTTTCTCATTTAGTAGAAAAATCTAAGCTTAGCGTTTTTTCCTAATCACATCCACTTAAAATGGGACAAATATGGCTCAATAAAGTAAGCTAGCACAGAAGTATTCTTTGTTTAAAAGACTTGGAAATTGCTTGACAGTTAACTATTAAATGGTATGTAAAATACCTGAAATTTTCCCTGAAGAATGTCATGCCTCTACTGAAAATGCCAACATCAAATTTAAACCGCAAGTGATGGAAATGTACTGCTTGATGATCTCAAAGTCAGGAGCTAGGTGTATGTCTGAAAAATGCTAAACTAAAGTGTTTCTTCAAGGTGATACAGCAGCTTAATGGCAGGGTCACTTTGTTTTGACTGAAACAGGTGCTTTTATCCCACAAACACATCTAGAGTACAAGAATTTTCATTCACTTTGAAATTAGCTAGAGGCCTATTAAATTTTCTTCATAGAGAAGAATCAGGAAGTGTATGAATGTGCCACACCAAGCATAGTCATTAGCCTAGTGGTTATGCATGGTACTTGTCTGTGATATTTTGACTGGAGAGTCTATCCTGGATCTAAAAAACCTTTTCTCAAAAGTCATGCATTCTCGTAAAAAGTTTTTTTCTTGATTTAGTGTTTTTCTGAGGAAGGATTTTGACCAGCTCTTCTCTGGACTCCTAGTTGAGTGTCCTATCCAGCTGGTCATGTGTGTCCCCCAGAAAATATGTACAAGTCTCCTCCTTAAGGAGTGGCAAGATCTGCAGCATCTTTGTAATACTGATGTGCTTTTCTTCTGAAATTTGGGGTCTTGACTTTAGAAGTCTGGAATGAAGGATATGGTGTTGTGCATACCCAAGTGAAGGCAGGGAGCCAACAAAATGCTCTTGTAATTATAAGTGAACATTCTTGTATCATAAAACTGCAAAGAAAAAGCTATAAATCAGAGCTGGCCTGGTGGTCCCTGGCAGCAAAGTGCAAAAGATTTGAGCTTATTCCCTGAGCTAGCCAAGAGTGGGATCCTCATGGCAGCAGCGGCTCATTCCAAGGGAAGGGCATTCCTCGTGTCTCCTGAGTGATGGTCATGAAGCAGTGATTTTGGTGGGAGTCAGACCCAGCCTTCAGCCCTGCAGGAGTTATAGTCTGACAAGTGCTGGCCATTGTGGAAAATAAAGCAAGTTGTGAACCAGAGGAATTTTGTCTTCAAGAGCTTTTGTGTGTGTATTTAGGAGCCTGCTGCTTTCAGTGTTAGGTCTGCACTATTGTCCAGATCTCATATTTTGGATCACTGGTTGTTGTACTTAAGATTATCCTTTAATTTAGGTGTTTAGTTTCATGTTTCCATACACTCACTCGTGACACCAAATTGTGCTAAAACTTTTCTATGGGCATTAGAAAAATGCAATGAAATTACATAATACTATGCAAAATGTCTCTAATAAAGTTCCTGTCACTAATGAACATGTACCCAAACTTAATCTGCAGTTAGAAATGGGGTTTTCTTCTATCCTGGGACATTTATCCTTTTTGGTTTCTGGTGCCTCACAGGGATGTAGCTCTGTAAAAATCATTGATTGGTCTGGGTAATTTACTAATTTCAAAAATAACTAAGTAAGCAGCAGGAAGGTAGGAAAGTATTAAAGCTGTTAGCATTGGGCAGTTTTCTAGAGACTCTTTAATACAAACTTTGTGTGTGTGGATATTTCCTGTCACTCTGAAAGATGTGGCTTGATCTGAGCCCACATTTACAGTTTGGGATTGGCAAAATAGGATAATGCACTGTTGTGAAAATGAAAAAAGAAAAAAAGGATAAAAAAAAATCCTGAGGGTGTACAAGTGATTGCAGCAAAACAAGCCCCAAACTGACAGCTGCACAAACAGCACTTGCCCAGCAGTGGTAATCAGCTACTAAGAATGCCCACTTTCCCATAAGATTGTTAAGAATTTATAATTAATAGCACATTTGGGGACTCTTCTGTAATGAAACCACAATTTAATCTGCTAACTTGATTATGGAGGAGGCAAAGAAGAGAGGACAGAAATTCAGTCTTGCTTTGCAGAGTCCATTATCTCCCTATTGATAGCAGTAGGAGAGCAAGACAGACAGTGTTCTCCAGTATCAGCCCCTACACTGGTTTAAGAGGTGCAGCCCTAAAAGATGAAGGGCTCTGTCCCAGACAGATGTGACCCCCTTCAACTCTGATAAAATTCCCGAAAAGATGAGGGAAATCTGTACTGCACAGGATGTGCTCAGCACATTGAGGGATTGAGTTAGTAATGTCCCTGATAATTGTGGATACCTCATTGTAGGAGTCAGTTTTTATTTAAATTTTTTTAATAGGAGTATACACATCTGTCTTTATACCCAGCAGCTTTTCTGGCCCACAAGAAGTCCTCTGTGAATTTCCCCAACTGAGCTCAGTGGGATCTCTGTCAGCTGCAAGATTTATGTCATCTTTTTCAGTCCTGAGAACTGTTCCTTAAGCTTTTCACATCTGGATTTAATTGGAAAGACATTAAAAGACATTAAGTGTGCTGGAAAAGCATATTTTAGAGAAGATCTTTATAGACACTTCCATTAAAGGAGCTGACGGTTGTAGGTTAAAATGGGATGAGGACAAGCCATCAACAGTTAGCAAGGACAAAATTACATTACAAACTACTTCAGATGAAAAGTTTGTCCTGTAGCTCTTGGGCCTGACTCTGATCATACTTAAATCAACTTCAATTAGGAGAAAAATACCAGCTAATGCAGTGTAAAAATACTCTGAGATCAGAATCAAAAACTTTTTCCTTTTGGAAACACTCAAATTTCTAATTACATGCCATGTATGCTAAATATAATGCTTTTAGCTGTCAATCTAGATTTGGTACTTTGTTGGATGTACATGCACACTTGTAAAATGAGACTTGGAGAATGAAGAAGGGGATTGGTCGCTAGGGCTCTGGAATTACCCTTCTCTGAATGCCAATATGAGGGCCGCAGGAGTAGAGTTACACAGAAGCAGAGATAGGATACAATTTAGTACATGAGCTTCATTACAGATGTTGTAATACAAGAATCTACAGTCCTAAACTCCCCCATTGTTCCTGCTACAATGTGCTGCTTGAAGAAGGCAATGGGCAGTGCTTTGCATTAGGTGTAATCTATTGCTTTTGTCTTCAAACCAAAGTTTCTAGTTGTGTTTAGACTGACACGCACTTAAAATTTAAGGTAATGGTCTCAGTATGAGAGAACAAACATTCTTTCATTCTAAAATTGCTAAAACCAAGGAATGTGATATATAGGAAATTGCCTCCATATCTAAATCAAAGTGTATGGGGTTTAGACATAAAACTATGTGAAGTTTAAAAAAAAAAGAAAAAAAAAAGTAGTTTTTTTAAACATTGCAGGAGGGAAAAGTACTCTTTACAATATTTCAGCAAAACAAATTTGTGAGAGGCTCTCACCTGTCCTTTTTTCCTTAAAGAGAGTCCTTTTCTCCACTATTTCATGTGAAGTGTTTAGCATTAATGGCAAGATGATAGCTTGATGGGTGATAGTGACAGGAATGAGGCATTTGAATTAAATGGGTGCAGTGTAGACTTTTTTAGATTTTCTATCATTAAATCAGTTTTTTTCAGAATCTCCCTCTTTCTGTGTTGGTCCATGACAAAATGCATGTAAACTAATAAAACTTATTCTTACTTTTATTGCTTGACCTTGGGCCAGCCCTTTATGTGTTCATGCACTTTCTCTTCAGTTTCCGTCACTTTAAAAACAGGAATAATAAAACTACCTCTGTTCCTTAGTGACATTTTGCCTCACAAAGAGGAGGATACTTGTAAGGAGAGGCAAAAAGTATTTAAACACTAGTGAGTGTGCTTTACAAGTTCAGTTTACTATGTGAAAGAGTAACCATGTTGATGTTAGCATTGAATATACTTGATAGTATAAACCTTGTGCGCTACTTTTGGTGTGGATCTTCAGGAATTCATAACAATCTTTCAATATCCATCTTTTTGACCACACTGCATGAGCAATTGCCTAAGAAAACCACATAAAAAACAGAATAAATGCTTATATCTTATTTAAATGCAGCTCAGTTTAGAGCTCATTAATTTTGTTAAAAGAGATTTAGCTACGTCTATGCTATTATGTGGGTCAGGGCCCATTCCCTTTTCAGGAATAACATGGGCTTTTCTTTGTTAATGTACTGCTACCTATGCAGTGAAGGCAGTGGCTATGATGTCAAAACCAGGATGAAACTGTGGAGATCAGACAAATGAAGCAGATTGTATATTACAGCATATTTTAGAAGACACCATGAATTCACACAGTGGAGAACCTCAGTCCACTTTTTTAAAATGAAGAGGTGAAAATCTCCTGCAATACATACAGGGTTAATGACAGCAGACTTGCAAATCTGTTGCAGTGATGTGGAGAAATGCCTACAAATAAATAATTAAATAAACCAAATCGTTCTGAGAACACAGCTGACAAGGATATTTTCCAGCCATCAGTGATGAGAGAGTGATTCATGGCCTTTCTTCAGTGCTGGTGCAGGATTTTGCCTGAGGATATACATTCTGCTGTTTTCAGTTTTACATTTAAAGCCATGTTTCTTAAAATCTGTAATTTTTGTCTGTGCTTCTCAATCATGCTCGAGTGTTGCCTCAATTGCATGATTTGAACCTCTACCTGCCCATACAATAACTGGCCATCCAAATGCTCTCATTTGGAAGTCTCTAATTATTTAAAGCACCTATATTACTTAGATGTCTATCTCCTTCTGAAAGTTAGTGTTTAAGTAGCTTCTGTCTAAGGATATAAAATTAGAAGCAAGATTAATTTAAGATTATTTGCTGTCTGGTGAAATTCTGCTCTATATATGTAGTGTAAATGCTTGGAAATTTAATTTTATAGTATTTTTCTTCATGTTCATAAGTAAGCTGCAAGGATGCATGATTCTTTCTCTATTTTTTTCTTGCAATTGCAGCAATCGAAGAAAAAAAGATGAAGTTTTAAATTTAGAAATAAATTTTCTTTAAAAGAACTTCCAGACTTCTAGACAAAAACTACAGAATATACACTGAAAAGATACTGAAATTATCTGAGAAAAGAACCTTGTTTAAGATTTATTTTAACTGCTGGTACTGTGGCCAAACTTTCACACCTCACTTCACCATTAGAGGATGTAGACACACCTCAATAGCTACTAGCATTGAACCTGAAAGCTCTTTTGAGATGTTCATGAGGAAGTGCCAACTGTTTTCCAGCACAGATTGCCATGAAGGCAAAAGTCTTGGTAGCACTTGAGAATGTTGCCCCTTGCAGCTGAGAATATGTGTGTAGGAGGAGTCTAAGACACAGATTTAAGAACAGTGCCCTACAGTCCAAGCTCCATGCAGATCTTTTAGCAATCCCTTCTTCTCTCATTCCCACATGCAAGTAAGAACTCAGCCTAAACTTCACAACTAGAATAGCCTCTCCATGCTGGACTAATCTTTTATATCAGTGTAAACATAGTTATGTTTGACTTTCAGTATTACTTATGAAATCCTCTTCATAAGAAAGCATACCCTTTAATTATTTTTAAAATTAGTTGCTTTTCAGCATGTTTTTCTTTCTTTGTGACTAGAAAAATTTGTAACACCATTAAAGCAATGGAACTGTCTCACCCCAAATGATTATGCAGCTCTTTCCTGGGCTTTGCCATTCATTACTCCTGGAATTATTGCATAGTCCCAAGAACGGTGTTCAGGTCTCTAGTGTGGTGGTTCACATGTGAAAATAAGCCATGCCTGATTGACTCTCTCTACTGTTAGAGACTTACCCTTTACTTAAGTAGATGAATTTAAGTTGAAGATTAAAACCTATGGAAATAAAATTCCATGTTGAATAGTGTCTTTCACTCCATTCACTTCTCAGAATGTTAAGAGGCATGGAGGAATGAGTACACATGTCTAGTTAAACTAGGTGGAATAAGGTGACATTCATGTTGTTGCTGATTAAAACTCTGCTTAATACATTGGAAAAAACATTCAAGAACAGTTAATCCTTACTTCAGGATTACCCCCAGAAAGCTGCAAGGTCAGGCTCTACATGGATTGTGTGTCATTTAAAATCTGGCTGCATGAGTTGCCTGGGGGCAGCATTAACCACTACATGGGACTTGTTCGAAGCTACATCTGTGAATCACCATTCTTTGTTTGAAGATAGTGGACTCCTCCTAACCTCCAAGCTCCTTCTCTTGACAGGTGCAATCAGTAGCCTTAACTCTTGTGCCTATCAGGTGACTATGCCTTTGTGCAGAGATTAATCAGCTTGGAAAATGCTATTTCCATGTAAACTACATGAATTAATCAGATTATAACCCTGTGTTTTTCATGCATGTCATAAACTGTGTGAGAAAAGAGCTTAAAGTCATTTAATTAAGGTTTACACTGTGTGCTGTGAAAAGTCTTTCTGAACTTAATTTTCAGTCAGATGTTAACAAGGTTCATGTGAAATCTAATCAACTGGAGAGAACAGCACATTGTGAGGAAAGTGGTGAAAACTCCTAGCTGAAGTTATTGCTTGCAGTATACTAAATTCATTTACAACAGAAGCTGTGGGGAAAAGGGATTTGTTTGCAATACTTTGTTTAGCTTGCATGTAGCCAGCCTGATAAATCTAAGAAAATCAAATAGGTATGTTAAGGAGTGAAATTTTAGCTACTTTGTGTGTATGTATGTAAGTCTATACAAAGAAATATATCTTCCCCTTGTGCATTTCTGTGTGTGTGAAATATTGAGTGTGATCAAGTTAAAGTCAGGTGGAAGCTTAGTCAAAAATTTCTTCATCAAGAGAAATCAAAAACAATTATAGAGAACAACATTTTTGAATACATACAAATTTAAATAGTTGCCCAGTTTTGGGACATCGAGACTGCAAACTCACCTCTACAGCTGTGATATTGTTGGGGTTTTTTTCAATAGCCTTTAAATGTGATATTTAAATCCACATATTAAAAAGTCATGAAGTGCAGCTCATTGCTGATGCAGACAGCTTTGCTGCAATGTTATTGCACAGCTGACATTGCCTTTTGAGGCCTCAACAGTCAGGGAGAGGGGAAGAAACTCACTGATTTGGGGGACATTTTTTCTCTTGACTTAGAAAACCAATGAGCATTGATTTGTTTGTAAATACACTTGCTATGAGTTTTGTTCATGCATTAACCCTGCTGTTCCCTACACTTTTGGCTTGCAATTGAAATCAAGGGCTACAGTTATATCTGTCTATCTCTGGTAACCTGGTGTGCAACCATATCCTCAAGCTTAAGCTTGGGCAACAGGCAAAGATGTGTTTGTGTATATGGCATGTGACTACAGGCAATGTGACCACAATGAGTCATTTGACTCTGCAAACTCAGACCTGAACTAAGACCCAGCTACTACAGACAGTAAAATCTTGTCCTTCATGACCTTCTCTGGACCCTGACAATTCAGTCTTGCAGTTTCTGCCCATAGTTTTATGTCTTCAGAAAACACTGATTAAGGCCAAGATGAATATGTTTTTTTATGTACTTAGAAAACTAATGTTAGGAGACATATCACCAGTGAACTAACAGTATCAAGCAGTGTGTTTATTAGGATTGTCTCAGACCTCCTTGGTAAAGTCAATTGGAAGGGCCACAGAGAACAACAAACTTTTACAATTTTCAGCTTCGTGGAATAAGCTGAAATGTAATATAGATTTAAGAGGAAAAACACAAACCACATACTGTGCTAAAACAAACATGTGAAAACTTTATCGTGAGGATGTGATCTTAAATGCACATGGCCTAGTGCAGTGCCTGTCTGCTGTTCTTGCTAAAAGAATGATCTAATGTTACTAGAGTGTCATTATAAGACACTTAATCCCTAGAGGGAGAAACAGGAAGAATATTTACAAGTTTCAGTGCTATTTACTAATTGCCAATTGACTTGAAGAAAGCTAAAAAATGACTGGAAACATCCATCCCCATCCTGATACACACACATACTAATAATGGTAATGGCAGCCAAGACAAACAGCTAACAGTGCGGTGCATCCTGTTGGCATCGTGTTTTTGGCACTGTTGCAGCTACACAGAAAACAAGTGATACAAGAAATGTGTAAAGACATCTGTTCTGTAGCCTATGGGGCTTCACTCATAAAACAGTTGTAAAATCTTCTGGGGAGAGAAAAATGTTTCTGTATCTGTGCAGATGCTCTATTGTAAGAAAAATATCAATGGAAGGAAGTGTTGAGCCTTTAAAAGAGGAAATTGTTCACCAGATTCACTGTCAAATATTCCATTCTTTTCTTTCCTTTTCATTTAATCCAAGTTATCTGCCATTCATAAGTTATATTTAAGCCAAGTGGTGTAAATCTATTGGGACTAATAGAATTGAATCATGTATTAAATTAGCCTGGTGTCTGCTTGTAACTCTTCTTCACTGCAGATTACTTGAGCTCTGTGTCACTCTGCTGACTATTCAGGTCACAGCCTCTCAGCTACCAGCTTCCTTCCTGAATCCAGCATCTTCATGTCTGTCTAGGGCCATGACAAGGAGAGGAGAAACATTAAAGGCATCTATTAAGATCCAAAGTATTGTTTACTCACCTGCTTCTCTTAGCTTTGCTGATCCTTCCAAATATAAGTAGGCTATGGGAGAAAGAAAAAGGGGAGTCTTTACAACACTGCAAAGCTCTCTCTGCCATTCCTCTACTACCCTTCAGTTACATGCCATGAATGGACATTTAAAAAAATTCAAGTATTTTTTCAAATGCTGGGGTATAAGTAGTTAGACTTCCTACACAGGTGTCTTATGGTAAGACATAGTTCCATGTGAAAGAAATCACATCTCATATAAACATGGAACACATTGGGAAACTAGAAGATAAAGAGGGACTGTGAGGTGTAGGAGGTTGGGAGAACCTGGGGAAGAAATGTTTAGCTCTGGGAACACCTGGGTGGGAGAGCATTTAGGAGCAGGAATGCAGAGACTTGGGTAAGAGGAGATTTCTGAAGAAGAAGGGGTGATTATCTCTGCTGTAAAAGAAGTCATAACTCTAGGGTGGTTAGTAAGGAGGGGAAGATGTGGGACTGAGGCAGATGTGGTGAGAGGCATGAGCTTTTGGGGAGATTGTTGACTTCCAAAGCAGCAAAGGTGAGAGACCTAGCAATGAGCAGTGCTGTAAAGGGCTGGCTCTCCAACAGTGCTCATACAAACACCCTGACACCTGTAGGTGGGAAATCAGGGATACAGGTGCAGGACTGCTTTCCTGCCACTTGCCCCCTCTGGTATTTGGTTTCACAAATACAGTAGATCTGAGATCCTGCCTTTTCTATCACATTTCAGTTTGGGAAGGGCATGGCTTGAAGAAGGGTCAGATAGAGAAAGAGACTGTACCATGTTACAAGCATTAGGGTTTGGAGGTTGTGTTGATATTAAACATGCTTATCATTAAACGCCTCAAATCATATTTTATATGTTTCTTCCAGTTGTTCCATATTTACTTTACTGACGGCCATATAGTAATGATCCATGCTTGCAGGCAAAGAGTTTACTATTTTGTATTGTAGTACTTCTTCCCTTGCTGTTAGAAGAGGAGAGGGACCCTCTTGATCTGTTTCTGTTGACATAGTGGCTAATATTTATCCAGGAAGTTTCAAAGCAGTTTTTCTGGAAAGCAACCCTGAAAACTTCTCTGTAATTTATGTGGGATGCCTTGAAAATAGCCATTTATGTGAGTAAAACAGTAGTTAGTAACAGAGGTACTCACAGCAACTCTAGAATTAGGATGTTTGTGTTGGTCTAACTAATCTCTTGATGATTTGAGGATTTCAGTGACCCTTAATCAAGACCAGACTGTTCTGCATATCGTATGATCAATCTGTGATTTAATCTTGAATGAAACTTTACTTGTCTCTACTTCTTACCAACTAAGACCAGGGCTTTTTCATGCAAGTCACTGTACAAACAAATAACCTGAACATGTAGCTCTTCCACAGCAAGTTTACAATTCACACATCAGACCAGGAAGATAAAAATGGATATTAAAAAGCAAACAAGGTGGTTGAGAAACACATGAGGTAGCAGTTTAACTGTGTAAGAGAAGCAGATGTCCCAACTTCCTTCTCTCCTTGCAGTGCTACCTGGTAATGGATTTTGATTTACTGTACATAAGAAGAAAGGAGATTCTGATAGTTTTACTAATGTACATCAGGAAAAAATTGGATATGAGAAGACAGGAGATTCTTGGGTGCCAGTCCCTACCCATTGGGTTGTTTGGTTCTTACAGTTGCTAACCCATGGCCAACTAAAGTACAAGGAAGCACAGGAGTCCAAATCACTCCCCTTCCTCACATTATGAGTAGAGCTTGCATTGTGATGAAAAGGACCCCAGGGAGAGGAGGAGATGAGAGAAATTGGGATGAAGAAATGTGTTGGGTTACTGAAGCAGAGAAGTTGAGAGGAAAGTAGATGAAAACCTTTGTTGACACTGGAGAAATTATTTGGGTTGAACAGTGATTTTGCTGTGCAGTCGAGATCAGGGATGGAAAGACATGGTTGTTAGATCTTATCGGATTTGAGAATGCACGTCTGAAACTACAAGAGACACTGTGAGGTGGTCTTATGAAAAATACAAATATATCAAAACATCAAGAAAACTAGAAGAAATGAGGAAAGAGAGAATTCAGTCTCTGTGAAACTCAAGGGGTGATAAAAGTGAAAGATCCAGTAATGGGAGAAGTTGTTATTGAAATGAGGCTGATGCTCAGCCTTTAGCTATTGCATGGAAAAAGTTTAAAAGAAAGATGAGAGCAGCAGAGGTTCTAAGATGAAGGGGGAAATGATTGCAATGGATGTGAGGAAGAAGCAAGTAGAGAGCAGGTTAGTTATCTCATACAGGGGGCCCAGAATACATGGTACAGGTGGAGTCGATTGTAACAGTGATAATCTGAGGTATACCAAGAGACTTTATAAAATGTTTAGCATTTATTTTTAGGGCAAACCCCATAAAACTTCACAGACTAGTAAGATTCTACCTTCATGCATTATGGGTGGGAGTACCTCATACAGCCTTCTGAAGCTTTAGCAGCTAGGCTTTACTATAGACAAATCTGGGACACATGGTCTTTTACTTCAGGACAGTCTGGCAATTTTTGTGCTCTTATTCATCTCACCAAGATACACATTGTCTAATAATATTTAAGTTGTATAAACATACCTTTCAAGGGAAGGAGTTGTTGAGAGAATCCAGGCAAAGAATTAGAACAAAAGCAAATCTAGTACTTCATTGCAATGGCAGCTCCTGTTCCAGGAGGAGTCTCTGCTCTGAGGGAAATGAAGATAGAAACATGGATTCCTTCTGTCCCAGCTTCCAATTTTTTAAACAGCAGTTGTTGTTTTACCATGGAGAACAGCACCCTAGGGCCTGCAGTTCATTCTGCTGCTTGAGGTGTTACCTTAAGGCACAACATCTGTGAAAAAGTTACTTTTTCTTTCTCTGTGATTAGTTCTGAATGCATCTTAGGTGGAAGTGATTAAGAAGCAAAATCCATTTAGCAGTTCTGCTTTACATCTCACCTTTGTGTCAGAAGTGACCTCAACTGTTTTATTGTGCTGCCTGTTTTGTCAAAGTCAGCTGCATGGTGTCAGAGAGTTTCATAATCAAGCTCTACTAAATTAATTACAAAAAGTCATTTGCCCTTTACTGAAGCAGATAGAGGGGAAAGAAGAAGCAGGGCTCATGGAGATAAGAGAGAAGCTGGCCAATGAAGAACACGCTTGGCAAGAAAAACGTCAGCTAAAAGTTGATTGTTCTTCTGTTGCTGATGCTTCATAGTCACCCCATATTGACTCACCCTGTTTAGCACACTTCACTACCTATGTATAAGACATCAGGCTGTAATGTTCAAGATCCAGCACTGGAGTGGTAGTAGTGTCTGACCCTCTTGCCAATGCTCACACCTTCTGCAACCATCTGCAAGACAGGAGCTTGTCCCTAGGAGCTCTGGAAAGTGAGGGCTCTAGGAAAACGCATGGGGAAGCTGGAGAGGCTTTACAGCTAGAAAGGCAAGGACTAAAAGTATATCATGTTCTTTATGTAGGTGATGAAGCTTTCATTGACACAAATGGGAATCACTCATATGCCCAGGAGGAAGAAGATATCCTCAATCCATGCACAGGCATGGCTGTTTGTCATGGAGCTGTTAGGTGCCCGCTCTGTCAGCTCTGTAGCCTAGATGGCTTCAATGTACAGGAAATGAATTAAATCTAGTTTATCAGAACACACACCTTCCTTCACTTGGTGTTAATACAGTTGCGTCAGTGGGTTTCTTGACAACTCATTTTTTCTTTAGGCAGCGTTAAGTGCCTTGAAACAGTTTTCAGAACAAGGACTGGATCCAGTGGAAGGGGCTATGAAAGTTGAGAACGGATCACATGAAAAGTAAGTACCATTTAAATCCTCTGCATTTTAATGCCTGTGTGGAATGGTAGATAAGAAATGTTAATTAAGAGCTTAGTTGCCCTTTTAAACCTGTGCAAAACTACTTTCTCTGGAATTTATATACAGTTTGTGACAATTTGAGAGGATAAACACGATTTCAGGTTTAGTGTTACTGGTAATGTTTGCTAATGAGCTATGAGACAGTCACTCCTCCTATGGAAATTCTAAGGAAAAGGATTTTCTTGTCATTGTATAGATTCTGTGTAAGTAGCATAACATGATTTTTGTCAAATGTGTTGTAGCACATCATATTGCCTGTAAATAAGGATAGCTATCTGCCAAGAAGTCCTTATGACTGCAAGATGAATTTCATCTCAGAGAATTTAAGTTTTAATTTCTTTCAGATCTTAAAAAAACTGTGATATGGAATATTAGCTTTAAGTAGGAGACAATAGAGCCAAATTTCACACTGGATTTTCATTTAAGAAGATGGGATTGGCCATCCAGTAAAGATTTTTTTTTTTGCAGCCGCTAGTCTGTTTATGTAAGAAGATATTCTTGTGTTGCTTAATAAATTAGGAAGTAATAGAATAAAAGAAGTAAGACTAGAAGTGGCGTTTGGAATTTTCAATAGATATATTGTGGCTATTTATAAACTAATTTAATCAGAAACATTTTTCCATATGATCTCATCAGCACAGTATTTGAACATAAATATTGTTGTTTCACTTTAAAATGTTACCTTCCACAGTGACCTTTGAATCTCATGTGCCATCTGGTAATAAACATGTCTTAAAGATGTGCAACCCTGAACCTTACCACTCTTGTTAATGTATTAATCTTTCAGACAAGTCAAGCATCTGGGAGAGAAAGCAGACAATAAACAGACTAACTCAGGCACCATTGCTCAGGACTGCAAGGATTCAAAGGCTGTCGTCTAGGAGCTTCCCAGCACCCACGGCTGCCACTGCATCCTTATAAACCTGTCAACACGCAATAGGGTGTATGTGTACAAGGAAATGAATGACTAATACCATTATTTGAGTCTTATGTGAAGACAACACTATTCTAACACAAGAGATAGTATACATGGTACTGTTTATTCAACTGTGGAAAAAAATAAAATTGAACATTACCCTTAGAACTCGGGATCAGAGTATAACTCAATTGCCCAGAAGCAGAAGAAGTTTGATTGTGTTACTGGCAGTGAAAATAACAACTAATTAAAAAAAGTGTTAGAAAAAAAGGGAGACTTCAAAAATTGATTAATATTGAGGAAAACAAGTCAGCATTGGTTCAGTTATACAATTTTTTGTAGTGTAGTTTTAAGTTCAGCTTACTGTTTTTTAAATAATGCTTGAATATTTTAAAATTAACCAATGACAGTGCTGTGAGAATTGTAGTTGTTGTCTTCATATATGGTCATACAGCTTATCTTTTTATGCAAACATTATGCATTCTTCATTCTATATGAATATGTATGACTTTAAGATGCACTACTCGGAGTTGTATGCAAACAGAAGTTTAAATCATGACAAGTATTTGCTTAACATGAACAGATGTTAGTTATGATCAGTCTCGATATACTCCAGGAAAAAAGCAGATATGGTATTTGATTTTCCTTGCCATAATCAATTAAAGAGGCGTTTTGCCTCCAAGCAACATTTTCCCCTTCAATTCTGCTCTCTGTTGTGTGAAGCACATCTACACCCCATTCTGTGTGTTGTATCAAGGCACCGTTTGCATCAACTGAGTGTTTTTAATCTCTGCATTCGGACCAAGAGCAAAAGGGAGGACTGCAACGTTACCAAGCCAAGGATGGAAAATTGTTGATGTAAAGATCATTCTTTTGTGAAAGGAGTGGCAGCGGAGATAAGATCTGTGGCTGCTCTGTACCAGCATATTTCTTTTAAGTGTGTGGCCAAATGCAGTAAAACCACATCAGTTCATGTGTACAATGACAGTGTCTTCTCTTTCTTTATCATTCGCATATTGACTAAAAGAAAGACTTGAAAAGAAAACAATTACAGAGTAACAAATGACTGGCTACCACACCAAAACCAGAGTTCAACCTACTTTTCCCCGTGCCTCCACCTTTTACAAACTTAGTGCATTAGACTAGCCATGCTGGTATTTAAGTAATTTTTTGTCCAAAATATGGATACTTTATTTTATGTAAACCTAATGCAACAAACAGATAAAGCTTCTCCCAATTGCATAAGAGTCACAACAACATTGCACGAGACTGTAGAAACATGTAATCCAGGGATCACAACCCAAGTGCCTCACACAAGAAAGTAGACTAACAGCAATGTAAGGAAATGGTGCAAGGTATGGTGGCATTGATTCACCTCTGGAACAGGCTTTCAGGGTAGCATACCTCATTCTCTTATGCAATCAGTGGATGGAGTCCTTTTTTCCTACTTCATGTTCTTCATGGGTATGATTCACTCTCACCCCCAGCAGAAAAGGAGCCTTTGTACTAGAAGTTTGAAGTTTTCTAAGGTCTGACTCTATAAAAGAGTCAGGAACAAGGTGAACCTTTCAGTTCCCACAGAATTTGGAGATTTCCAGAGCCATTTGGCACCTGGCAGACTCAAGTTATTCAAGCACCAACATACAAAAATAATTAGCTCTTGCACACCATCTTTCTCAGGGATATGTTACCTGCCTAGTTGGCAACTGGAGCAGAAATTCTGATTTTTCACCTCATCAGAGAGCTCAGAAACAGGCTCAGTCTGTGTTTTAGCAATACATGCCAGTAGGCAGGATACAAAAGGCATTAGTGTCCCCTCCCATGGACAACAAGAACAAAAGAAAGAGGCAAACCCATTCCTTGACAGCTCTGTCCAAAGGGTGAGAGGCTGTGCTTACTGGGGAGAATGTGGCAAGGAGACTGGCAGTACGGTCTGCTTGGCATTGACAAAACCACTGTGGTGGGTTCCCTATCCCATCACTACAGAGAAGCCCCTTGTACTGGTTTGCTCAGCAGCTTGATACTGGGCGACATTCTCTAGCTACAGGCACAAAAACATGCCCGGTAAACTTCAGATGAGTTGCTTTGTTGCAGGTGGGCTCTACATTGAGCACCAGGCTTATTCCACTGCCTGTGAAATACAGCAAAGTGATGCTTGCCTCGCACTAAATGAGCAAATTGCAATCACATGCATGCAACCAGGTGTCTGGGCCCAAGAGGGCTCATTCAGCCCCTCCAATTAAGGCAACAATAAAGAAAGAGTATCTCTATGAAACTATTATTTCAAATTCTCTTCCTCGTCAGAACTATGCTTGATTGTGACTTTTGACATAAAACAAGGCAAGAAGTTGAGTTGGGGGGGCTCATTCTTTTTTCTCAAAACTATAAACATGAAGAAGACTGGGGGAGGATGGTGTTTTCTAACTAATTTCCAAATGCAGAGTTTACTAATGATTGTTGTAACCACAAGTTAGAAAACCTGTGCAGGCTTGTGTAAAATGCACATAGATGGCAGTCTTAAGGCACCTTTCAAGTACACAGGTTAAATGCCTTTTCCAAAAAGGCCCCAGTGAAAGCTGACAGAGCTTTCCCCAGAATAATATGAAGAGTTCCTGCTCTCTGCAGGTACCAATGGCATCACAAAGACCTCTACATGCAGCTTGTCAAGATACTGCACCTGAACACCATGATGTCATTTTGGTGTCCTTAAGGCACTCCAAGGTTCCTGTGTCAATGAAGAGATTTGTCTGTCCACCTGCAGCGTTTCTTTTCTCAAATAAAATCCTGCAGTATTCACACACGTATACAGGAATGCACTTTAAATGTAACTTGGAATTATCACTAGCAAACTCCCAAGAGCTTGAGGGAAATCCTTGCACCAGAGATGTTGCAGCAGCCAGTGGACCTGTCTCCAATCTTCAGTCTGGTTGGTTCACAGCTGTTCCTCTTATTTCCTGAGCTGCCGGTATCTGAAAGATGCTGAGGAGGAATTAAGTCCAATAATCTAAAAACTACTTTATTGTCTTCCAGCAGCCTGATTTTATTTTAAATTTTTTTGTTTCCTAAAGTAAGTATTTGTGGAACAAAGCAGACTTTATATCTAGTTTTGTTTAATAAATAGCTAATAATGACACTGTGAGGCTATCAATGTTTGAATGCTATTATGAGTTTTAAAAGGGTTGTTTACTTTTCTGAAAGCAGTTAACAATTTTTATTTTTTAGATTATACCTTCTCTGAGGTAGAGTCTTTGTGACATCTCTATTTGCTAAGCACTGAGTATTAGTTCCCTCTTGTGCACACATCCCATGCATCTCATCCTGTGTCTCAGAGCGCTTGCAAAGATAAGCAAGTGCCGTGTTTTACAGAAGTGGATCTAAGGTGCAAACTAGGGCTTAGGGATAAGGCTTAGGAATAACAGACAAGGCCTAGGATATGCAGTATCCCTGTCTAGCAGATTACTAATGGCACTGTGTTCAACCCTTTAAGGGCTCAAAACATCAATTGTCATCAGTTCTGGACCCATAATGCCCATTAATCAGGAGGAATTATGTCCAAGAGAAAATAGAACCCAGAGGTATCCTCTCAGAAAATCTGCTCAACACCTCCCAGGGGCCAGTGAATTAAGAACCTGCCCAGGAAAAGGCTCGTCACTGAGTGAATGGGGTATCTGATATGGGAATTCACAAAGTTAATTTTGTATCTGAGTTGTCATCTTCAATAGCACACTGGCTTGTCAACAACTCAACACACTCTGGAAATTTCTGTTCTGTACATTGACATGTAGCACTGATTTCCGAAGGGACAGATGTGCTGCTTCCTGCAAATACAAAACATGGGAGCATTGGGGCCGCAGAGCTGGAAAATAGGGTGCAGATCTCTTCCGCAGCCATGCCAGCAACCACCTTCCATTTACAGTGGAGCTGAATTTAACCCTCAGCTAGAGTCCTCACTGAATTCAAGAGAGAATTAAGCTGGCATGTAATTTCCTCTGATCAAAGTCATAGGATTTAAAATATTCAGCCCTTATCAGCAGCATTTTTAAAGGGTCTTTTGATAACAGGAACCTCAGGAGCTCTTGTTTCCCCTGCCATCTCTCCCTGCTGAAGCATGAGGAAAGGACTGCGTCACAACAGATTTTAAAAATCAGTAGGGGAGTAGTTGGGATGAATGACTGCAGGAATATGGAATCTCCTCCTCCTTGTCCTGAAGTGACAATGAAATTTAATCCTTCCTAAAGTGTATGCAAAGCCCTTGATCTCTCTGACAGTGCTTTACTACATGCATTTTATTGGTGGGTGGCTCTTCTTTCTGGCCTGTTCCAATTCCCCATGAAACAGCAGAAAGTTTCCCACTTCCTGCAGTGAGAATTGAGCAAAAATTTTAAGCTGGATTCATTTTCAAGTTAATAGGCAGAGGGTTGGGTTTTTGCTTGCTTGTTTCAAAACACTATATAAAAAAAATATGCTTAGTAAAATCTTTTTATCCTCTCCCGGTCACATCCACCGTTCCCGCACTCTCAGTTGCATCCCACAAACAGGTAATACTTTCTTTGCTCAAATAAGAATGGGTCTTTGCAACCCCTGAGAAAACTGAGCAGAGAGTGGAAGGTGATTTTTAATGATGGTGAAGACAGGGATTATGTCAGAGCCCTGAATACAATATGGCATGATGATTTTGTGTCCTTTGCAGGGACATTGTTCTGTGACCAGTGAGAATGGATAGTGACTGTCTTTCACCAGCCCTCCAGCTCAAACATGGCAAGTTATCTGCCCCGAGCAATAGTGTTCAATGTGTATATTTGGCATAGTTCCCCGAGGACATCTCTAGGAGAGCTGGAAGGAGAGAAGCATGTCCTGAGTAACAGCTTGCTCTGCCTTTCCCCCCTCCTGGCCCATGAACCCCAAGATGAAGGCGTTAAGATACAGCCAGGATGCGGCATGGGGAAATGCTGCTTCCCCTCTGGGTGTTTACCTCTCCTGTAGGTCCCTTTTTGTTTGTAACTGCATTCCTGAGGTGTGATATGAGCTGAGCAAGTGTGTACGTAGGTACATGAGACGTGTATGAAGTGTTTTGGTGGTATGATTTCTGTTATTCCACATGAACGGCACTGACTTTTGTTTTTGATCATGCGGCTTGTTATTTGTTTTATGCAGTTAGTCATGGTTGGCTGTGCACTTTTGTCCTTGGTGTTTTAACTCCATAGCACTTCAGTACAAAGGAAATTTAAAAAACAACAATAAAAATGTTTCTAATCTGTTCTTAATTAAATAGACCTCAATAATTGATTTATGAGAAGAGGGAAAGCAAAACAGAGTGGTTGCTAACCTGAAAATATAACTTCTCCAGGGCCCAAATTTTCCTTTATTTATTATAACCATGTTCTGAGCCTGAATGCCCATGAAGTTTTATCCAACAGCACATGATAAATGAGAAGAAAATTAACCTGGATAAAACTGTTTATGCTTCTCACTACAATATATTAAATATATACTTGTGCATTAAAACAAATCACCTAAACCTGCTTATTTACTTTTGTTTGTGCTTATATGTGCAGCATAGATTTTCTTTTTTCTAAATGACTGATAGCTGTTAAAAATGATCAAGGACAATAATAGTAAAGTCAATGTCATCTAATTTCCTGTTTTAAAATTGCCTGTTTCAAGCCCCTGCCACACCCCCAATTCACTGTATTTGACCTCAGCTGGAAATAGATTTGATTTTTTAACATTTATTTGTGTTTAAAGGTAGGAGGTCTTCATGTGTGGTTCAAAGCAAAGAAGACATTTTAGAATATGATAGGGAAAAAGAAATCAAAATGTGACATCTGTCTCTGGTGCAAAAATTGGATTACCTATTGCCTAAAATATACCTGTTTTTTTTTTAATTTATTTTTTTTTTTGATAGTGAAAGACTGAGCTCATCCAGCCTTTCCTGAAGACAGTAGATATTTGTCCATTGACTTCAATAAAACCTGAATTTAATCCAACAGTGTAACCCCAAGCCATGTATCCTGCTAGATCAAATATGTGTGATAACCCAAGTACTTAAACTGAAGTTTCTTGCCTTCTATTTTATAAAACAACAATTTATTGCAAACCAAACTTGACTTTCTCCTATGCGGAAACAAAATATAAAGTAAAAGAGGTACAGAAATTTTTTGTCAAGGAAGAAGTACCCATCCAAAGTGCAGCACAGTGATCCTACTTTGACCAGCTTTTACACACAGCCTTATTAGCTGAGGCTCCAGCTCTCGTATCACTGGGGTTACTGGTAAATGAAAATTCAATCCCACGGATAATTCGTAAAGTTGGGAACTGTTTACAGATGCAGTAGAAACAGTGGAGTTAAATATCTGGTAAGCAAAGACTACAGCTCCAATGTACAATACATGGTAGAAGTAAACAAGTAAATGAGTGCAGAAAGGCAGTAATTCCTTACAAAAGTTGCTCAGCCTAAGGCTGTGCAGTCAATTTATGCAGCTCGCTTCAACACAGCTACTCTTACTATTGTGAAATGCTTGTTGCATGTGATCAACACAGCGCAGAGAAGTCTGTTGCTACTATTTCAGTGTTTCTTCTAACTCATAGACAAAACAACCCAGGGCCAGAACGTTAATAACACTGACCTAGTTAAAATGTACCAGAAAGGGTGAGATCTTCTGATCTCTTCTGAAAATGTGATCCCGACTGGGCACAATTATCTTGAATATCACCTTTGGAGTCATTTGCAGACTGCTTTTGAAATACCAGCGGATCTACCAGCCTGTTGTGAATACCTACAAAAATAAGTGGCTTGGTGAACAGAAAGGACATTGTCAAGGTCATGACACCCTCATGTACAAAATTCAGCGGCAGATTTTGCAGGCACGTGAAGGTTAAGTGCAGTAGACTTTTGTCCCTTCCTTCAGCATCAGTTGTACTCCTAACATGCATTTGCACAAGGTCTGAAGCAAAAGTTTCCACACAGATTTCAAAAATATTGTGAACAGGGGTTTCTGAGAATTCAGAGACTTAATAGTTTTCATGAGGTTTTGTTTTTTTTTTTTTGGTTTTGGGGTTTTTTTGCTATTTTCTTTTAAATTTTGGTTTACCAAAAACCCCTAAGAATCCCTTCCCAAACCAAACATGGTTGACTTTCTTTCTATAGACAGAAGGCCTTCCTATTTCAGTTGAAGAATTAAGACAAAATAGCAGTTTTGCAAAATCTGTAAAAAGGGACAGTACTGTCTTTTTAAAATGGAGCTAAATTTTTCTTACATATATAACATACATATTATATCATCATATAAGCACGCCATACTTAAATATTATATATACACTTGTGTGTTTCTGTGTGTGGCAATGGATTCAAACTACATATATTTATGTGTGTGTCTATGTACATGTGAATATATGTACACAAATGATCTGTCTGCCAATTTGAAAACAGAAGCACCTGTGTTCTAGATACACAAATGTTTAAGTGGTGACAAACTAGGTATGGAAAAATCTCTGTGTATCCCAGATCTGACACAAAACATCTTAAATGCCACAAACAGACAACTTGTCAAAGCAGAAGATTGCCCATGTAAATCTCCATTTCTCACCACATTCAGAAGCTCTTTGATCTTAGCCACATGAACAATTTCCTACTCCAGACCCTTTGGGACTCTGAAGCTGGATGCTTCCTTCCTCCCAGGGAGAAAATACCATATCCTGTAGATATTCAAGGATTGGGCAAGACAGAAAGTACTGATGAAAGAGGAACTCTTGCCAGTAAAAATCTGGTTTTTTACTCAGTAACTAAGACTGGAAACTAACTTCTTCCTCTGCATCTTGCTTCAGAGAATACCCTGAGCCACCAGGCTGTAGTCTCTGCTGAAGCAGAGTATCATCCTTCTCTCCAGCTTGTCCTCTTCACTTTGAACAGATCTGTTCAGCATTTACTAAATCAGTGAGAAAGGAATACTATTCCTATTACCTGGTGCTTAGGGTACTTGTAGAGTAGGATAGAGAGAGTCTGGTGTTCTAAGTGTTTTTCCTTAAAATAGTGAAATATCAGTATTAGCTAATGAAGAGGCAGTTACTCATGTTCACTTTTGTACTTTCTGAACCACTGAATATCAAATTATTCTGTACAAAATGAAATGGTTTCCATGGAGAAGGAAAGTGGCCCAGTGACTTCCATGTTTTGGTGGCTAAAGCATCCTTTGAAGGTGGAAAAGAATATCCAGCCTTGTTTGCAAAAGCACGTGGAAAGTGCACCAGCTAAATGCAATGTACGTATGTCACCCTCCCCACAAGGAAACAGAGTTCTTACTGAGAAGGAAACTACCTTCTTTTTCATGACTACTGCACTTGAGTGATGAACTTCTGTCTGAGCAATAGGAGATGTAAGCCTGAGAAATGTATGACCATGACATACTCAGTATCTTTACAGAAAGGGTCATTTTCATGGATCCAGATTGCTTCTGAAGTCAAGAAGGGACTATGTTCTAACAAGTGGCTTTGGTTTACTTTCCTTCTTAATCATACTAAAAAAAAAAAAAAAAAAAAAAAAAAGGATTCAGATTAGTTCTACTATATTTCAGAGAAAAAACAGTACAACAAAATTTAGACCAAAAGAGTGAGTCCATTGGAAATAAAATTAGCAGTTAGTTTATTGCTTAAGGCCTTCACCAAGGAACAGTTTGCGCAACACTGCTGAAAGCCAAAGAAATCTTAACACAAAGAGTCAATAGTTTGATAAAACCCAGACCTCCTGTTTTATGCAATTAAAGGTTAGACAGGGTGATAAGAACTTTAATTTACCTTTGGGAGATATTCATCAGATTTTGGATAAACTTAAAATATGCTTCCTGTGCACTTCTTGCCAGGTGAAGGCTTTTCAATGTTTCCTCTGGCTCAGAGGAAGAGAAAACACTTTGCTACAATGAGGTGAACACCACAAACCCAGATATGCTATCAGGAGGCTTTCTCCAAACTCCGTAATTCTGTGATTTTCCTTCTAGCAGCCAGGAAAGCCAGCGGTACAAATTCCCATACGTGCTAGTTTGATGTGAGTTCTGTTATTATTAATTATTTATACAGCACCATGCGTGTGTGTGTGCGTCTTTATAGACAAAAGGTAATATCCCCCAAGAGCCTGCAAACCAAATGGCCCAGTGGAACAAACACTTCTTTAGCTTTCCTAGAACGTACTACCTGGAATAATCCGCCGATGTCAGTGGGCTACTTAGGTGCTGGTAAGTGCTCTGCTGGGTAGGAAGTGTTTGCAGGATTAGGCTGTAGTTAAACCATGAAGTGATGATGAGCGATGGGGGAAAGGAGGGCAAGCGTTCCAGCAATAAGATCATGCTGTTGCTTTAGTTATAATGAAGGTGTCAAGGGGCTAGGGCATTTTTGAGTTTTTATGTTGTGATCCTATTACTGAGAAGGAAAAGCTCAGCTTTATAGGCCACACGGAAGAAGTGAACTGCTGAGGAAGAAGTCTGGCTTCAAGTGAAGGGAGAGGCACAGCCTGTTACATGAGGGAGAGGACTCCAGAGGTAAGGAGGAATGCAGAGGAAGGGATGCTGACCATATGCTCGCAGTCTCTCCATCCTCTGCTGCAGCTAGCACATGGCCACTACATCCTTGAGAGCGTCTTTTTTGTTTGTTTTTGGTTTTGTTTGGTTGGTTTTTTGGTTGTTTTTTGTGGTTTTTTTTTTTTTTAATTGAGGGCATTTTCAGAAGTTTCCCAGTACATTTCCAGCTCTTGGCAAGCCTCAGACACATCTGTGACATTTAGCTGATAGCCTCCTTAGTGAAGGGAAGGTTGCCAATGGATGCTTGTGCAACTGTTTATGCTTCAAACCAAAGCATACAACTGCCAGTTTCATTCTTACAACACAGAGAGCATTTTTCCTCCTTAATTGAAAGTGTGGAACACAACAAAGCCTTTAAATACCGAGAAAACAACCAGCTGAAACAAGTAGTAAGAAAGACATCAAGGATGACAGGCAGTAGGCCCTCTGCCCAGTGAGACACACAGCCAGGGCATGCTCTACTTTTAAAAGCAACCTACAGACTTTAGGAAAAATATAGAATATGGGGATCAGGCAAGGGGTTGTTGTAGGATTGCAAAGCACTTCAGATATAATTCAATAATTTCATAATTTCAATTATGAAAGTAACAAAATTATGGGAATTAGTAGGGAAACTCAAACAGGAGATTAGCTTTCAGTCACTTTCTGTAGAATGAATATTTTGAATTTTCTGCATTCTGTGAGAACTGAATGGGTGTCACAATGGTTAAATGAACTCAGAGACACCTCGCCCCTACACTTGGAGGGTGAGGATGGCACTTGCACAGAAACAGACGTCACCAACCCTCACTTTTCTGAATCCCCACACCCCCACCTTAATCCCTCTGTGATTTATGAGACTCTTCTCTTTCCTGAGCTAGTCTGTGATACGTGACTAAATTCGTTTCCATACATTTTTAAAAGTTTTTAAATAATTCTGACAGATCACAAAGGGCACTTGAAGCAAACAGATACGTGTTGGCAGATCCATAGATTATGGAACTCAGGCACTCTTAATTTTCTCTGCCCTTTTTGGTGTTTAACCTGTTCCAGACAGTATTACTATTTTCTCTTACAAGTTTCACATTTTTAATCTGAATTTTTAAACTTTCATAGTAATATGCTTTGAATTCCACATAAAAAGAACTGGCGATGTAAACAGCCAGATCTTCCTGATGGACAAATCTTTTACATATGACAAATATAAAACTGGCCAAGAGGTGGTCTGGTTCTGAGCTTGTTTTCCTTACTGTACAGACAGCTTTTGATGTAAGAACCCCATATATATTTACTCAGAGCAGCTGACACTTGTTGAGATCAGGCTTTTATTGTTTCAAGGCTCTCCAGACTGTCAGTCAGAGTGAAGTGAGCCATTGTCCTCACAGGTAATTAGCACGCCTCTCCCCTCACAGAGGCATGTTTTCAAAGCATGAATGGCGTCACACCTGCTTTAGCTGTAATGCATGCAGAATGCCATGAAAGGCACCACCAAGAAGCACTGATGCTCTCTCTGGCTTGCAAAGATAGGGCTGATGCTTCACAGTCTCAGAGGTGGTTCCTCATACTCACTGACCGTCAACAGGCAGCTCTTGGTAGGTGCTTGACATGCTGGAATAAATGGTGACCTGGTCTGGTATTTCATCAGTTGTGATCAGGTCCTCTGTAGCAGAATGGAGCATTCAGGTAGATTCAAAGAGATGTATTAGCTCTGAGTGAGGGAAGGAATGGTCCTTCAAACTCATCAGATGGCTGCGGTGCTCCTACCAACAGCCCTGGGAGCATCTCAGCCCCATGATACAGCCAGCAGCTGAGGGGAAAATCCACTGGGACTGACTTTCCTCACCTTCCGACCTCCGAGAATAAACATGACATAGGACATCACCTTAGACCAGGCAAATACAGCCTCTGAGTGCATTTCAGCTTCTGCTAACATCACTTCCAGACTGCAGCTATAGAATTTTACATCAGCTTTTGTACTGAATTGCCAACAGAAATCCCAATAGGTTCAGTCTCAAAAGTATGTTTAAAGAGGGAATATGGTCTGGATGTAATTTAGCTGCCATTGCCCAGCAACTCCATAGATCCCTTTGACTTGTGACATTAAATATATGGAGCATGCACATGAACGGATTAATATACATGGTCCTATAATTAGCTATGTTATTAAATTTGCTAAGTAGTTGTGGGGAAAGGGGCTTGTTTGCCATCTGTTTAAAAAGTATCTCTCTTTCCACTGAAATCTGGATATAAAAAACTCCAGACATGTGGGCATGACTTACATACATTACTGGGATTATTTCCCTTGAGTTAACCAAAGACAAGCATGATTCATATACCAGTAGAATGTTGTGCAAAAATGTGCATAGCATTTTTTCACATAACGTTCCTTTTCCTTCCCATTATAAATTATGAATCATGTAAACATCATGAATTACAGTTTCGTTGGGGTGGGTTTTTTATTTTTTTCACCATGACCCTAAAAACTACTTAATGAAAGAGTTATTATACCAGACAGTATGGTAAATTCTTCCACGAAAATTACTTTTTAATTCTACTCTTGTCCTTCTGTAAGCATACAGTCATTTGTTTTAATTTCCCTAGAAAACTTGCAATAACCAAACTATGATTTTAGAACCCAGATACACACATGCACACACATGTACACATTTCCAATACAAAGCGTATTGGTATCATAAGAAAGAAAAATTGGCACTAGTTAGAAAAGAGATCCATATGAAGTATATAATTATTAGCCTCAGCTAGGTGGAAATTGCCTAAAAGCTGAACTCTAAACAGCTTGAAGACCCTAGTTCATGAACTCTTCAGTAGAGCTCTGTCATTCACTCGGAGTCCCACAAAAGCTTGTACTGTGAGAGCATAAGGAAAAGGTAGCATAGAAGAAAAAAAAGAGCACCCAAACTGAAAGGTTCCAGAGTATGGGAAGCCCTCCAATGGGGTAACTGTGCAGTCTCATAAGCCAGTATTTCTATGTAGAGCCTTACCTTTAATGCCACAGTTCTTTAGAGTGATGAGCAAGCATTTATGATTTCCAATCAACCATCTACATCACTTTCTGCAGCATGTGGACCGGATGTTTTAATAGCTTTTTTCAAAAAGTGTATATGATAGCAGTACAAAAGCAGAGTTGAAAGCAAGGGAAACTGGATCTGAGTGCTTTTTCCATTTGCCTGAGGCTACCTGGAAGGACGTTCAGTTAAGTCAGAAGCAGAGAGACACACTTGAATATAATACTTCTGAGTTTGCGATACATTCACACGACTGCAAGGATTAAATTTAAAAGTGGCAATAAAGCAATGGAGAAGGCACAGCAGAAACCAAGTGGAGAACATAAAGGAAAGGGAGCTGTTAGGTACATCAACACATACAGTCTAACTTCAGGCTTCCCATACAGTCATTGGAGAGGGTTAGGCTTTCAGCGTGGGTGCTCTGAGTCACTGCCTGGAGGAGCTCAAGGGGTGATTATTTATACAGCACATTAACCACACAGGAGTATATAGGAGGTCTAAAGTTCAGGAGCTGAACAAGAATACTCCCTAATAGGTGTGTATTTTGCATTTCTTTCTATTTGCCCCCATGGCCCTGTGAGCTCCCTCAAGCCACATTTCAGAAGACCAAGAAACTTTCTAATTTACACCAGTCAGAAACAACTGCTATCAGGGATCCAGACTAAAGTTCATCTGTCTATCTCCTCTTCTCTGGAAGCAGTAAATACCAAGTTACATGTTGCTGTTTGTTCCTGCACAGAATAAAGTGTCGAAGATAAACTAGCTGGATATTATTTGCAAGCAAAAAAACCCAAACAAAACAAAAAACCCAAAAAAACAAAGAAGAAGAAAATGAAAACCAAAAAAGAAACTCCCTACTAAGGACCCTCATCCATCTATTTTTCTTTAGGGATGCTTTAATGTTAGCTAAATATCACTTATTTACACCTGAAGAAGCTAAATGATCTTGTTCCCATGAACTCTCTTACAAACACTGTCCTGACCTGTGATTTATATAAAAGTAGCTGTTCCCTTAATTTTATCCACAATAGCTTCATTCTTACCGTATGAACCTGCTTTGTCAGTATTCGCTTTGATTTATAGAAGATTTCAAACTACCAAAATAACTATCCCTTTTCTTTTCATTAAAGCTAATCCCCACAAAGACACTTTCATCTGCTGATTAGCCATGCTTCAGTGATCTTTGCTAACCAGAGGCTAAGTTATTGATGTGTTAAAGATGTAATCACAGAGATTCAAGACCACTGAAGAAAATTCAACGTGTTGTTTGACAGTGTCAGAATTTAACAGTCTTGCCTTTTTGAACCAGGCTGAGTAGTACACGCTCAGCAGTGTGGTCAAATCTCTTCAATTAAGCTATGGGCAAGAAAGGCTGTGTTAAGAAGTGTTTCAAGTCTACACAAACATGTTGCATTGCAGATCATGAAGAGCAGGAGTAGGGTTTTCCAAGATATTTCAGAAAAGTGAGAGCCCCACCTAATCCAGCAGGAAAAGACTGAACTTCACTGTCTATATTGCACCCAAGTTTCTGAGCCAATGGGGCAACATATTTTGCGTTATAAACTGTACATGTAATTCATTGTTATGGCTCATGTTTCCCCAGCCTTGTCTCATTTGAGTGTTTATCTAGAAACTAAGGAAACTCTCCTTGCACCTTTTCATGCTCTGAACATTGTGAAACAATAATTTCTTTCTGGTCATCAATGTCTCTAAGTGGTTTTACATTTAGACAATGACAATTTTATGCACTAGCAGCAGTTACCCATGAACTGAAGGTTATCATCCCAAATGTCTAACTGAATAGTCTGATGGGCTGTAGTTGTGATAAGGAGAACAAGGACTCATAGAGTTCTAGAACCTGTCTCCAGAACCTAGAGCTAATGGAAGTCTTCCAGACTAATACACCACCCAGTGAGGCACCTTGTATTACGCTTCAGAAAAGGGGACATGACAAACTTGAACTGCCACTTCCAGCAGTCAACACCTCTCCAACTCCACTGTGATTGGCAGCTACACAACACACATTTAAGTTCATCAGAATACATTCTTGTAACAGGTATACCACAGCTTCCTCAGTTACATGCGTATGTGTGGTTGATGCTTCAGTATCTTAGGCCTAATACCTTTGTGCTTTTTAAGAAATTAAACATGAGACCTGCTCCAAATCCCAACTGACTTTACAACTGGCATGTAAAGGTCTCCAAATAATAATCAGCTTAAATCTTGTGTAATCACATTTTGGGTTATAAACAGATATTCAGCTGCCATTACCCATAATCATCCAGCTGTAATAAGCACTGCTTCAACTTCACTCAGGTCTTCTCCATCTTTGGTGGACAATTGTAGATTAGTGACAGCAGAAGGCTGCTGTGGATGACAGTCAGCCTGCGTTGGAAAATAGCTTAGCTGTTTTTGGGTAGTATGGAGCCTGAACAGACACATCCTGCTTAGCCTAAGCTGGCTGCCTTCTGGGCTAGGCCAAATGTCACTGTATTGTGCCCCCAGGATGAAGGAGGTGACAACATGGAGACCTCTATAGAGAGACTCAGGCAAGTGACACTACTGTACAGGATGTGAGCTGGGCTGGCTCTGTACACGAACCAAAGTGTCACTGCAGGAGTCCTTCTGAATCCACTTTGTGCTGCTCCTCTCCCATGGCTCTGTTACACAAATAGCTGAGCACTGACTGCACTATGGTGCCACTTTGTCCCATTTTCAAAGCTGCTGCGTGGATGAGCCCACACTCCCTCATCACTCTCTCTCTGTTGGATGAGCTACAGGCTGCTCCAGGTTTGGACCTTCTGTTCCGTAATCTTAACATTACTTATGTCTGACCTGGATCAGTACAGACATGTGCCTTTCCTGTCTTCTATCATTCAATCTCAAGTGCTCTTCACTGATAGACTTGATCTTTATTTCCAGGTTTTACCCCTTCCTGTCATGTACTGTGATAGAAGACATCAATGATGCTGCTTCTGCCATGTCCAGCCTTGTACTCATAGCACTCCTTTGTATCACTGTTTTTTTTCCACATGGTTGACATTTCACCCATATTATATCAATCTTCTCTACTTTTCAGCATAAATTCATCATCTGTTCTTACTGTGTAGTAAATCCATGAGCCAGATCAGAATTCCCCCTTTCCTCATGCATATTAGACACAGAGTAGTATGTGCATATTCATGGAAGTCAGCTTTCTGCCTCCTTTCTAGCAGCTGCTTCTTCATCTGGTGTGTTTCTGGACAGATGATGTCCAGTTCCAGGGCAAATACTGCTCCTCAAGGAATGTTCTTGGATTCCTCTGACTAAGCTTGGTCTGCGAGCCCAAATCCACTGAGCACATATAAATTGGTCCATTGTTAATTTGTGCTGGAAAGCCTTGTGGAATATGCCAGGAACACAAATCTCTGAGGTCCTCTTTTCAATTGAAATGGCTTCTTCTCACTCACTTTGTTTACCCTTCAGCCTTGTCCTGGCCAGCTAAGACTGATGACTGCTCCACACACCATATCAAATATATGTTCCATCTAGGCACAAATCACACTTGAGAGGGGCATTGAACTCTGGACCACAATTGGACCTGATCCTGCAGATTGCCTGCTGGGTGATGCTCTCTGAGTCCTGTGTCAGCCATTTGTTTGGTCCTGTTATTAGAGAAAAATAGGCCAAATGAGCTTATCAAAGTTTTATTCCTCATTTATATCAGAGTTTTGTATTATCTGCAATGGGGATAGTCTGACCTTAGGCTGCATGGCAAATGAAAAAAAAAGACCAATCTCTTTCCATACACAAACTAAATCAAGTCTGCTCCAGTTTGTGTCAGATCCACCACTCATATTTGTTTTGTGATTGCACATTTAAGGCAAGGATTTAGTTTCTGTATTTTCTTCAGCCTAAACAGGAGGCTTAAGAATTTGACTTCCTTTTTGAAATACTTTTATTTCTTCACTTTCAAAAAATGATAAATTACTGTGAGCAATTGATCAGATTAAAATGTACAAAATCACTCATAACCTGTATATGTCAAATTCCAAGGAAATTAGGCTATTACTAGTGAAGAAAGACAGCACAAGGAAAAGCATGTTTTCATTGTGACCTGGCAGTCCACTGACTCAGAGACAGGCTATCTGTACCAAATCTGTGAAGCAATCCAGAATATTTCAACCAGCTGGGCTGGATAATGCTGACACATACGAGACAGAGCCAATAGTTGTATCTCACAGAGGCTGTAACAGCACTCAGCGTAACTAACAGGTGTTCTGCTGTTCCAGAGGCTGTGCATGATTCCACCCTAGTTTAAGTCTAATGAAAAGCAGTGTGGTTTGCATCCATATTGACTGTCCACAGACCTCTGATTTCTGTGAGTAAGTAGGTACTGATTACACAGGTAATCAGTTTGTACAGTTCTTTGAGTGGCTCTTCATCCCCACTGCAGTGCCTGGAAAATGACAGAAGGATACGGTAAGGAGTGTGTCTTGTTCCTTTAGCCCAGGCAGTGTTTCCACCTGATACTGAGGCAAGCAACCAGTTCTTTCACCTCTGTTTCACAGGTGTCCTTGAGAACAAGCAATTGCTTGTTTCTCAAAGAACACCTAATCATTTAGTTTGCAAACGCTGACATATCCTTTTGCCAATGGCTTATCAAGTCTTTCTCATCTTGTTACCAAGGATGATTTTACAGACATCCTGATAACATCCCATTTCTTGATAACAGTATCACCAAAAAGGTACCCATTTACTCAGAGCAGCTGACACTTGAGGCCATTACGTGGCCTTCTGAGCCCTTCTCTCTTCTTCTTTCAGGTAGCTTCTCTTTATGTAGAGTTACCTTGTGGCAGGAAGAGCCTTATCCTCTGGCACAGGTGTCTCTACTCATAGTCAAACCTCAAACATCTTCAAGGTGATACACAAATACAAGCTGAATGCTTCTGTCTCCACATAGCCTGAAACACAGCTAGGAACTTCTCTGGAATGTCACTTTAAAAGGCACACCCTCAGGCTCAGAGCAATATTTACCCATCCCAGACAACCTACTTTCTCTGTTGAGTGCTTGGGCATGGTCTTTGTTCCCATTACTTGTTGGGGTTTTTTTCCTCAGAAAGTGTAGTTTGTCTCCAGTAGTTTTCTGGTATGTCTCCTGCAGTATTCCAGAACATTCTGGTTGTATGACTAATGAAGTGGGAGTGGGATTAGCAAAAATCTCTTCACTTTTTCTGTCACCAGTAGCTGTATCAATACTATTAGGTCAAACTCTGCCAACCCTGAAACCTGAAAGCATAGGTACATCCATACTCCTAAGCTTTCTTGCCCACCAAAGCATGGGATAGGCACATTCACTCTACCTAATGGATCTGGTCCATGTCTTGTGCCATGTCCTGGCACAGGCAGGGAAAATTTAGGAGAATACTACTTGGCATTAGCCAGAAAAATGTTAGGGACACCACCAAAAATTTAGCAACATAAACATATTTTGATGCCTGGAAATGTGTTTTGGTACCGTTTAATTTATTCACACAGGAATAGCCAGTGTGTCCTGAACAGGACTTGTTATAGTTTTTCCATTACAGTGCTCAAAGAAACTTGAGCACTTTTTAACTCCTTTCCAGACTAAGAACTACTATATCCAAGATGTATTTACTCAAGGGTAGTAATTCCTGGCTGGCAAAAGAAATGTTTCTGAACAGCACTTCTGTGGGCATTTGTATGAGCAACACTTAGACTCATGCACATGCACAAAAACTGACCATACATGAGAAAGAATTTGCAGAGAATCTGAGTGATAGCAGAGATTTTTATTTGTTTTTCTGGGCATATCCAGCACGCGATGATAGGGCTGGAAGTTGTAACATTCTGCTCATATTTGGAAGTCTATGGGACAGGAATTGCTGGTCTCATCTCTTATTCATATTCTTTGGTTATTCATTGCATAGAAATTGTGTCTGGCTCTTGTGCAGACTTATGGAGAAAGTAGGGTGAATCATACTTGTAGTGTGAATGTGTCTTTTATTCCAGGATATTCTTTCATGGAGAACTTCATAGCAACTGCTTGGGTCTAGGGAACCTGAATCTGATGTCATGCCATCTGTATAATTTCTGTTGTAACCTATGAGTTCACTGGTGAATTTATCTTTTTCATGTTCCTTGGAAAAGAAAAACAGCTTAAATGATTTCAAGTGAGCATGTTGTAGCGTTGCTGGTGCAAGTGCTACAGGGTAGTATAAGCAATCTCATTCTTTGGCAATGGCAGAAGGTCCTTAATGCTCATATGAATCCATGAATGCATGGTAGCAGATGTTTTGCCTGGTGCCTCTTCATTAAAGTTAGTAGGATAGCTACAAGCTAGGGTGTTTCTACCTCCTCCACTCTGATTATTGCTTAGAATCAAGTGCCAGAATAATTAGTTCATTGCTGAAGAACTTCACAATGCTTTTCTTAGCACTTCTCATATCCTGTACAAGGCAACAATTCACAGGTCTGAGCCCAAGTACAAAAGGGTATTCCAACTGGAATGGGAAAATAAAAATAACATATTACTTCAAACGAGTTCAGATAGTGCACTTCCTCCACTAGAGTACCACCACCCACCACTCCAGGTGACTTTGGATTCATCTGATACATACCCAAATGAATGTACATGACAGACAACATTCACAGTGTACATAAATGTGATAAATTTCAGTTCTTATCTCCATGTCAAAGGGCTCCAGACTGTGGATCACAAATGCAAGTGAGTGCAGCTGAATGCTTTTCCATCATCATTTTTGTTTTTACCATGGGGTTTGAAGTGTCATATTCTGTAATAAAACTTCCCTTTTCTAGTTACAAACAAATGACATCTGGCCACTTTCAATAATAAACTTGAAGAGAGGGGACATTTCCTTTCAGCTTATTGGGCCCCTTCGTAACCTTCAAATTCCTACGAGAGCTAGGGAGGAGGAAAATGAGAAAAAAAAATAATCCCCTAATGATTAAACTCACTAATGAAGAAAACCTTTCCTTCGAGCCTCTGAGTACCTTTTGCTTCACACAATCTCAAACATCCTGACACAGTTAATGCTTGAGGAGCTTTTTGCTGCTCCCACTCTTGTTGTTACATCATACAGGAAGCCCTTGCAGGAAATGAAAGTTCAGACAGCCTTCTTCTCCCTCAACACCTTGGGCTTGCAAGTCTAAGACAGAAAGTATACAAGGAAGAATTAAGATGGGGTAAGAGCACTGGAGAGGCAGGACAGACACGGATAAATCACACACCTTGATTTTCCTGTCTGGCACAGCATTCAATTTGCATTCTGGAGATGCTTCTGTGAAATAATCTGAGCAGAAAGGTTTCACTACATATCCCATATGGAGGCTTGCCATTCAGGGTTGTGTGGGCTGAGTCTGCTTTGTGCCTGTATCATCTCAGTGGGCATTTTCAAAGGAATACAAACAAATTAAATACCTCTCTTCCATTTCAAGCAGCCTGAATATTCTTGTCACCATAACGATATGGTGCAGCTCTTTGTTTTGTTGGAAAGACTGTGGTTTTGACCAGGCTCACCCACCTCTTTTGAAACTGGGAGCTCAGGTTATCAAGAGGAATAAAAATTAGGGAAGACACTGTGAGCAGGGGTAATGAAAAGCTCTTTTCTTCTTCTGTTCTTAGTCAACAGAAATACCAGACAGATAATTTTAAAGGTTCAGGACAAACCACTGTCAATGATGCAGTGTGCTGTACATCCAGAAGAGGCAATTTAGGGACTGTAAAAGGAACTGCAAGACCACCTTCTGGTGATCTACAAGACTTTCTTTCAGAGATGATTCAGGACAAGGGAAAGATTCTCTATGGTTCCTATGGCCCAGACAGTGGTACCATCCATGCCACCACAGCTAGTTAAAGGCTTTCTAGATAAATGTTTTTCTTCTTTCTGATGAAAACATGTATATATATTTTTTTTTCCTGTTGAAAATATTGAAATGCTAAATGGAAATGCATCAGTTCTGCCTTCATTTCTGCCTGCCTGCCCAGCTGGCTGCCTGCTCAGCTCCCTTGGCAGGCGCAGGACTTGTGTCTTGCAAAGTGTTTGGAAAAGAGTCTTTTGGTTTCAAAACACTAGGAAGTGCCACAGCAACAGTTGTCTGTTTTTTGGTTTTTTTTGTTTGTTTTTTTTTTAAAAGCAAATGTACATCTATTGCCAAAGCAAAGCTAATGGGGACTGCAGGAGCCAGGCAGAGATTCAAACTTCTGGACTGACATCATCTGAAAAAAGAAAATTTCTTTTAAAGAAAGGTATGACACTTTCCCACGAACCCACAGAACAGTAGAAAGCCCTCAAGGTTTCTGTGGAACATGAGGCCTCTTTGTCATTCTCCTACCAAAGGGCACTGGCAGGTCACCCCAGCCCAGGTGGGATCACCAACACGTGACTGCCTCCCCTCAGGCTGTGACTGGCATCGTGGTTTAGCCCTGTCCTTGTGGGGTGCAGCATCATCCAGACCTCTTTAAATGAGGCCCTATCCTTTGGAGGTATGTTACATTACCCCAGAGACTCCCTAGGAGCATATTTCCATGTGGAAAAATGCAAGTGAACCTCTTGTGGAGCACAAAGGAAATGCTCTGCATTGATCCTGTCATGTCCAACAGAGATGGCCGGCTTTTGTCTTTTTGCTGGCATGTGGCCCCTGGGGCTGTCCAAGGTTTCAAGGCTCTCCTGTGATTAGTGGTGTGGCTATGCTGGTTTGAGAAGTCCTTAATAATGTGAAACACCAACTGTAAAAGGCAGTGAGCTGGCAGACCTGCTGATGCTAACATCACCAGGTCACATTTCAGACCTCTTCCACACCCATCCTTGTCTTGCAATGATCCTGTAGGAAGAGAAACTCACCCTTAAAAAAAACCAAACCAAACAAGAAAAAACCCGAACAACAACAGTTAACAATCATACTGCATCAGCCACTGTGTTTAAGGAACACAACAGCTACCACACGAAGCACAGCAGTGTTGCAGGAATCCTTAACACCGGTGACAAGTTTAGACACAGCTCAGCACAGAACTCTCTAAAGCAGTGGTGAATTGTCACTGCTGCTGTGCAGTCTGCAAGACTTTGCAATATTACCTGTTAACACGTGTCAGGAAAAATCTAACAGGGAGGTGTTGCTCTCTGGCTGCCCTTGTTTACAAGGTTTGTCTCTTAGCATGTAACCAGTCACTTGACACTCTGCCAAAGAGCAGCTTCTGTACCAGCTTCCAAATGCCATTGCCATGCTCTGAGGGCATACACATGCATTTGGAAATGAGAAAATAGCTGTTTGTAAGATCCATGTCCACCTACAGAAGAGTCCACAGAAGAAACAAGCAGCAGCACCAGCGAGCCTACTGCTATTGAGAGGCTCACAAAATCACACTTCGGAAAAACACCTGAGATTTAAACTACTGTTATTACAAATTGATCTCTTCTTCTGTTGCTTTCAGAGGCTGTGATCCTCCAAGGCTTGTGCTTCTCACAGCTTCTCTCTGCTACAAGGGCTTTTAGGAAAAATAGTACAGAATCTCCTAGGATGAGTCAAAGCACATGGCCACACTGTTCTATGGTGAGACAAAGGAAAACACAGCAAAGCTGTCTCGAGACAGTCAGCTCTAACCCCCCAGCTCTGCCGGGGGACACAGAAGCTCAGGTCGTGTCACTGAACGTGGGTCACTGACTTCAGAGCCTGTGGTTGTGTACTGTTCCCATCTCCAGTTCAGAGGGAATGCTCTAGGAGTCAGCTTAGCTTTCTAGTCCATGAGAAGTTCACCCGTAGTTTACATTTTCCAATATTTTCTTGGTGACTAACAGTGCTAGTGAACTCTGCGGAGAACAATCTTTCTGCTCCTGAGTGACCAACTTGTTTTGTAGGTCCCAGCCTCATCTCTGGCTCTCCCTGCTTGCAGCCTGCTGTTCAAACACTTTCTTTGTCCCTGAAACCCTGTGGTCCAGGGCTTTATAGCCTGTCCATCTCCCTGACCTGCTACAAAATTTCTTTCCAAAAGCCATCATTCATCATTTTGTTCCTGATAAGAGCAGTTGATCAAAGCAAAAACGTGGCTTGTTGTACTTGCCACTATCAGAGAATCCCACAGCATATCTGATGTGAGCACCCATCTTCATGGCAGCCAAGCAAATTGTAATTGTGATTAGCTGCACACTGGCCCAAAAAATGGGCTAGGCTGGTTCCAAAAAGTTAGCTGGGGTCCCTGTGGAGGGAAAACACTCACTGTGTGTGGGGAACGAAGGAATGCAGAGCTCATCACAGCATTTCTGAAGCCTCTGAGAAGAGCCCAGAGCAGAAAGTGCATGTGGGCACACACATCCTCCCATCCACTTACAGCAGACAGGTGGCAGAAACGTGGCCTGGCTTGGAAAGCCACAGTGCTAGTACATTGCCTGACCAACACAGAAAAGTTTCTGTGTGTCTAGTAAAATGACCAAAAACAAGGCCTGAGTGGATTCTTTTATAATTAAGACAATTTTCTATCCCACAAACAGGAAAGCAGAGAGGCATTGCAAGAGAGGGAGATTTTGTTAAGCGGATTAACATATTAACTAAAAATAACGATTGGACATATTTGGAATTCTAAGATAATCTTGCTTTTCTGGTGACAATAGAAAGAACTCAAGCCTCTCTCCTCTGCTTTCTGTAGCACTCAAATTCATACTAGCCTGTTAATTCATCAGTTTATATATATTGTACATAAAGATATGTCTATGCCTAGAACACATGCTGACATTTCAATCCAGATGACCTAGCGATTGCCATATTTTGATTCATCAACTACATGCTGAATACCAGAAGATTTATTTTGAAATAAAAAATTGGTCTTTTTTGACTTAATTACTTTAAATCTTTTCCCCATACAACATCTCATTTTCGTTTTGTCTATCCAAACTCATGAGTCTGATGAGGAAGGGGATTTTTTAAAACCTGCCACAGTCTCCACTTAGCCAGAAGTGTTAAACCTCCCTGCCCTCCCAATAGGAGTCTTGGCACTGTGCTTGAGCCTGTAGCAGTCTAAGCAGGAGAGGTATTCCTTGAGGATAATGGTGTCCATCTTGAGGCTGTACTGTCTTGACTTGTCCAGTTCTAGTCTTGCAGGAAATTCATTTCAGCTGTCTTGGGTATCTACTGGTGTGCTGTGTCCTGTGTGATATTCACAGTATGATGTGCAGGTTTCTTCATGATCTTGGCTCCTGTTTGGCTTTTTTGGCTGCAAAGATGCATTTGGCTAAGCAAGCTGATACATGGACCTCCAGTTTCTCCAGGCCCCTGAGTGTGGTCCCCAGTCTCACATCAAAGCAGAATGGTCTCACAAGTATCTGGAGGATCACCCCAGGACCCTGGCCTGGGGATTATCTATGGCATCTTTTTAAGATAGTGTCCAGAAAGCCAACAACTCCACAGGAAGGGGGGCACTTGGTGCCTCTGCTGCCTGCGTTATCTCCAGGTTGTGTTAATGAAGGTAACTGGTCTATTTTCCTATCTGTCAGCCCCAAGGGGAACGTCTTGATGCACACACCCAATGAGGACTTGGTGATCAATTTTTCCACTGCAGCTCAAAATTGTGAGCGTTTCAGACACTCCTCCCCCAATCCATTAAAAAGCACTAGGAACCCCATGAGGAATTATTTTGGCTACCCACTAGTGGCACAGTCTGGGTGCAGTGTATCTGCTAGTCAGTGAGCAACCATTTACCTTCATACTATTGGGGCAAGTCTATCCCATGACTCCTATCTAGCCTACTCTCTTTCAACTTAAAATTATTTCTTCTTTCAATCTGCAAAGACAGCTGAAATCTCTCAAGACTTAATGAAAAATAAATGCCATGGCATTCTTCTACAGGAACTTTCCAGTGGGTTTATATGCATATGTGTGTGTGTTTATGTACACAGACATGCACATACAGACTGCACCGTTTCAGCAGGGGACTTTCTATTTTACATTCTTCTTGGGCTAACACTTGCACTTTAATACCAGATATCACTGTGAGACATAATGAGGGTCATTAAATGTATTTATTAGCTTATTAAAGTGAACTGCCTTCACTGTTGCAGCTGGCCTGTGTTTTATAGAAACCTCAGCAAATCCCCAAAGTCACACAACAGGAGCCCAACACACTTTAGCTGATGACAGAGTAAATATCAAATTTACTAGGGCTAGCAAGTGGCAAACACACTTCTGGTATGTTATTTGAAAACCTGCCATGAGGCATAGTACGTAATTCTCAGCTCATAAGGTACAGTTGATTTGGAAGGAAATATGAGAAGAATTTGATAGGATTTAGTAATATTTTCAGGGATACATTTTAATTGTAAGCAGTCAGGAAGATCTTAGATACTAGCTGTGGGTCTCAAATAACCACTGAAGGGAGAGTTAGTCTTCAGCTGGCTATATGAGCTGGTTTAATATGGGTTTTAGACATAATACATGAGATAGATACCCTTGAAGTACCTACATCTTTAACAAAGTCTATATGGAAAATAAGTTTCTATTTTTAGTTTAAGTTCAGGCAGGAAGAAGACCCCAGTGGGTGCTGATTGTCTAAATGAGGTGTACCTGTGAGTGTACAGCTAAACGCATTTATGCTTTTTCATAGGCAACCTGCCTTTCTCACAGGCTGCTGCCTGCAATGCAGTTTTTTCTGTGATTTTTAAGACACAAATATTTCTTCTTTCACACTGGGGTTCCTTAACCCTCATTTCAAACATTTTGGGGACTGCAGTAGCAGGGTCTTCTCAGTGACCTAAACATAGATGGAGACAAGCGTGGTGCCGCTACAGGCAGGGGCTTTGCTGCTCACCACCTCCTTCCAGGAACTTGGCTGGGGGGAAGCACTGCTAAGGAGCCCAGCAGCAGTGCAGTCCCTCGCTGTGGGGGTGGGTAGATGGAACAGGATGCTCTGGCCTCAGCAAAGCCCTGAGAGGGCTGGGTGACTGAGCCCAGCCCCATAGATGTAGCAAAGGTTGGGATCCTGGAATTGTACCATGGCAGTGCTGCCTTTTAACCCTCACCTTCTGGTAGTTCTGCACATGTAAAGATGATGGGAAAGGCTTCAACCCTCTCAGACATTTCTTGAGCTGTCCCTCCAGGGCAAAGATGAATGGGCAAACCTGACAGAAAGATAGATGCAGTATTGGTGGATGCAGAACTGGCCACACTTTTGGCTGGAGATGGCTCCAGAAAGAAATCAGAATTCAGAAAGGGATTAATCACAAGGAACTAGACTTTGTTTTTAAAAGCTCCTCTAATCTAAACAGCCCTATCAAATCTGGTCGGGAAGAGTCTCCCAGGGCACGGGATGAGCAATGAAGCCAGGTGAAGACAGAAAAGCTGCTCAGCCGCTGTGAGATAGCTGTGACTAAGAATGATGACTGCCGTCTGCCTTAATAAAAAAAAATAATCCTGTGATTCTTTTCACTCCCATTACAAGGAACTCACGAATGGTTTTGCATCATTTTCCATAAAGCAGAAGGAAAACCCCTGCTGAGGTATTTTTACTCTCACTGTATCTCACTGTCCTGCTCGAACACCCACAGTTCTCCTGAAGATACAGTCACTGCTTATTCAAAGTTCAAGTGTAGGGGGACCTTGAGCTGTTCTGCCAAAAGCTTTCCCCTTCCCCCACCACCCCCGCCTGAATCACTGGCAGCAAACATAATGGCAAAGGGTGTCACATTCTTCTTACCGTAATTCTGTAAAGCAGACTGGGATATTTTCCGAGATTTCTTGTAAAGCTGGATGCAAGCAACTCTGTGTGTGTGTACATGTGCACATACCCAGTTGCCAGTAAATCATCTTAAACTCACATGTTTGGAAAATTAATTGCTGATTGGGCTGTTTTCTCATAATTAAGTGTGTGTATTCGAATTATAATTGAAGATTTACTTCTTCAGGCTTTATTCTTCCAAGCTCTTTGTTAAATTTCATATACAAATAACATGAAAGCATATCCCAGATAGCCAAAAGGCATGAATTGTAAGTGCCCACACCCCTATACACACATTTTTATAACGACTTAGGCTGACATGAGCCAGGAAATTCAGACTTTAGTCTCACATGGCCTTAATTCATACCTCTTAACACAAAAAAATCTTTTCTCTATAGGGTTATATTTTAAAAATAGCCAGTGGGACTTAACCCCAAATTTCTGCACAACTGATTACATTGGCTCTTCCTTTTTCAGCTTTATCTTTTACAGCCTTTCTTGATCATTTTTCAAAAAGATAACAGTTAAAAAGAGGGATTGGGAAAGGATTAATTAGTTTCCTATAAGACCAATGTTATTTTTGAAGCGCTGGACTATCTTTTTTTCATTTTAATATATCTTAAGCATGCATATGCTTTATATGTTCTCATCAACAGAGGGAAAAATACTGTAATTAAGTGATCCAAGGACTCAACAGTTAAGAAATGCCAGAATAAATTGCTTGCGCAAGCCCATTCACTTCTCTTACACTGAGGTACGAGGAGATGGCTTCCACTTATGGCCATTCCACGTTCACCCTGGCACTTGCCCTTATCATATTCCTCTGCCCTCCCTGTTCCCCTGGGTCCCTGTCACCTTGGTTAGTCAAGCCCAGTCCTCCAAAGTGCCCATCAGATCACGGCCTCTCACCCCTCTGACCCTGTTTTTCCATCCGTCTCCTAAGCTCCTGGCCCGCAAAAGCCAGAGTAATCTCCCAGCTCTCCTCTCAGAGTGTGGTTCTCACTGAAAACTTGGCACATGATGGTGAAAATTGGCCGTATGTCTTGTGATTATTTTGCCTGGACACAAATACACCACCTATCAACAGGTCTCCCACACACTTCACCTGCCGCCTGCCCAGGTCAGTAGGGCTACAACCAGTTCCAGTTTGCAGATGAAGGCAAAGGAAGGACCTAGTCATTAAAGACAAGACATGAGAGAGAGTTTAAAGCCAGCCTGGCAGTATGGGACATTTGCTTGAGCTGAGCAGCCTGGACACAAGACACCCTATGCCTGCACAAACCTGACTTTGCTGCTGCAGCAATTTGTCAGGGAGCTGTGGACATCTGGTTTCCTGAGCTGCTCAACATTTGGAAATTGGAAGATCTCTGGTCACACAAAGGAAAAGGCTTACAGGCCTGGTGGGTCTGACTTCAGTAAAAAGAAAGAAAGCAAAACTGCAAACCCCTCTCCCCAGTCACTTTTTTTCCTTGGGCACAAAGATGCACTTGTCCCATCCCAGTTTGCTTTGAATGTTCATTTGGCCCTTAGGCCAAGAACCGAACGTATAAATATGAGTCCCTGACAAAGAGTGGGTCTATCTTCTAGGAAACAAACCTGAAATGTTTTGACTGAAGAAGGAAGCAGTAGCCAAAGCTGTGCCACCCATGTCTGCAAAAGGACCTTTTCCACCACACAGCTCCCCAGACTGTCCCTTGGCTGGAGCTGGGCCAGATCGAGTGGGGCAGCACCAGCAGGACCATGGCTCCACAGCTGAGCGTTCTGGGACTTGCATGGAAGCACCTGAATCCTGGTCACTTATTCGCTATTTTCTTTTCTAATTCAGTGACCAGACAGTTCAAAAAATGCATCACTAAGGCTCCTCAAAAACAGGCTTCAGTGTCATACCACTTCCTATGCTGCTGCCTGGGTGGTTCCTGCATTGCTAAATTTGTCTAGAAATGTGAGTCTGAGAAAAGCTTGGGGAGAGGCAGTATCCCAAATGGAGTGCTGGCTGACAGCAATGTGCAACAGGGAGCAAAAGGACTGTCACCTGCAGCTTGAGACCTCCAGAGAAACCAGAGTTTCTGAATTTTTTTGTAACTAAACAGGATTGTTTCAGAGAGACAGCTGACTCCATCTTCAGTTTCCCGTGCAACACCTGCAGCTCCACATACTTGGCTAAAGTTTGGGTCAAAGGGTAACATTAGTATAATCAAAGTAATGTAATGCATTTAACTCGGTGAATGATTTCTAAACAGCACAAGGTCTTTTGAGCTGTGGACTGCTGCGATTCCAGACCTAAAACTTGTCACTCTTTTCTGGAAGTGCCAGTGGGCGTTAGGATATAGTGTATACTTTCACTGACAGCTTGATTGACAGTATTCCCAGTGAGCTGGAAAGGCTTTCATCTACATGGAGACATTTCCAGTGCCCTCAAAAGGTTGGTTTTGGTGCTTTAGTTCTGGTTCCTTCTCTCTCCCCTATTTCCCACTGGGGAGAATAGGACTAGTGCTGAAGACCACAGTCCTGGCATTGCCCACTGTACAGCTGAACATAAAAAACATTCACACCATGAAAAAAATCTCTGAATCATATCCTGAGTATTCCCTAAACTCTATATCGTCTTACTTACTTTTTCCAGTTCCGTAAGATGCATTTTTATTCACAGCTTTATTCACAGCATCTTCCAGAGCTCTGCTGGTTCATCTCCATTGATCTGTTCCTTAGTTTACATCTCTCAATACACATCTTCTCTGTGGCTGAAAGGATGTCCCATCCCCTCACAATCCCACACATGCTCATAAATCTTTGAAAAACCCCTATGATAAAGAGCAGCTTGTTGGTTATTCTCACTGCCTTGACGGGTAAACCAGCCTGGAGGAACAAGGAGCTCTCTACCCTCACACCAATGGAGGTACAGCTTCTCTTCCACTGTTGTCAGCAGTCTCCAAGAGTAGAGAACAACAAAAGAAGTCACTCTGAAGAGCCAAGGAAATGAGACACTGTCTAAATTCCAGTAAATTCTTTACACTAGTTGCTTTGTGTGGTCAGGAACACTGATGGGGTAAAGAAGCAGTGGAAGCCATTTTCTTGCCTTTCGGCAGGGGCACCATCAATTGCCTGGGTTTAATAATGTGCCACTTATGACAGATCCATGGAAAGCTGCTGTGAGCGGTAGAAAACTGCTTGCCACATGGGCAGATTTTACACAGAATAAGCCATGTGGTTTGGACACAGATTTAGGTACTGAATGGGAAGAGAAAGGATGGGAGTTGTGGCACGTGTGTGTCCATACCCAGAACCCCTCACCACAAAGCCCACACTATAAGCTGTATCATTCCAAATGGAAGAAACTCAAGAAAATATTGTCATAAGCAAGTGGAGTGTGAGGACATAACAGATTTAAAATCTAAAATCTCTTTTTTATTCTCTACTCCTAGTCCACTCAAGTTTCAGTTGTTTCGAAGGACTTTCCTAAAAGAAAAAAAAAGGAAAAAAAAAACCAAAAACCCTGTGCAGCAATTTGAGCTTATGCTTTGTATAACAGTCTCTAGCTTGGGCTTGTGAAAGTATTTTGCTTTATCTTTGATCCAAAATGCAAGCTGCTCAGTTCACCAGCACATTTCAGAACCTGCAGTTAATTCATGGTTTGCTCCTGTAACCCCAGCAGTTAGCTGAAGGATCCTTCCCACTGACCTATTTTTATTATCCTGTTTTTTTGTTTATTTCCCAGTATAGGAGCTTTTTCAAACTCCTTGATGTAGTTTTTGGGTATTAGCCATTGCGACGCTGAATGCACAGGTGCTCTGAAAGACATTCAGTATTGGGTTACAGAATAACTCTGATGTGATCTTTTGACTTTTGTGTCTGATTGTTTAAAAAAAAAAAAAGAAAATAAAGAAGAAAAAGCATCAACTGACTACATTTCATTAGAGCTTTTTGTTCAGCAAACAGGGCAGATGAATTTCTTAATTCTACATGTTTCATTTTGGGGCGTTATGTGTAATATCAAAGAGAGTAAATGAATGGCATCAATCCCTCATTCAGCATATGTAGACCCTTGTTTCTGAAGTTTTCCAGTCAACCTATCCTTTTGCCCCCCTCCGACATAAATTAAGTCAGGAGTGGAAGATTCCCTTCAATGAAATTTATCTCTTTGACAGTCAAACAGGTGGCGAAGTTAATGCGAAATCTCTAGAGAACTTGGTTGGTAGAAAGGACCCTGCAATAACTAACCACAATGATTTACAAGGGACTAAATTGCCAGATTAGGCCTTGATAATTTTTCAACTCTTGACTTCATTATTACCTTGTGGATCTGGATCTTACATCACCTCTAGGAATGCCTGGGATCAAATTAAAGTGGAAACACCTGGTTGAAAGTCAGTTCAAAATACAGATTTAAGAACTAAGGGGGTATTTGTGTGCTGGATCTGCTTTTCATGCGTGGTAGACAGCTATAAAATTCTGTTTCTCTGTGTTCGAGCTTTGTTTTCAAATGCCAGTTTGCCTTGGATATGCGCTTGTTAATAACCAGTGCTCTTTGCAACCACACTCATTGCTTAGAGATCTACAGTGCTGGCATGTGAAGCAGATTTAGAAGTTAAAAGGAGTGTTCGAGTGAGTCAAACTACAAACTCAAAGACTTAGATTGGGATGAGAATCTGTGGTTTGATCTAACACAGCATGACTATCTAGGGAAGAAGGCAGAGGTTCTCATGCATCAAGGATTTGCAAAGAAACAAGATGATCCAGTAGTTAAGATAACATGCACATAATTTATTTTTTTTTGAGTAATGTGTGAGAATAAATAATAATCTGTAGCTGGAACAATCCAGTGGAATGCTCTGAGGAACAGTAGACAGTGATTTAACAACACAGTACTGCTACACAGCTCTGTTTGAGGAGAGTCTCCTGCAAACCTTTATGCTTTTCTTCCCTTTCATCTCAGTTTGTCCTTCACCAGCTCTTCTGCTTGTCTGGGGAACTGCAGCTTGTACTCATGGCTGGGTTTCCATGAGCTAGGGAATTCAGCACTGACACAGGAGAGGCTAAGCTGTATGACACTACAGAAGTAGGACCCCTTCACAGGACACCAGGTGAAAAGGCAACAATTTGTCTAGTTCAGACAGCTGCCAGGCCATTTAGTGAGAAGATGGCTATTCATAGAGTAAAAGAGAAATCCTTTCAGTTAGTTCTGCTGCTGGCACACAAGCAGTGGCTGTTTCATCACGGAAAGTCTCCAGCTCCCAGCGAGTCCCACTGATTTTAACTGGACCATGCCTGGGTGGCTTCAAATGACAGATCTGGCCTAACAACCTCAATTGGTGAAAAGCAAGCAGTTCAACCACAGTTGCCATATGGAAAGACTTAACTTGATCTGGAGCTATTCCTCAAGGATACCATTGCATGTGGCTGATAGTACAACTGGGCACAACACGCTGTTCAGAGTCCACGGTGGTGGTGAAGGTAGGAAGGACTCATTTCCAAGTTTCAGAAACTAAAGCATTGCTTTGTCCTCTTTAAGGGGTGAAGTTCCCCCATGTGTGGTGCCTTTCTGTTTGAAAAAGATGCAAGTGCAACAGCCCCCTGCCTGGGAAGAAGTCAAAGGTGCTTGACAGAAAATGATTGCCCACGGGGGCACTGGGGCTCCCTGCAGACACTGCTCTGCCCATGGGGTCAGAGATTCCCAATCATCTACATACATTGCTGTTCATGCACATATATTCTCGCACTCTCTTTCCCTGCCAGGTGAAATGAATGTTAGGACATGTGCTCTCTGCCTGTGACCTTGTGTTCTTCTTTTCTGGGGTGCAAGATGCTTTCACAGGGCCATAGGTGGACAATGCAGCACAGGGACTCAAGGGGACACTTCTCTAGCTCAGAAGACTGGGCTAGAAAAATCACCCCTACATGTGAATCAGCCTGCAAGTGGGAACTATCTCTCCTGTTTCATTGTAGGCACTTGAAACTTTGCAGTGTAGACTGGGAGAGAAGCAAAAGCACAAAGAAGATGGTAAACAACTCCCCCTTTCCCAGTGTGAGAATGACAAGACAGACGGGGAGCTCTCACATGGCCCACATGTGGTTAAGTTCCCGGCCTCCCTGGAACCAGACCTGTCACCTCCAGCAAGGAGAGGAGGTGAGGATGCAGCACCTCAGCAGGTGAGAAACCTCAGAGTCCTGACCATGACACTGGAATTGTCTTCAGGGAGTGAGACTCAAGGAAAAGCTCCAGACAGTGACAGAGCAGGAAGTTACAGCAGCTGTAGGAGCTGTGGTTAATGAATTTCCCAGTGGGGCTTCAGCTTTTGCTCTGCCTTGCTCCCTCTGGCCCAGAGTGCTGTATTAGTTTCTCCGCTTCCCAGCCATCCCAGTCCCACAAGCTGTTTCGTGTAAGAATTTTCAGGGCAGCAGATTGTGTTATGAGTCCCCAGTGAGAGAATAATTTTAGGTCCGCTTCCAAATATTTAGTAACAAAGGCTCAGCTTCCCAAGGTGAATCCCAGGAACACTGACAGCATCACCACATCTGATCATTCAAGCACCAGGAGGAAGGAAAAAATGAAAATAAGCAGGGTTTTTCAGAAAACAAGAAACTTGGGTCCCACGAGCTCAAGGGTTGTGGAATTTCATATGCTATTTTGTCCCTTCAATAAAAAGGGGTTACCTTGGCTGACCTGACTGCTTTTATTAGATGCTCTAGGTCTTCAGAGGAGAACCTTCCCAGGGGACTGCAAATATTTAGAGTACCAAAAAGAGAAAGGTAAAAGCTGCTTGTTGGAGACTCTGGAAACACTTACCTCCCAGCCTATTTCAGTCACTAATTTCAGCTAAAAGTTTCCAATTTTTCCAGGAATAAAGAAATTGGGCACAATTTCTCTTCTGATCCCTATGCCAGTTTCAGTCCCAGACCCAGTCCCAGCCCAAACCTGGTTTGGACAGCGGCTTGGTGAAAGTCACTAGTGTTCCATTTCAGTAAAGGAGAAATGAATTATTTCCTTGAGAAAACACCATCTACCAACAGCTGTAGCCTCAGAAGTGCTTTGCCTATAAGTAGTCCATATTAAAATACAGTTCAAATTATTTTTAAAAACTTACTCCCAAAGTTCATAACCTCCTTACAGAACTGTCATTACTTAGCTTGTTCCCTCATCTACCATGAACAATTATACATCTTCTAATTGCTTCATTCATTCTAGTTTGCTACACAAAATAAAGATCTGAAAGGGACTGAACAATTGCTTGAACAACCTGCATTTTCAGGACCACCCTAGTATTCCTCTGAAGTTCCCAGGTTATTCCTGGGACTAAGAAAGCGCCTTACGTTGCACATGCGAACAGATGACGTATTATGTGAGTCACATGCTATGTTTAAATGTCAAATTTTTAGTTAAAGAACCAGAGAAGTGATCAGTTCTGTACTTCAGAAATAAAACACAAAGGACAATTGTTTAAATGATCTTTATTTAGAGTCACTGTAAGCAGAGAAAAGCTAGCATTTCTCATCAGGTTGTTTGGACTGTGAATTTCAAGTGAGAGATGCAGAAATCCACATATCAGTGTTTTTGCTGGACTGTTTTATGATGCCTCCACTGGAATCCCTGGTCCCATCTGCCTCATGCCCTGTGAGCACTTGCTGGACAAGAAGGTGGCAACCCTCAGCATTTCAAGCATCACAGCTCACAGGCAAGCGATGAGAAAGTGGTGGCCTTGAGGAAACACTGGTCCCTTTGAGCTACTATCTGCATGAGGGCTGCCACTGTTGCTTCCATAGTGAACTAGTAGGAGCCACAAAACAAGAACTGTTGATGAAACCTCTGTGAAGACACCAATAAGATAAAGAGCACTGATGATAGCTCGATTTGGGGATATTAGACCTTAATTCCACTCTCTACTCTGATCCTACTGTTGACATAAAACTTGTTACCTTACAGGCCAGAGGTTTAACTAGGCTGAAGCTCCCTTCTAAAACAGCTGCAAAGCTCAATATTCCTGGCTCCCAGCATGGCAGGAAAACCTAACATCCTTAATGACTGTGGGATGCTTCCATCCGCCCATTAACTACTGATCTACGTAGAGACCTAACTCATATTACGTAAAGTTTGTTCTAAACAGTGGATCAAAATGCACTTGCCTGTTAAGAAAATAGAACAAGTTTAAAATAACTTTGCTTATCTGTAGCTTAAGTGGATGCATCTGAATGAGAGCTTGTAATTGTCTTCAAAGGTATTGTTTAGACATGACAGTTGATGGAGATGAGAGTACAACAAGCATTCACAACTGGGTTGCCCCGATTAAGTCCCAGAGCACGGGACTTCTTACTCGAGGGCATTGCCCTTGTTTAAGTTAGGCTGAAACAGTTTATGCTTATTGCAAAGTGCTAGGGTACAGATGCACATACTTAAGTGCAGTTATTTCAGAATAAGTCTTGTGCAGGGTCATGTGTAGATGAGCTCAGGACTATGGCTGCCTGCAGCTGTGATGAGAAGGGAGGGCTGGATGTCAGTCAACACATGAGCAGGATGCTGTGCTGGCACACATTTTGCAGCAGAAGCTGCTAGTATGGGGTATGAAGGAGAGATCTCTAGAGCCATCTTAGCACCCCATTCTTCCTCTCACTGAAAAACCTCTGCCTAGATACAGCTACTAGCTTTAGTAATAGTTCAGCTCTAGCTCTTCCCCACATCTTACTGCCACAGCAGCTTTTATTGATAATTGGATTAGCAAAGAAAGGCTCCCTTTATCCCTGTGCCATAGGCACTGGCCCAGGCACATTGTTTGCAAAAACGTTTTCAGTAAGAATAGATAACATTTTAAAGGCAGTTTGGTCAGCCTGCATAGACAGGAATGTGTTTAAAGGCATTTTTTTCAAAATACATTGTGGCTCCTTGGCCAAGAGATACAATTGTCTTGCTTAGGAAGAGGGAAACAAACATCTGCCAATTTAACTTATGCACAAACATACACAAGCACTTGATCCTGACTTCTGCGCATTCATCATTTAGCTCAAAAGCTTTTTTCTTATTATTTTGTGGAAGAAATGAATTGTTTGTGTATTGTCAGCATTAAACAGATAGATAAGTATGTAAGCTGGAATGTTATTTCTAAAGTTATTTTAAATATTTGGGTTGTTCGCTTGAATTATGTCTAAATAAAGTTACTATAAATGTCTTCATTTCTTTGAGTGCATGATAAAGCCACACTTTGTCATTAGATACATTAGCATTTCATGCCCAGGCAAAAACACATGGCATGCCAATTGGCATACCAGGGGTTTGGGGTTTATATAAGTAAATTTCTAACATTGTTGGGGACTGTCCCTAGACTTCTCAGGTGTTTTTTTTGTTGGTTTTTTTTTTCCTTTGCAAGGGGAAAAAAGCAGCTGTGTGACTAAACACCTGGAATTTAGGCTTAGGATCTTCATGGAAAAATAAGCCCTAAATAGGTGATCTCATCAACCAGGTCTGTCTGACCTGCTGTTGTGGGGACTATTAGAAGACCTTATCTCTGTGTTAGTTTTATTTCCCGTTTGTGGGGCATGAACTTGGCAGCAATGGAAAACTGAGCAGAGTCCCAAAGCTTCTGTACTTGGAAAACCTGGGTTTAAAGCATTAATGGACAGAAATAGACTCTTGAGGCTAAATACTTATCAGATTATCATTTGCATTATGATTATTTGCATTTTTTGAGCAAAGGACTCATCTACTCAGAGATGCAAGAAAAATTAGGAATCAAATTCAGAGGTTAAGTTAATGCTTTTATGTGCATCAAACTCTTGAGCAGATGCACACTTAGAAACATAGTGGCCCAAAACCTACTCCTTTCATTTATGTGCATTCACTACACAGCTCTGATCCCTCTGAATTATCCCAAGCTGCTCCTGATGACAAGAGTCAGTTTGTCTACACACAAGAGTTAGGATCAACTATGACATTGTCTGAATGTAAGGAATAATGTTTGCTCCTTAATTATTTATTATGAAGTAAAAGGATATTGTTCCTGATTAGATTACCTCACTTAAGTCTTCGGCACAAGTCCTTATGTTGTAAGATAAAGTACCCACTTACTGTGTGTTAACAATCCTATATACACAGACAAGCCCAACAGGGGGGGAAAGAACAATTTATACTATAATGGGCATCCAGCTTAGGTGCTCCAAGCTGCAACTACATTAATACATAGAATAACCTACAAGCACATGATACAGGAAACCCCTAACAGCAAAAGCAAAGATACTTGAAGCCGTAACTTGTCTTATCTCACTCCAGTTACTGAGTGGGTACCCCCAGTTTTAGAGATCTGGCAACCCCAGATCTTTTTAAAGACTAGAATAGAAGGAACAGAAGCCTTACAAAATCACTACAAATGAACCAAGGATGCAATTTGTTCTGCTTACTGGCAAGTGGAGTACTATAGAATGATCTTCAAACACATTTACATGTCTATAAGCTTAGTATGATTAAGATGGGAGCCTTCTGAGAAAACTTTCATCAGCTACCTACACCATCAGGTTGTTACAGCAAGACAAAAAAATGCCAAGAGGTGCACCCACTTTAGCACAACTGGGTTTAACAGTAAACTTCCATGACGTCATCCTAAGGAATGCAGGAAAGTGGTCCTACATGAAGTTACTAGGTCAAAGTATTCATTTAAAACTTTTATCTGAGCTACTTAAACTACATTGACTTTATGCTGAAATAATACAGTCCATCAGCCACAGCACTGAAGAGACACAGCAATTCCCATAGTTTCTGATCACAGTGTTAAAGGAAACTCTTAGCATGACATGGTATTTGCAGTAGTTTAGGGTAATATAAACAGGGGACACCCTGGTTCCCACTCCATCCTCTGGCACAAATCTTCTCTTCATGCTTCATAGGAGTCATCTGTGCAACTGGAAAGTCATCCAGTCAACAGAAAACCCTCTTGGGCAGGTGATAAGCTTCTTTATGTGACTCCTTTTTTTTATTTTTTAAGGCATGACTAGAGATGACAGAAGCTTCATGATTGTTTTAAAACAACAACTCATCTGTATCAGAAAAACTAACAAATAGAATTTTTCTGGAGGCTTGAATTTAAGCTCAGTCTCCCATTTTGCAAGATAAGCACTATATAGCCTTAAAGATCCTCCCCACAAGCACTGAAGCAAGTCTCACCAGACATATAAGGTACCTGGGATTCCTTTTCTTTGTATATATCTATGACTTATGGATAGGAGATGAAAAGTTAAGGGTCTGAGTGAATTTCAGAAACACTGGCCACAAGTCACCCCTTGGTCACACAGCTGAAAAATGGAGAGGAAAGGTAGTAGAGAAACCAGGATGACCACACATTCAATAATTGAAGTAGAACTCTGCAGGCCTTGAAACTCACTTTTTAAGTAAGTTGGCAACCATTGAATTTGGTATGATGCTTTACAGAACCTCAGTATTACTGGTTTGCTTCTTGATTTTCCTTTTCTGTCCAGCTAATTAAGTGTCCTAAGTATCAATACATCAAACTTTAAAAATTGCTTCTCAGTCTGGCACAGCAATAAAGATTGAGACATCTTAAAACAAATGTGCAATAAAGTGATGCTATGTAATAGAATGAAATTTGCTGTACTTGCTCTTAGTGACTTTGTAAGAACACGGGAGTTAATTTGGCTCTGGGGAAGTCATTAAAAGACTTTTGAAAAAGACCATGGAATTTGGAGTAAGGGTTAATGTAAACAGTTTCTTCTACTTTCAATTAGTTTCTAAAGAGAGTTAACAACACTATTCTTAACACAGATACCAATGTTTTGGTGTTATGTAGATGGAGTAATAACTACAGCTGTACTGAAACTATATTTACTTTTTAATTCACTAAAACTGCATTCACACCAGGTCATTTTTTTCACAGATCTGAATGCAGCTCTATAGAACACCAAAATGAATATTCTTCAATATTTCTTTGATCAGCTACTTCTTCATTGAGTTTAGCTGAGAGACAGAACTGCCAGCTTCTATAGCCTAATTTCACAGTATTTACTGCAGGACTTAAGAGATCACACTGTAAACCGTGTAGCTGACAAAGTGGATACAGGAATTGAGCCATAAATATCTGATCTGTGTCGATACTAAAGAGCTGCAGAATAGGCACAAGTAGGTTGTGTTAGCTCAGTCTTTAAAGGAAACATTGCAATCATCATTTTAAGGAAAAGGTGGCTCACTTTAATAACCACAGGCATTGGTCACTATTTAACAAGACATTCTAAAAAAGTAATCACAATTTGTCTGATAATAGTTTACAAGTGGATGGTATACATTAAGATACAGAGGTAGAAGTTCACTTTTACAATGCTTCACTAATACAGATTACCAAATTCAAGGCACAAAATTGTTTGCTTTACAAAAAATACTGTAAAAATGTCATTTGCTGTTCTACAATGTGAGTAGGACTCAAAAAAAGAAATCTTTACAACCTTTCATGTTCTGCATGTAAAGTTGCATCACGCATTATTCTATTTTTCCTTTGCTAATAATTGGCATATGACCAGCACTTACATAAACAGTTTGTATCTCAGCTGAGTTGCTTTGTCTTTTAGGCACAAGTCCAGTTACAGAATTTAACACAACAGCGTCCTTGAGGGGTGGGAAAACTCTGTCAGAAGTAAGAATGAGCAGGAAGAAAAGAAACATGTAGTCCCTAACAGTAAATTGGACTCTGACATATAGAGGGAAACAGAACAGAGCATATTTCAGATCAAGTCACTTGAAAAAAGTCAGCTTAAATCACTGACTGAATTTCTAAAAAAACCAGATGCCTAGTACAAGTTTGCTCTGAGAGTATGTAAGACATTCATTTGCCTTTGAATTGGCAGAGATTTACAAATTTCTTTTAATCTTTGTTTAAGTAGAACACATACAGTTGCAACAAAAGAGAATTACACCACAATTTGGCCATGTGTCCTTCAGAGAAGTTGGGTGAACAAATGAAGAGATGCATTCAGAAACTCTCCTTGAATTTAAGATCATGGGCAGTAGCTTAAATTCCAAGATTTCCCTCCCTCCCCCTTCCCAAATAACATAGGGAAAGTCAAACCATTTCTAAAACATTGCATCTTCTAGTTGGAGACAGCTGTTAGAAGTCTTGGCAGGCTAAGGAAGAGATATCACACAGTGCATCCCTACAATAAGTAGTATGACTAGTTTACTGTACATACAGTGATACTCTAAAGGACAATGGTGGCAGCTACATTGTAAATTCATCTGACTTGCCTATCACATTTCCCAAGTACTCTAGTCAGTTTTATTTACAGTATATAAAAACCCATTGATTTTTAGAGTTCAGTACACAGGTTTAGGACCCAAGAGAATGCCACATTAAGATGCTGACATTTGCATCTGTTAGATGCAAGTGCACTTTGCAAATCAGTCATGTAACATTACTGCATTCACCTATAAATGTCAGTCCATCCAAAACTGTTAAATTCCATTTTTTGCTTCATTGTTGTTTGTAGCCTGTTTCCGTTGAGCGATGAAAGGATACATACACTTGTCTGCTCCCAAAAATCGGTACATGCATACAACTGCTTCAAATGGCAGAATACTGTGAACAAGAAGTTACAACTCAGTTAGAAGACAGCACAAAACAAAGCCTCTGCTTATAGGTACTTGTAAGTACTTGTGGTTACGTGTACTGTGCACTTGGTCTCCTTAAAGTCAACATAATAGCTATTGGAGAGTCTTCCTAAAAGACTTAAAGGATTTTTATTTCACAGGAATATTTAGAGAGCAAAATGAAATTCTAGAGTCCCAACCACATAGGCAAGCAAAAAGGAAGAAGCTGCTGCTTATTCACATGCCTCCAGCTTAGACAGGACTTTGTTTCTTCACAAGCAGTGTGGTAGCTTGTTTTAAAGAAGTGGGGGCTGGGATAAGGGCATCAGAGAAGATCTACTAAAAGCAAAGCATCTGCTGAAAGCCACATCAGCAGAGGTCATCAGACATTTAAGATATTCTTTAATGTGGGATTAGTGTTAGTTAATGCCATTCTTTGATCACCAGATGTCTAACAACCTTGATTTATATTCGAAACGCAATCATCCATCCTCAAAAAGAAAGGTCTGAAGTAAAGGGAGCAATTTCCTTCCCCCCCCGCCCCCCGCCCCGATAAAATACCAGGAGGTGATTATGTGATGGATACCTGGCTACAGACCCTCCCCTCCTTCATGCATGCACAAAATATTTATTTCAAGTGTAGCACTCAAGGGCCCTAGTGAAGGAACGAAAATGGGATTCCTCAGCCCCTGGAAACAGCAGCAGGCATTCAGTGGAAAGCAGTGCACAAATTCCAGCCATCAGGAGTAATGACCACTGAAGCACCAAGAAGTAGATGCCATTGGTACAGGTGTCCTCACTGCCAGCAGTACTGCTTGTGCAGTAGTGACTGGAGGGCCTTTGATCTAAAGGCTGCTGCCTGGGGCATGGATTATGCAGAAGCTTTGATCTCCCTGTTGGAAGCTAAAGTGTTGAACCAAGAAAACCCAAAGGGCCTTTGATGTGACTGGTGCTGCATAAGGCACTGCTTGTGCAGGAAGCACTGAAGCACCCTCTGAGCTTCTGGTTGAAGAAGTTAGTTCTTAAAGATACTGACAGTGACCTTCATTTGTTGGCAGAACAGACACATACATATATTCTTTCAGGAAGGAGGTGAGCAGTGAAGATTCTTCTATTGTTTGGTGAGCCTGTCCACCAAAAGAAACTTGAGCCAAAAGAGAACCACCACCTTGTAAGTAGAATAAAAATACCCAAGGTTCCCAGTTTCAACCATCCCCCACAGAAGGAAAATAAGATGCTATATTTTCAAGGTTCCCACTAAACATTACAGATTTAAAACAAAAACACAGACAGCTGTGAAGCTGATCTCCATGAACTAGAATGGAAGTGATGTTGCATCAGAGAAACTGAAGCAACTCCTGCATTACCCTGCCTCATTGAAATGTCAGCCTGGTTACAGATTAAACAGAGTTTCCATCCAAAAAACTGTAGTGTGTTAGAACAAAAATAGTAACTCCTTTAAATAGCCCTTACACAAACTTAGACTCTGAAAATTGGTTCTGAATGTGCAGATTTTCAGTTTATCTACCATATCTGCATAAGTTCTGGAGAATCTGCAGGAAGGGCCTCCTACACACTGGTTTGAGAGACAATCAGCTCAAGATTCATCTGCTGGTAGCTGCCTCATGTCCCATTCCTACACACAATCTCAAACAGTGAAAATGAAAGTCTATTGAAAAGAGAATAGAAATATAAGGAGGATGGAAAATACCAGAAGGGTAAAACAAGGATGCATAAATACACAGAATCTCAGTTTTATGGAGCTTCCCAAGCAAGCAACTTACAAACATGCAAGCCAAGAGAGCTCATAACAAAACAACAAAACAGGGTCTGTGTGGATGGGAGGGTGTTTATATCCAGAAATTGGACACGCTTATATATTTTACTAGTATTCTGTGCACTGTATTGCCAACTAACTGGCACTTCAGCTCTTACCTTTTCATGAAGGTGACCATATACATGAGGCGAGGTGTGCAGATCATTGGTTGGTCTGTAAGGATAGCTCTCATAGCCTGCTTCACACAGTATTCTGGTTTCAAAGGTGGTAGGAAAGGCTCAATTTCTTTTCTGAAATATTAAGACAGATTAATATGATACATAAAGAACTGCTGACCTCAGTGAAGCATTTATTAATGCACTTTCTTTGGAACTTCTTTATATTCACTGTTAAATTACAAAGAATGCAGCTCAAAACTTGTATTGCCTACGTACAAAATGATAGAAGGCTGCAAATTCAGAAAATCTTTTTTGAGTCTAACACACTAAAGCCGATATAATACATATTTTAATATTTTTATGGTAACAGTTGAGTTACCTTCAAATACTTTTATGGCACTACAAGCAGAGAACACAAGGAGAATTCTACTCACCTGATCCTGCACCCTCTAAACATTCCTGTATCTACAAGATAAGGGCAGACTAAAGTAGTTTTGATTCCATCCTTTTCAGCAGCCTTCAATTCATGGCTCAAAGACTCATGGAAACCTACAGCTCCAAATTTGCTGGCACAATAATCCTGTGTTGGCAATGAACGAAGCCAGGAAAAAAAAAGAAAACAACATAGAAAGGACAGATATGAATGATGTTCAAAGCCAGCATACCTGAGGTGATTCTGCACAGACTTTCAAAGCAACAACAAAAGACACCCACTGAATAGAGCATCAAATCAACTCATTTATCACTTTACTTTTGAGGCAATTAGCCCAGAATCATGAAAGCACGAAAGCTGAATGTAGGAGGATATTACTTTGGATTCAAGTCTTTGAATCAGGCAGGCTTACATGACAAGCTACTCCAATTACCAGTTTGCTTAATAATAAATAGTACAACAAAGGACTGAGGTATCTAATACTCCCTTCAGTCAGATTTGAAAAAGCTTGGAGAGCTGGCAAAGCATAGGCATAAAAATCTTAAAGGTGTTCTGTTAAAGGCTAGTTTCAATGGAAGATATAATGGACTTCTGAGTATTGCTTTGAGATACACAAATAATACACTAACTTGAGCAAAAAAAAAATGCATAGACAGTAGCATTTGAGTTTTCTGTTGGATGTGTCCAGGTGTGCTGGTGGTCACACCCACAGGAGATTCTTTGTAGCTTTCCCAAGACAGTAAATACTCTACCAAGGCTTAAGTAACACCAGCTTTGTTCATTTGTGTTATGAAACACAGCCATTTCATGTTTTGGATTGAGTCTTACCTATATTCAAAGAAGCCTGTGCATATGGGGTAATATGACCATTATTACTTTAGACACATTAATTAATTTTCACTAACTCAACACTTTTTGTTTACACTTGCACTTGTCCTAATGACTCAAAAGCCAAGAAAATAAGCTCTAATCCTAACCTACTTTTATGCACCAACAAACAGCTGCTACTGAAGTAGGTGAGCCATATATTCTAGGTGGTTTGCAGCCATTTCCTCACAGAAACAAGAAACAGAAAACATTACTTTGAAAGCCCTGGTCTTTGGCTTTAAGCTCAGCACTGAAGATCTTGACAGGAGTAGGTGGGCATCTTTCAAGCTAAATTTATCAGGTAATTCAAAGACCATTTAGCATTCTGAAACTCTTAGCCATCCTAGGCTTTTGCTCTAGGCAGTAAGTCCACCACTCAAGTACATGAATACAATGTCTGCCTGAGTCCTGTGGCTCCCACTCACAGGGAGCCATGTATTCATATGGTACTGATAGCCTCCAAGTATCTTTGGAGATTTATTTTCTCTAGCTGGTAATATAAAAAAAGCTCATCCTAAGCAAGAAGTGCCAAATTTTTTTATTAAGTATAGTCCAACAAACCTCCACTCCAGCAGTACTGAATAATCCCAAGGAACTTGCAACTGTCACGATGTGTCCGTGGTTCATTTCCAGCATCTTCGGAAGGAATGCTTTAGTGGTCTACAAAGTGTAAAAAAAACACCAAAAAACCACAAAACACACACACAAACAACATAAACAAGAGACACACACCATGAACAAGCTGCATTAATAATAAGTTTTCAAACCCTCTATCTCATTTTATTATTAAGAATATAGAAGCACAATCACTGTACAGGTTCTGGACTTCTCAGTTTGTCAAAAACGTCAACAGAAAGTCTACATCTTGTTTGTGAATTCACACAGCAAGGATTGTATCTCCAGAAATCCTAACGTTAAACGATCAATAGAGCTCAGACATGTTTATTTTTCTGCAAGAGACTAGTTATCAGAAAGAGATAATTTGACCTTAAAATGGAAGTCACATTTTTTTTAAAGGAACACAAAGTGTTTAATTACACCATCCAGCACATCTCAGTACCAATTATCAGTTCTAATTATTGACAGTTTGTTTTTTAAGTTAGATATGGCTAGTTTTATCCAAATAACTTATCACCTTGGGTATTTTACATTAGAAGAAATACTAGAGGCAGATTTTTTGCTGATATTAGTTTTTAGCAGATTTTTACTGTATTGAAAGTAAAAAGTAACTAAACTAACTAAAAAAACAAAATATACATTTCTGTTACCAATTCCTTAGAAGCTTAAAAATACAACAAAATAAACTCAAAGTTTCAAGACATAACTTAAATTTTAACCTCCAATTTTTATGATTTGATTGTAACAAAATTGTTTCAATTTAAGAACACCAGTCAGAGTTAACATCTTAAAAAAAATTAAATTTTCAGCAACAAATTGATGGTACTTGCTAGAAGAACACCCTTACTATAATACCTGCCTTTGTCATATCTCTCTTCAGAAGCTGACTCAACACTTTCCCATTTTAAGTATTAAGCAGAGTGCCATGTATGCTACAAAAGTCAATGAAGTAGTAAAATGGTATGTGTAGCTATGAGGTACTTCAGTTTCTGGGTTATCAGTGTATATGAGATCACTGTTAAATTGCCCAACAACTTCAGACAATGCTTTTCAATCACAAACACGCCTAGTTAATATATTAGTGACAGAGCTACTAGTCTATTCGAACTCGCTCCATACCGTGAATGCTTAACCCTCCCACAAACTTGTCTTCCCATGTAATTTGTATCCAAACTCAGAGCATGCAAATACCCCTCACTACTTGCTTGTCTGAGTTATGTCAGCTGCATTCTTAAAAAGACATGCAAGCTACAGCTGAATCCATCTAATTCCATTCTTATGCTGTCTGCATTTTCCAATCACAGACGTCAGGACAGTTTTGCTCTAATGATTTTCACATGTTCTTGTACAACATTTTTGCCTGCAGGTGTTAAATGACTAATCCAGACCTCCTAACACCACACAAAAGAGTGTTTTCACTGGACAGCTGGCAGATGATAGAAGATTAACAGACCTCCTGACTCCTTGCCTTTTCTACTGTTGATTCATACAACTCCTAGATTCTGTCATAACTACATAACGAAGCTAATTATAAAAAATAATCAGAGCAAGCTGCCTTGCATTTCTTTCTTTCCTCATGGCAGGGATCTCTAAACCTCTTATATAGAGCCTCGGACAAGAATTCAGTTTGCTGTTAAACTAATCTGTGCCAGGCACACAAAGTTTCAGCCTCTCTTCCCATGTTGCATGGCAACAAAGCCCAGTCATCATCGGGCAATGCCATCCGAAAAAGTAAGAGGCTTCACTTGGACAGCACTGAAGTTTTAGAGTGTTCTTCATCTGCAGCCTGCCTTGCACACTCCAGTACCAACAGTGTGCACCCTAGCCTGAGCCTCTGTGCTATACCTCTGTAAGACATCCATGCTCCAAACTCAGTCCTGCTAACAATTCACTCTCCTCCAAAGCATTTGTCAGCTCCATCATCAGTTTCCACTTATGTCTCAGCTATCTGTCCACATCACATTGGAATGACTGATTGCCACCTCGCATTGCCAGAAAGCTTGACAATGCAGACTGAAGATATGGCTACAAACTGCAGACACCCCACGAAAGGGGCAATCACCTGGAGTTTGTCCTAGGGGAGAGAAAGAAGGGAAAGAAGTAGTAATAGATTTCTTTTTTCCTATCATTTTCAGGGCATGAATCAATGTTTTCTTCCAAGAGATAAACAGGCAAGTGCCCCAATCTTTACTATGGCACTGTGGGGTTTTTTCCCCTTTTGTTGTTAATACAATGAACTATAACTAGGTGTCTATATCTACCTATGGCTGAAAAAGACAATTTAGGGTCCTATATAAAGATACAGAATATAATCAGAGCAGTAAGTTTCAGAAAGCCCACTTATCTATGCTACACTGCTTCAAAGCAAAAAGAATACAAAAACTGAATTTTAGAGCTAAAGTAACTCATTTTTGACCAGATGAAATTGGCACATGATGAATAAAGCCTGGTGAGGACACTTTTGGGTAATGTCTTCAGCATCTGAAGTGCTGACGGAACAACTCCCAGTGCAGAACTATAGTCATGTCATGTAAGTCATCTCTTAAAAAGTAATTTATGGCCACACAGGAAAAACACATAGCTCCTTTGCTCTGAAGACAATTAGCAACTCACAGAAATCTCTGCAATGAGACCTCAGTGCTCTGAAACAGCCTGTTCAGAACAGGCCCCTGTACTTTGTCAGGGGACATTATCCCACAAATCTATTTAAAACCTGAAGCCGAGGCAGTCTATAAAGACAGCAAAACTATCATATGTAAAAACTGAGTAGTCAGCTATCGACATCTCAGCTAAATGGATGTCAGAGAAAGTCATCACGACTGCTGCCACCCTCCAGCCATCTGCAGCAGCTGGGAGTCAACACTTGAAAACAAGCACTCAGAGGCAGACACACCCTACAGGGGGGATGCATTTCCAGGCTCAGTGAAGGCTTGCCCATTGCTCCTCCCAGCCTTCTCTCGCTGAGAAAAACAATCCCAAAGTGAAGTTATTCTTTCGTGGTATAAGCAATCCCCAAATAAATCAGTGTTCTTACTGGGCTCCTGGCACAGCACACTTCCTTGATCAAAGCAGCTTTCTCCATACTCTGGTCCCCAGTTTTTCTGCCCATTACGTAAACCAGATCAACCTAGTTTCTTTCAGCTTCAGCTACATCTGCCTACCAGACCTGAAGTCTTCTGTGTGCTTGTGCTGATGAGAAACTAGTTAAGAGTTTGACTGGTTTGGGGCAAGATGCCTCCTGGGTGGCCTTCCCATCTGGAGTTTGTCTGAACAGGTAGCACAACCCACATTAGTCTTCCGAGGTGATGCATGGACATGCTAATGTTCCATTTAAAAAAAAGTATTAAAAGATGCTAAGCAAGAAGTGTTTTGTCCTTGGCATTACAGGTCATGAACCAGACCCTAAAAAAAATTCAAATCAACTCAAGTGATTTAATCAAACTATCTGCCTTTTGGTTTGATGCTTGAGGTTTCAATTTTACCTCTGACAGCTGCAGAGGAAGACATTTAACAAAACACTGAAGTACTTAAAGCCAGATCTAGGTCATTTATTCATGACAAACATACCACAGTTTTCAACACTGAGGAGAAACCAACAAGTAGAATAGACTGAATGAAAGGAACTGTGTTGTGATACATCAGAATGAAGAATCACGGAAGTTATACAGGGCTCAACATCAAGAATGCAAGTTAAACAATCTCTTCACACAGAATTAGCTTTTTTTTTAATTTAGGAAGAAAAAAAAACACGACCCCCAGAAATGCAGTGAAAACATCGATTTTCTAACCTGCAGTATACTTTAGACACACAGAAACTAGGCAGGACAGAATATATGATGCTGCTCTGAACAGAGAGTAGAGCTAGTTTTTCAAGTTAAAGGTCAAATTAAGTTTTTTGGAGCCTAGAGATCAATACCTCCTAAGCATTTTCCTCTATGATTCTGAATATACCAGTAAGAACAAACTATTCCCAGTAGTTATAGTCAAACATCTATTTCATGTGCACACAGCTTAAATGACTTATTTCTCACAAGTGTGAAACTGAACAAGCATTTACATGTCACTTCATAGCTTTCGTAATCTGTTCTCAACATTTTGGTTTACGGCAAATTAACTTCTAACAGTCTAGCACTTCTTCCCTCCCCTTCCTCAAATTCTTTAGTTCCATTCTTAATGAAACAAAACTCAAAAGATTGTGTAACACAAAGAACAGCACAGCTGCAATGTCAAGACAAATTAGTCTAAATACAGCAAATGAGAATATGAAGAAATACTGTGTTTGGGAAAGTGATTTTTTAATTAAATTTTGGATTAATTATTCTTAAAGAAGAAAGCAAGCATCCACAGAAAACAATGTTAGCTGTATGCAGCTCAAGACAATGGATATTGAATGCAGAAAGTACACCAAAATAGAAAAAGACATGCTACCTCATGTTCAGGCAGCTGCCTTTGTATCAAAGAAAGAAACAAGCAGGTACCAGCACATGAGGTACTTTAAGGTTTCTATTTCTCAATGCAATAAATTTCTTCAAACTTTCTGCCTTCTGTCAACAACCTTTTAAAACTATTTTGATGGCATAAATAAGCTGTGCTACTGTAAGGTAAGAATGCCTTTATGACAAAGGAATAGTTCATTTTCCACAGAGCTCCTTCAAGAAAGGAAGACAGAGCATGGGGGGGGGAGTTTGACCTTATCAAAAGAGGCAAGTTTTCATATCACCAGTTATCCACAACAGTGACATACTGATAGAACACACAAGATATTTCCTCACAAGTCACAGCTACTCCTGACTGCCAGGGTAGCTGCCTGACATCATAAACAAGCACAACATGGGAGTAAATGTATTGTTTCAACTTCATGTTAAAAACTATTCAGCCAGATCCAAGAAGCAAAACTGATGTGGTTAGTCAAGGACTCACATCCAGACATCTCTGGGAACTAAGGTACCAGAGACCATAACAGCCTGCTGCCATGTATGTTAGTTAATCCTATAGCTAACAGTGACAAGAAAAGGTTTTTTTCTAAAATACATGTTATATATAAAATACATGTATATACACACTCCTCTGCCTTAGCACAGACATTCCAACTTCTTTCCTTCCCCTTATTCTTCACAGTCCACAGCAGAACACACTGCTAGTTCTCTTACTCCCGTGCAGGACATTATGTGGCCACTCACTTCACCACAGAACATTCCATATGCCCCAATTTCTCCTTCCATTCCAGTAACTGAGAAGAAATGCACAAAGTTCTGATAAAAGAGCACCTCTAACTCTTCTGCACACAGGCTGTGGCAGCCTTACCTGAAGCAGGTTTGTCCAAACTATGCAGCATAGCAGTGATGCACTACTATATGTTCAAAGGCAAAGGAATGTGCCCAAAAGGCAGGAAACCCCTTATGGCAAGCTTATCAGTGAATACACTGAAGTTATTTTCAGCTACAATCATACATCCCAGCTTATTTCAAAAGACAGCCACTCTAAATACATTTAATAAACACAGGTTAGAACCTCACTTATAGGATTACAGTGCAAGTCATCACCAAATAGTTTTAGAAGCAGCCTTGAAAATATACCCTAGAACTCTAACTCTCAGAGGAGAATTTATTCAAGTTAGAGGCTATAATATCCAAAATGCCTTCTCAAGCACCAAAGCATGACGTTACAAGCCTGGACTTAACCATTTATTTTCCTTCCAGCTTTTTTATTTAGTTCTAAACAGAACTCAGAATAATTTCTTGTCATTTGCACTATCATCTCAATTATTTTTCCCATATAATTTCCACATCCTTCTTAAATTCCATTATATAAGCATCTCTGAAATATTAGGTTAAGGTGAGATTAGTAACTGCAATAAGACTACATGGAAAGTATCAAGTACTGAGCTGAAGACTAGGGAGACCACACAACACAAAGGATGTGGCTCTGACAGCAACAGGCCAAATACAGCAGCAGACAGAAAACCACACCTACTGTTGACCTTGCCAACACAAGGGACCAAAGTTGTACTTTAAAGGACCTCAGATGTCTCTACTGACCGTTTCCAAGAAGTGCTGGGCCCCTTCTGGATAATTACCCACTGTCTAAGTAAATATTTGAATAGCTGTGGAAATTAGAACTATCTGATTTTTGGTTTCTATTCTCAAGAAATGATAATGAAAAATAGGTCAGAATTATGCAGTCTTCCTAAAATAATGAAATAAAAAATAAAGTCACACATTTCTCCATTTTTTATGGGTCTACCCAGATTCTTTTGAAACAAAAGGAACCAGGAGATAAACATGACATCCTCAAGCCAGGCTTCCATAGATGGCTGTATTAAAAGCACAAAAGGAAACTATTCGAGGATTGTGCTCAAGTGTGCCTTGCATTCAGAACAAGAAAAGCTAGACCTTCCAGTATTTCATTTCAAAAGTAGTCCCTTTGTTATTTATCTCCTGGCAGGCAACACAACCTTCAATTTCTCATTAAAGATTTATTCGTCCTTCTAATAAAACCCACTGTTTTGGGGCCGTGGGGATTCCTTTAATATTGAGCTACACCAGCAGGTAATGCTTAACATACATGCACAGTAATAATGCCACAGTTGCCTTGCAACCAGAAGCTCATGAAAGAACAGGATAGACTTAAACAAATCTATATCCATATTTACGTTACTACATTGTTTAGCATTTGTATTATTTAGGGTTCAGTTCCAACACTTCTCCAATTTTCCAAGCCAATAGTTGCTACTTTTTCTTATGAATGGTTCAGTTATCACAGTGGTTCCTCTTTTGCATGGAGTTAACTCATGTTGAGTATAATCCGAAGAAAGCTGAAACTGAATTAAGTAGTTTCCTTAATCAGAACTTAGTACCACAAAGCTGTTTACAATGAGTAGACAGTAAAGATAAGATAAGTAATGCTATTAAACAAAAAATGCACACAGGAAACTAATACCACTAGTTATCTCTGAAACATTAATCATTGATTTCCACTCTTTACTACTAGAACTAATTATGCTATGCCTAGGGCAACTGAACATTGCCTGACTAAATTGCCTTTTGTATAGTTTGTTTACAGGGCTTAGTTGAAAAAGGCTGTGTCCACAGAGAGAGGGATATGAAAAATGCTTAGAAAGGACATTGCAACAGAAACTTTTGTTACTGTTGCCTTATCATATCACTACATTGTCTCCCCCCTCATTTCTTTTAAGAGCTTAATTTCCTGTGATCTTACCCCAGACTGGGGCAGAAAACAGCTTTGTTCTCCCTCTCATCTGAGGTGTAGGTTAAGTACTCAAAAACACTACCGAAATAATACAACTTTGGCTTCAGAAACTTTCCTCTTGAGAGCCAAGGTGGAAAAGGTATCACTACGTAAGCTTTACAGTGCTCTGCTGCTAATCAAACTCCAAACCCTCTTCAGTAAAGCTTTTCTGCATTCCCCACCACTGCATCACTTTTGAGTGAACCACTACCTAGGGCAAAGGTTTAGATATATAGAACACAGCCAAAGATAGCCCTGATTTCTCCTTAACAACATTTCATTTCTGTTTAGAGGGTTCACTATATGCTTTTTGGGCACGTAGAAATTCAGGTATTCAAGCTGAACTACTCTTGTTATCAGTATACCAGCAAATGGAATTTGGATCCTTTATGTTTTGGTATGCAGTGTCCAGCTTTCTGCTCCTAAGAACTTAAACAGATTTTAGATTTACACACTTTTTAAATTACTTCCATCCTCAGATGTCAGGCCTCTCCTGTAAAGGGTCTAATCTTTCTAATGACAATACACCACCAGTCACTTCTGTGGAAACATCTAGCTGCCTTTAATGGACATGCTTGTATAAATACACTACCACAAATGCACACTGACTTGTCTACTTTCACTGGTACTTGCAGGGATTGCTTGGTTGATGTACAATGCTTCCTATATGTGCAGCAGTACACATAACTGCTTAAATCACTGATTATCTATTTAAACCTCTTCCCTCCAGAGTTTGCAAGTCTCTGATTTCCTCTGGCTATGAAAAATTAAGCACATTCTCACAGGTTGCCCAGAGAGGTTGCAAAATCTCCATCCTTAGAGGTATTAAAAAGCCTTTTGGACACAGGCTTGGGACCCTGGCTCTAGGTGGCCCAGCTTGAGCAAGGGGCAGGGGGTGTGTGTGTGTGTGTGAACCTGATGACCTTCAGAGGTCCCTTCCCACCTCAGTCATTCTGTGATTCTCCATTTAAGTATACCTATTCCCTGCTCAACCCTCTTCCTCTCACAGAAGTAGTTCATAAGCCAGCAGAGACCCTGCACTCTTTGTGTCTATGTTAACTGCAAGTTTATAAACACAGAATCTTAACCAACTGGAAAGGATGCTGATTCTTCTGCCACATCTCCCCAGTATCTCTGACAGGAACTCTTGCCTGTAATAAATTATCCCGCTCTGTCTGAAACACTGTCTGTTCTACTTCCATTTCTCTTTTTCCTTTGGTCTCAAGTCCTTTCAGCTGGAGAGAGGGTTCAATGAAGAAGTGCAGAGCACCTAGATTAATTTCTTGTGGAATTAACATATTTTCAGCTGAGTTCAGAAGATACTTATACCATACTGTTTTCAAAAACTAATTATGCCCCCCTGGCTATTAGAAGCTCTCCAGTAACCATTTCCTTGACAACTTCTTAAGGATATTCTGAGCCCTCACCAACAATTACACCCATTTTGAATTTTGATGGGTTTTAAAGCTTGATCAGAGTAATCACAAATTGGATTCTCAGCAGCTAGCAATGAATAGGGAAAAAGATAATATCTCTATTTGAGCAGGGTAAAAGTGCAAAACAAATTGCCAACTATGTTTATTGTGAATTTCAAAAGCCAAACTAATCTAAAAGATGTGAAGGAATAGTAGTAGGTAAGATGGCATGGTAAGAGGGCTGTTGGAGGCCCAGCTATGTGTTTAGTCTGCCTTACACTGCAAAACAAGTCTGAAGTGGAACTGGGAAAAAAATGTACACCTGCAGACTTCTCCAGACAGCACAAACTTAGGGTATAATCAAGCATGAGAACTGAAGGTTTCAAAGTATTCATGCTCAAAAGCTGACCTCGTCCCTCCCACTTAAAGGCATTTCATTAGACATATTGATATTTATTCTTCATAAATATTAATTTCATTCTACTCTCAGACTATCATAGCTACCAAACCACAATCACTATTCAATTTAAATGAAGTATAACACAGTTGGCAGCAGCTACCAAAAAGTAAAATGCAATTTAAAAAAAAGTGAATCCTCCTGTTCAGATCTACCACATCAGCATTTGAGCTTTATCTATACCCAAGACTAACACAGAGCTCCAATAAGGCTGTGACAGCAGTTACACTCCTGCAAATTCAGGAATTTAAGTTACAAACCAAGTAGGTAGCATCACCAGTCTTGCATTCTTCCACAGGCAGATCTATCAGTAAAGGCGACCTAACTGGCATTTATTCAAATGTCAAATTTGAAATTACTGTAGATTTTTCTGGTTAAGTGATACAAAAAGTTAACACTTATCTCCTCCTTTCCACAAAAGCTGGTTTAAATCCTACTGAAGTCAAGTGACTAGAAATTCTACTTTGTTTATATACTGACAAATGGCTGTGTCAAAGGATTTGTAGTGTTTCAGAGCTATGTTGACATTAGTGTAACAAACACATTAGTTCCTCACCTTCATTAGCACAAGTTTGCAGCAAATGTCCAGCCATTTGGAGAGCAGTTATTTATTGCCAGCTATTTGATAATCTTGACAAAAATGAAAACATGCCCCTATGAGTCTGTGAAAAATCCACATAACAAATTCATTTTAGAAAAAATATTAGATAATACCTCAGAATATTCTGTTCAGGGAACAAGAACACAATCCAACTTTTAAATACACATTTTTCTCCAGCTTGCCATAAGCTTAGTCATCCTCTGGAATATTTAGTAAAACTTGGTATTTTAGTCTACACGTTTCCAAAACATTACTAGAGGACAGTACTGACAGAACTACTTACAAAAATATGAAGTCATCATTCATGTTTTATGATTTAAATAGCAGACTTTTCAAGAAGTAGCTAAGCAGAAAACGACTCTCTCACATTTACAGATACCTTAAGGCCAGTACCTCCATAGCAATGCAATTACTAGAGTACTTCCAGGTAGATGAAGCTGAGCCACTTTACTCATACTGCCCAACTCAGTCACCAAGTCATTGTTTTGAATCACCCACTTTACAATGAGGAAAGTGATTATGCTGCAACTGAGTACCTCACAAAAAGAACAAGATTAGAAGGAAAGCTTCACATGGAATAGTCTTACTTTGTAGAAACAGAAAAATAGGGAAGATGATATAACTGAATTTAGCTTCAATATTTGTTTAGGAAACAGTAAGACCGCAAAAGGCTACTTCTTATGTATTAACTCACTGACTCGGAAATAGCATTTTTAAAGTGCGTGAAGCTTAGAGGTTTTTAAATACCTAGATATTTCTGTTTCATGCTTCTTGCCCTTCCAAAAAAGGAGCATGCAAAAAATAGTCTTACCAGGTAAACTTTTGTTAGAAGCCAACGAAGGATAAAATGATCAAAAGACTCCAGCTAATACAGTGACTAAACCAGCAACTAATACAATTTTCAAAGACTCTGCTCGCATAGGCATTTTAGCCAAACACCAGCAAACAACTCACTTTCTTAGGGAATGAGTTTTCAGAGATACTTCCTTTGCCTGCCTGTGGAAACTTCTCTGTTCCCATAAGCATGGCTCTGGCCAGATTTTTTTCCACAATATGGGTTAGTACAACTGATGTCCAAAGAAGTCAGTGCAGCACACCGCACTGAGATCACTGCTCCTGATGATAGACAACAGCAATCATAGTATTGGTTCCGGGCAAACAAGCTAGAGCTATTAACACAACATTATCTGATGTGTACAGAAAACTAACTTGCCTGTATCTAAACATTTTTAATAGTATGTAATTAAAATAATGCCGTCTCTTTAGAAGTCAAGTTGTTACATTCACACTGTTATGCCAGTGGTGGATTTGCTACAGCTTGGAGCTATTTATGCCTACTTAACTATTTAGAGGCTACAAATCCTATTCAACAAAAAAAAACATCTCCAAGATTGAGACTTCATTAGGATAGCCGCACAGCTACGTGGTTTCATCCCATTCTTCCTCATCTTCCCCTCCCCCCACAATGACTACTCCAAGTCTAAAGTGTTCATGAGATGATTCTAGTCTCTAAATACAAAAACTAATCAACTTGGACGAGAAAATTAGCACCTTCCCTCCCTGTCCTCCAGACAAATTAGTGAGCTGAACTGGCTCACCCAAAGATCAGGTAAATATGAAAACTAGTGCAAGGTAAAATGCAGATTCAACGGGTAGTTCCATGTGACAGCTTGCCACCATCAAGCTTCCTTGTAGTTTTATCCTAAGTCAACAGAAGTTTTGGACAAGTTACTTTTAAGTAACTTGCACTCAAGTACTTAAGTAACTTGTACTCTAAGTACTCACACACTTTTCCAAACCAACACTGAAAGGAGATTGCTCACGAAGCTGTCACGCAAGTTCAAACAGATGGCAGAAGCAACCAGCACCAGGGCACATTTAGGTGCAGAATTCAACAACCAAACAAACTTGAATTTCAAAAGGCTCACACCAAGTCAGCCACTTCAGCTCCCCAGCTGTTCTGGCATTCCTTGGCCTACCATGCCCTCCCATCCCAGTTGTGATAACTCACTTGTGTCAAGTGTTAATTTGACTGACATATAAATCATACTAATATAATTATTTACAAGAACAGTGTTCATTCAGAAGTATAAGCACAGATGTAAATCTGTCTGTGACTTACCCTCTTTCAAACTAAGCCCTCAAAATCCAAGTTTCTATGAATGTCAAAGTCTATATCTACTCACCTATATTGTAACTGCATTTTGAAAGACTTTTTTGATAGTCTGTGGAGCCTAAGACAACAGGCAAAAGCATGTAGCAGCACAGGTAAATCAGCTTCAGCTTGCCACCTTTGCAGAAAGGCCTCTGCCATTTTTCACAAAATAGAGGCAGATATCAGTAACTCAGTTTTACCATCAGTGTCAATAGCCAGAAACCTCAGAGGTCAAAGGGAGCAAGACTTACCAAGTGAGTGATGTGCTGGTTTTCACATACAGAGAACTGTGGAAAGATTTAATACTAGAGATACATAACAAAACCTTCCCCCAATCCTTCCCCACCCCTGAGAAAACCCTAGGAGTGAAATCAAAGCATAAGAAGTATTGGGAGAGAACAATAGTTCACAGCTGATAAAGTAGAAAAGATTTAAGAAGTGCAGTGCTAAAATGGCAGGGATGGTGCTAGAAAACATAACATTCATCTTTCCTCAGCCTGCCCAGTCAGAGTACTTGATGACACAGAGCTATGAAAAAGGATTGCTTACCCTCACAGATCAGTTAAGAGAGGTCTTAAGCAGTGATGCAAGCACTGGGTTAGCAGGACACTTAGCTGCATCAAAATTAGGACTGCTTTTCTCTGCCGTTGAGCACATGAACACACCTGTCCTCCAGAAGCCTGCTACAGTCGCTTGGTTATTACAGAAAGTTAATAACAATGACATAACATGACATAGCTGTTTTTCATAAAATGAAAGGGGATGTTACTTGTAAATATAGAAGAATCTGGAACTTTAAACTCTGTTGCCCTCCTCACCTTCACAGGACAAGAAAGGCATACAAATAATCTTTTAGATGAGTATTTCACTGAATTCACAGCTAGCCACTCTTTCCATTTCTAACAAGGTTAGGTACCATTCTGGCAAAGACTACCATTCCACTCAAGGTTTCCCTGTCTCCCCAAATCCTTCACAAGTAAAAGCATAATTGCAGACCAAGTCAGGGCAGAGGTTTTTGCTCATTCAGCTGACCTACCTCATTCCCTAAGAGGGAGGAATTTAACCATCACACTGATCGCTCATCCAGGACCGTGCTTTCAGAGCAGAGTAGCAATCCTGAAACACTCATACAGTTTACTGACAAGTATCCGACCCCCAGCAAAAGTCACAGGAGACTGAAGAGTGAGATTATCCCAAGTGCTTTACCTCTGCAAGCCATACTGCAACTCCAGCTTTATTTTAGATGGCTGTAGAATTGCAAGTCACTAATATCAATTAATACTTCAGATATGTTTCAAGTAGTTTGAGAAGTCTCAGCATGGTCTCTTCAGGACACCTTTCCTTAACAGAACTTTCACATTGCTTTTCTGTGAAATATATTACTGTTTTCACCTAAACTCTTCAAGCTTCACTACTTTAGTGCATGGAAGTAACTGGCTGATCACACTTTTCGCTACCGTGTTGGACACCAATCTACAGGCAACAAACAATTCACGGGTCACAATCTGAATCTCTATTTTCTGTTCTTTGAGAGTCTAAGACTCACTTTTCAAATGGTGCAGCAAATTAAATTCCAAAGTATGGGTGAGAGAAGCTGTCGCAAAACCTCAGGTGTAACTGAAGCACTATAAGCAAAACATTCTGGATGGCCATTATTAGATTTGTTAACTGACTGGGATGAGAATCAAATACTTTACATCACCAGTGAGAGGGAAGAGAAATGCAGAAATTCAGCTACCATTTGAATAAAAGAAGTCAGCATTCTCCACCATACAAGGAAGATGCTCTAGCACAGAAAGTATATGTAGGAAGGCTGGTGTTGTAACACATTCAAAGAATATTCAATATGATTTTCCCACAGCCCTGATGGAAGTGTTGCTAATTAACCAAGAGTACTATAATCTCTTTTGCTTAGACTCCTTGATATGTAACTACTCCTTTATCATCAAGATATAGTAGACAATGAAGAACCAGGATGGAACAGTCTCAACAGCCCTCAGGGACCAGAGCTGAGAAACATGTGGAACAACTACCATTCAGTGGGCAGTACTGGCAAAGTCCAATTACAGATGCTTGAACTCATATGATTTGTATACAAGGCTAATGAAGAGGTGCTTTGCAAAAGACTAAGACCTACCTACCACTCCATCTCAACATGCTTAATTATGCATGTTGGCTCTTCAGATGAGTACATTGCCTGAAAAGTCATTTTTATCCTCATCTGTGGCTATTCAGAAATTAATACAAGATCACTGCTATGGCCAAAGCTTAGACATACAGATACCTAACTAAATGGTATGGGTTGATGCCCCCATCAAAAAAGGAAAAGAAAACTATAAGAAAAAAAAAATCAAAAGTTTAAGTGATCCCTATAACTAAAACATGACTACAAAGTTAAATTATAGATATGCACGTACTGAAAGATACAGGTTACAAAATCAAAGACTGCATGCTGGTGACAACTGTGCTTGACACAATGCTAGACAAGTCCTCAGAGATCATGAAGTAAATACATGAGGAAAGCCCTGAACCAGTAGACCTGTGCCCACTCAAGCTCCAGAAGTATTTATCCACACGTTTGTTTTCCAAAATTTGTGTTAAGTACATTGCTTTATAAAATGAGAACGCAGATTTTGGGGCATGCCTCTGGAAGACAGTATCTTCTCAACTGACAGATTCCCTCAATTTTTTTGAGAAATGAACCCAAGAACATATGACCAGCAGAACCATACCAAAGCACTTACAAGTTTTAAGTACAACTAATATGACTACTTCCGTAGCTAAGAGTATCATTGCTTTTTCCTTCATACTCATTACCCAGCATGCTACCACAGTATATGAAACACATGTGCTGTCCAGGGTAATTTACTGGTGGCATGTAGTTGGAATAATTTCGCAAGGGAAGCGTTAGTTTTGGTGATACTTTTTGGAACACATACACATTGTGATTGAACTTAATCCAGCTAATTTTTCAAAGAAAAAAGTCAAGAACATGTTGACTAAACTTTGCAAGTCAACTTGTGTATCTTGGGGTATATAGTCATGAAATAAAAAAAAAAAAAAATCAAAATTGCTAACTCCACTCAGCCAAAATACTACATATAGCTAGTTGGCCTGTCAGTGGAATATTGTCTCTCTATTTGATATGGATGTTTGAATCCTGGATTTGATGACAAAAATTAATCTGCTATGCCAACAGGCCACAATACTCAGCACAGAATAGTTTTAAGAAACATAAGCTGCTTTTTCTTCTGTAGAAGATTCAGTGTGCACATTTAGTGTACTACTTCCATATTTGAATTAAACTACAAGCATAAGTGGCTTTTTTTTAACATCAGAGAGCTTGAAGAGACTAGAACAACAATACATAAATACTAATATATTATAGACAAATATAAGCCACTAATGTTCTCCAAGGCTTTAGCAATCACCTCAGTCTAACTAAGTACAGCAGCTGAATAAATGGATATTTTATTTAGAAACCCTGTATTAACCATTTTTCCAAGATATATTTAAATTTTAGAGGTTTTAGACTATTCACGAATTCCCTCAGTACTTAGTAGTATTTCCCCCTTTAATCAGTATTTATCTCTTCCTGTATCAATGTCAGGGACCTAAAAAATAACTTAAATTCCTACAGATATGCCAGTATACCTTTAAAAAAATAAAATCAAGTAGTTGGTAAATAAATGAACATAACTACTCCAGCTCAGAAAGCACTACACAGGTTTTAAAACTCCAGGTCCTAGTCTCTCTACATGGTTTTCTTTTTTTTTTTAATATGACAGAGCTAGAGGAGAATGCTTTTGCTTCCCCCTTTTGGTAAGTTGAAGAGAACTCTAGGAGGAGACTAAGCTGAAAGATTTGGAGTATCCACATGACAAAAGCAGATCACTGTTCTCTCAGATGAATACTGAAAATCTGTGGTACAAAAGGACTTCACGTAAGAGATTTTCAGACCCTGCTCATCACCTTGCCTCTGCCCCAGCAAGCAAATCCAGAAGCATTTCTACTTATCCAGCAATAAATTATTCTTCCAGAAAACAGTGTTAGAGTAGGTGCAAGACTCTCAAATTGTCCCCCCAAAAAATGAGAGTTTTGACAATAGTTTTGGTCAACACAGTGACACAATCTAAAACCACAATATTTTAATACTTAAACTTTATCATAAAAATACAAGAAAAAATCTTATTCCTATATTTGCTAAAAACTGATTAATTAATAGCTTTAACTTACACTGTGATTTAGCATTTTTAAAATTTGAATTCTGACATATCACAGGAAGAAAACTTCTTAATCTGCAGAAGTTCAGTTCTAATAATTGACAAGTGCAGCCAAGTAAGTTATTATTCTTGCAACAGACTGGCAGGAAAGATAGTGTTACACTCCTGCTACAATTTTATGCATCTGCAAATTACAGTAAACCAGAGCCGGCTTGTTTCAAACCAGGAAGGGGTTTTGTCCCTATGTTTTCAATATCAGAAGCATTCAAGTTATCACAGCATGAAATAACAGGTTTTTAATACTGCAGTGGATTTTATGCTGTGGAAATTGCTACATGATGCAGTGGTGACATGTTTATATAGAACACTCATAGGAAGGATTATACAAATCATAAATGTCAGCAAAATGGAAAGCATCTGTTTAGGCTGTAGCATGCTAAGGATCTCGACTGCCAGTTTGTGATATGGTACACAGCCCAGTTGGAGTCACAACAGCAAAACAGTGACAGATTTTCATGTCACCGCCTATTGCAGAAGTTGGGCAGCCATCAAATGATAGCTGCTAACATAAAAGCAAGCTCAGAACACCTGCATTCTGAATGGTGAGCAAGCAGTCAATCTTTTATCAGATGTTTCAAGGGAGCAGTCCTGGAGTCCCATTTTCAGTTTTTATATAGAAGCACAGTGAGGCTTGGTTAATGATCAAGGGATGAAAAACAATTTCCCCTGAACCACATTAAAAAACAAAACAAACAAAAAACTCCAAACAAAACAAACAAACAAAAAACCAAAACTTCAGAAAGTACAGAAACTTAACTACTGAAGCAATATTACATGCAAGATCCATGTCTTTACAAAATCCGTTTACAGCTTTTTGGACTAAACACCCTCCAAGAATAGTTAAAAGTCTACATAATGCTCCAGAGTATTGGCTTTGCTTTTGGACCACCAGTTTAGCTGACATGGAAAAGACTAGCTATATAAGACTTCACACATCTAGACACATTGTTCTATTTAAGTCAGCACTGACTTGCACCAAAAAAGTTGGCTTCAAATCAGCTGATTCAGATGATATCTTCTGAATTAAGTAGTATTACTTTCAACAGAAGTCCACCCACTATTGGTCAAGCCAACCTTTTCTGGGATCATGAAGGGGAATACAAGGAAAAGAGCTTTGCCAACAGCAAAAGAAAAGAGGAAAAGCAATGCAGGATACAGAATCTACAAGAAGTGTACATAGGAACAGATCCTCAATTAAATATAAAGGGTGTTGACTGCTCCTTAAACACATAAGCCAAGTTCTCAAGTTCCACAGTCAGACCTAGCTATATCTTCTTGGAGTAATTTTTTTTTTTAAATATCACATTAACATTTAGAGATGAATGGAACTGTTACAGAAACACAATCATAGATAGCAATACTAGATTCCAAACTTAATTTTCTATTATTGCAAGAGACTCAGAACACACAGAGTGCTTTAAAAAGGTTTCTGAAACTGTTACAAGTAAGTGTATGACTTAGGCCTGAAGGAAGAACAGCTGGAGAATTTAGGATCCTCCCATATTTTAACTCATGGTGATGTCATAATTTAGAGTTCTTGGAAACCATCAATTCAACATTTAAACCACATCAATAACAGTCATTAAATCTAGTGCACATCTCTACTGGCTTAAGGACCAACTTAACTTTTATGAAGCAGAATGTGCAGAGCACTTAATTATAAGAAGTCACGTGAGCTTTCTCAGAATCTTTCAGCTTGCCTTAAAATACACTTTCAGAGTTTAGAAGAGTTTCTAAACATACTATCGCATATGCACTGACATTCAAGCACTTTCTCTGCAAGCTTTACAATATATTCGAAAGAGACTGCTCTGCCATTAAGTGTTTCACAGCACAGATTTGAAGGGGCTCCTTTAGGGTTATGAAACAGCATTTAACTTCCACATTAAAAAAGTTCAGTTTGGGAGGGTCTTCTAAGTTTCAAAGATGCAGCATTTTACAAAATTTTATTATGAAAAGGTAAAACCAGTCAAAGAAGGTTTAAGTTGAAGTATATTTCAGATTGCTTAATCTTTTCATTGTTATGCAAGTCTATTTCATAACCTTATTTGAAGAATCAAAGAACAGTTTTAATACTAACAATAGTCTCAGTCTGACAGCTAATGCTAACCCAAGTGTGCATCATGCCCTCCTTCAACACTTCAATTTATGTAACTCCACACTACCATGGGTTTAAAAATAAACCACACAGGAAAGCAAGGTTTAGATGGACAAAAAGCATAAGATCCCAAGCTCAATTCTCCTCAATTAGCATCTCCAAACAAAAGTGACAACACCATCCCAGAAACCATATTAAAGATTTTCTTACTTCTACAAGCAGCCCCCAGAGAAAGTTATGAGGACAAATACACAGGATTCCTGGAAAAGTGTTCTTGGCTTTATTTCTTGAGAAATCTTTTTCGCCTTTCCTCCCAGCCTTCAAAAGCAACAATTTGCCTCCAAGGCAATTCAAACAACATTTCCAGCAGGAGTTTTAAACATTTTTTTCCACAAATGTGCAACTTTGCTATTGTAACCATCATTAAAACGGCACCTTAAAGCTGCTAGGGTAGTGGCAGAAGGGCGTGTGAGGAAGGCTAAGAACTCATACATTAACAGTAACAACCTTTAAGCAGTTTCAGAGGTTATGCTTTTAAAGGATTTCATATCCAGCGCTACAGAAATGGGAACAAGACTTAGAACTTTAGATTCTGGAAGGATGTAGTCAATTTAAAGCCATTTGTTAACAATTTTAATACCATCATTCCTGTTAAACAGGACAATCAGTTCAAAATAAGAAACCCCAAAAGCAGTGAGCTTGCAAATGAAAAGGAGCAAGTGCAAAGCTCAAGGAGTTCAGCAAGAGCAGTTCATTTCACCAAATTAACTGCTAAGAAGGGCAGCAGAAAGGAGTTTATAGTTACCCAGAAGTGTGCGTGGCAGTTGACCATCATGGTCCTCTCAATCAGCTCATCAGGACACTCCAGAAGATGGTGCCCGGAGACCACACCAGCATTGTTAACCAGGACAGACACTTCGCCAACCTCCTTGCGGACCCTCTCAGCTGTCGAGTAGACATTCTCTCTTTTGCCCACATCACAGGTGTACGTGTAAACCTGCAAGCTGCAATGGGGCAGCGCATCTTTCTCTCCATCTCCAGCAACTACGGAACACAGACAACGGAACAGAAGGGGTGGGGGGCTGAGCAAAAAGTTCTTACTCGCATTTTGACATTGAAACAAGGAGCTAAGAGGAAACAGCAAATACAATCCCAAACCAGCAAAACTTCCATTTACTTCGGTGCCACCGCCGTACACAGCGACTCGGGTGCTCGGTGCCGCTGTCAAAGTGCTTTAAGGACAGCGGCAGGTTTCGAGGCTGGGCGGAGGGGCGCTGCGCTCCCGGCTGCGGGCACACGGCAGGTGAGCGGCGGCGCCCGGACGGCGGCGCGGCGCTTACCTCCGGGGGCGGCGGCGGCCGCCTCCTCGGCCATCTCCCGGTAGATGTGCCGCACCATGCCCGCCGTCTCCTCG
>VWZF01003891.1:3722419-3886605 GCA_013396755.1 Sclerurus mexicanus | reverse complement strand
ATGCCGAGCCCGGCACCGCCCCTGCGCGGCCCCGCCTCGGCCGGGCGGCCGCGGCCCCGCGGGCTCCGAGTCCCGCGCCTCCGGCCAGGCCCGGGATGCCTCTGTTCAATGAGACATCCCCCGGGGCGGAATCGCTGCCCCCCGCAGCACCGCCTGCCCGCCTGCCTAGGGCAGCTGCCCCTGCAGCCTCCCGGGTACCGCAGCCGCACCGCACCTGCCCGCCGGCATCGACCGCAGCCCCCGGCGGGCGGCGCAGCATCCNNCCCCCGGGCGGAGCATCCACCCGCCTCCCCGCGGCATCGCCCCGGGTACCGGCACCCCGGCCGGCCCCAAGGCATCGTCCTCCGGGTAGGCCACAGTGAAAGCCCACGTTCGCCTTCAAACAGCTCACTTTTCAACGCCAACCAGTTAAGCTGGTTTCGAAGGCCCTGAACTAGTTCAAGTTGATTAGCATGAAGTGAGCCAAACCCGGTCCATCCATAACCAGGTTTGCAGCAAAATAGGTACTAGTTGAGTTAACTGCACAGCCCTGTGGTTGCACTGGGTTGTGTCCCAAGGTGCACTCTTCACATCCTACTTAAAATGCATCAGTTAAACCTACAGACAGCATCAATGCTCAGCTGACTACTAGGATAGACCAGCTGGAGTATGGTGGCACAGATGTAGCAATGGCATCTTATGCTGCAGCAAAAAGTAGAGTGGTTACATACTACCCTACAGTAACATCTGAGCTTTAATCACACGAGTTACATAAAGAACCTCAATTTAAAATGTTTTTTTCCATCCAGAGCAATTAGGATAACAAAGGTTTCAGAAAGAGACTAGTCTCACCTGTCTATCATATAACTAAAAAGCAGGCATCAGAAATACAAAAAAAACCAAAACCACAGATTGCTTCTTTACTCACCTGCACATTTTCACTGCCGTTTCAGAGCTGTGCTGGTGATGGCCGGATTATCCATCTGACTGCAGCATTTCTGGTCTCATCCCCTAGCTCTCTCACTCCCAGGGTGTGGAGGAGCAGCAGCTGCAGCTGAGTTCAGCCCACACCGAGGTCTCATTTGCACTGATGAACTGAGCGGAATCATCAGGGAAAAATCAAACCAAACATACAGAATCATGTGTCAGAAGCTATACGAGTTTGTGTCAGTTTAACCTATACCTTAGTTCGTGCCATGTTATAATATTGCAAGAGAACAGCTACATGCTGTAAGATTCCTTTTATTTTTATGCACTCTCTATAGTCATCTTAAAAACATAATAAATATTTTGGTGGTTGTTTTTTGATATCTCAATGCTCACTACGACTGTTGAAAAAGTTGTATCACAGTCTCCAACATTTGTTATCCCCTACTGCCCCTCAGCTGACAGGAATTATTCTTTTTGTTCCAGGTGTTCTGCAGCACGTACAAATGATAATAGCTCTGACAATTAATACAAGCTAACCCATAGCTAATTTGGAAGAGCTTTTCTCTTTTAATAGCACTATTAATAAAATAGCAGAGCAGAAAAATGCTAAAGAGATAATACAACCTCTAAGAGCTTACAGTTTTACACATGTTCCATGTGCAATAATAGAATATAAACTTAGAGCTGAAATGATACAGCAGAAAAGTATTTAGGATATAGAGATCATATGCCAGCGATTGTTCCAAACAAGAAGACAGTAAATAAGCACAAAGTGAGGAGGGTCAAGAAAAATCCATTTTTACCCACATATGTTTTTCTCAAGGTATTATTGTAAGCTAAAAGACAAATAAAATTTAAGTTACACATACAGGATCCAAACCTTCCAATTACTTCAATATAATTTTTTTTTCAGCTTCAAACCATCCCAGTGTCACCAATGGTCATGCACCAGGTTGATGATGTTTCTCATCAAGTAAGGATACTTGGATCTGCACCTCTAATTAGTTCCTTTCCAATTAATTCCATCTCCTTCCCTTGGAAACTCTAAGCAACAGCAACAAAGATGTAAACAAAAGTGCTGTCAAACTACACAATAAATAATGTGAGAGGAAGCAGAGGAGTTCAGAAGAAAAATCTAACAGACTCAAAATATTTATTGTGGAGGAGAAAAGACAGAGCTGACAAAAGCCCAAACCTACAGAGATACAGAACCAAAGTCTCAAAGTACCAGAAAGTCACTGATTTCTCAAACCATCATTACAACAGCATCTTTTAAAACATAACAATACAAGAAATAGAAACTGCAATCTTGTTTAACAAAGGTTTTCCTGGCAATCAGAAAAAAAAAGAGCCACCCAAAATTCTGCAGGATAGAAAACGCAGGGTGAAAAACTGCAACAGCTTATCAACTGGAAATCAGGTGTAATAGAAGAGTGACTCATGGCAGCATGGGGAAGTTTGGAAGGATGCGAGGAAACATGTTTTGACTGTGCAAATGCCTTGGGTGTTAAAGGCAAGGAGCTGTTTGTCCCCGGAGCAGGGTGGCCAGGGGCACGCACTGCTGTGGCTCATGGACAGGCACTGCTGGGGTCGGGAAACACATCAGCTTCAGCAGGATGTATAAAGGCTTCTCTTTTTTTTTTTCTTTTTTTTCCACCCCCCGGGTTTTATTTCTTCCCTCTACCAGAGGGCTGGAAGCTCATCATATAAATATTTGCTTTTAGAGGAAATGTAAAAAAACCAAATTAAAAAATCCCAGCACCCCTTCCCCCTTCAGTCTTGTGAGTCTCCTGCCTCACATTTTCCTTCAAGCCCCAGCAGGCTGATCCATCCAGACCATGACAAATCCAGTTCGTTCACCCACCCCGGCTGCGTTTCCTTTGGGAAACACTTAATGCATTGACAAAATAAACAGTGTTGACTCATCCCAGCAACACGCAGCACACGCACATACCTCCAGACGCACCAGGGATCCTCCGGCTTGCAGAACACGCCGCGTACAGTTACATTTTGGCAAGTTCTTCCAATTAGAAGCTCATCTTTGGCGAGTCCTTTTAACTAACAGCTCATCCTTCAGAGACTCGGTGCGAATCTCCTCCGCCGCACACCTGGGAGAAGGTCTCGCCCATTCTCCACGTTTCCTTTCCAAATATTTTTAATTTTTTTTCGCCTTTCCAAATAAAGCTCATGGACAACCTTTAAAAATCACAGCGGGCGAAAGGTGTGATGTGACCGGCGGGTGTGATGTGAGCTCGGCCGGGTGAAGGGGTGAGGGCAAGGCCTGGGCCCGCGGGACCGGGGGCGGGGGCGGTGACACGGGGNGAGGGAGGGCCGGGGGTGCCGGGGCCACCGCGCCCCCGCCCCACGGCGGGCTGTGTTGCGATATATTTCACTGTTAACGACGTCTCGCTCCGGTCACTCCTGCAATTAGCGGACGCGTGTTTACTACCTTTTAAAGAAAACCCCTGCGGGGTTGGCTGTTATCTGCGGGGTGCCGGGAGGCGCTGGCGGTGCCCAGCGCCGGCACCTTATCGCGGCCCCGCACCGCGCCCGTGTTGGGCCCTCGGGCCTCAGACTGACGGCTGTGTTTCGGGTCGCAGTGCTGAAGGACACGCTGGAGAAGCGGGGCGCCCTCGCCGAGATCAAGGCGAGGATCCGGGCCGAGGTGTTCCGTGCGCTGGACGACCAGAGCGAGCCGCGGCCGCCGCTGTGCCACGAGAACCTGCTGATCAATGAGCTCATCCGGGAGTACCTGGAGTACAACAGGTACAAATACACGGCGTCTGTCCTCACTGCAGGTACCGGCATGCAGTTTGTCTTCCCTCTAATAATAGCGTGGCTTGGCTGAGTAATTCCACTGATGCTATTGCATTAGGAAGTGTGACAAGCACATCTTCTCTTCCTTGGAAATTAATGTATGGAAAACCTCTCCCCAGCTTTATTTGCAGCATTAAGCCGAATCATACCGCTAGTTTTTAAGAAAACTTACTCTCTGCTCCTTACCCTTGAGGTAAATTGTTTGACAGAACAGTGGATGCAAGAGCCAGGAAACTTGCTAGCAGCCTGCAAATTCAAAACACCTTTCTTAAAATGTTTGACAATATTACTTCAGAGTTGTTTGCCTAATTAATTTATCTTTTTACTGCAGCACTTCTTTAATATTTATCTTAGATTCTTTTAGAGTAAAGATAAAAATTATAATGTGCTATTGCAAATTATACGAGTGTGAAGCAATGAGTTCCCTGGAATTACAATATACTGTTAGTTATTAATAGTCTAAAAGGAAGGTCTGTGCTCTCATGCTCTTTTAAGTCTCCTGCTAACTGGTGACGTTTTTCCTACCAGTCTTAAGAATTGGGGGAATATCTCTTTTCCAGAATCTGGCCAGCCTGAAGTACCCTTGGATAGACAGTTTCTTGCCAAAGAGCTGAATATAGTTGAAGATGCAAGTGGAAAATCAGTGTAAGGAGGAATTTTGAAATGCACCGTGTATTCTATATTCTATATATCGGAGTATTTTTAGTGTTATTACAAATCACATATAAATGTTCTCAGCGATTGAATTGTGCCTGGATCACACACCTGCTCTGATGTGCTGGATTCAGCTTCATTATGCCAAACATGGGGCCACCTGCAAACATACCCCGAACTCAAATTTAATATTACCAACACCATGGCATTCTTCAGATGGTATCCTTGCACACCAAAAGTCTCTTACCAGTACAGTCTGTTTTCTACAGAAAACAAATACGATCCTTGCATAGCAGTGAATTGCTTCATAGAGCAATAAAAAGATTATTTTACTGTGAGATTAGATAAAAATTCACAGTGCTCTGATCTAACTGTTCAGTGTTCTCTGTGGCTTGTGCTGTCTCAATCTGTCAGGTGCTTAGGAAGAACCAAGTTTGGGGTGTGCATTGGTGGACTGGTCTATACTCAAATCAAAGTCTGATCCTTTGTGACTGTATGGATCCTTCTGACCCACGAGTGAGAATGTGGATCTGTGTTCTTTGTGCTAAGCATGTTCCAGTCCTTCACCTACCAGGGGGTCTGGAGAACATCTCTTAGGCCAAGCTGTTTAGGGGAGTGTTGATGCTCAGGGTGAGCTTAGGTCTGTGCTTATTTATGTAATGATACTTGGCATAATGTATTTTAAATCATTAGACATCTGTACATATTCTAGAAAGAAATACTAAGGTCTAAGAAGTCCCAAGGAAAGGGTGTATTTTTAATGCTCGGTATTTATAGACTACTTTTGTAATTTCTCTCTTAAGCAGACCTCTCCTGTATGGAATTCTCTCTCATTTCTTACATGGTGGCAAAGAAGAAAGTACCCTTCCAAAAGTGTCTTTGCTGAATTATCCAAAGCAGAACCTTGTCAAACCACCTACCGAGAGAAATCAAAAAGGTGGGTGCAGTGTCACTTTTGGAGAAGTTTCATTTGTTTCTAGATTTCCTATACCATACCATACGCATGCTTACAACAGCATAAACATGCAGATGGACACATTGTACCTCCTTCTCTGTGCAAGGAATGCTTTGAACTGACACCTCTTTTGTAAGACAGGTCTTCAGCAGAACAATGTTTATACCTCAAAAATTGCATTAAACCATGTGACTTGGCCATACCTGTTGCTCATAGATTCATTTAGGAAAGGTCCTGCTATATCCAACTATAGAAAGACCCATCCATGATTACTAAAACTACCCATGCATGTGCCTTTGTTTAAATAAGTGAGCACCTTACCCCAGTTCTCTGTCCTGCCTCTCTCTGCCTGTGTCCCAGTGGCACAAGATACACGGCATACAAACCCTATTGCCCTCAGAAGTGCTGGACTGGCTTCAAATGTGTCTGTACTAGAACTTTCTCCCCTATATGGGAATGTATTTTATTTAAAAAGCAGACTTAAAGCATTGCAGATAGCCAAATTGATATAACTTTTCAGCAATGCAAGGTATTGTGTTGCTTATGTTACCTTGTAGTTGTAGCTAGTTTCTAGAGAGAAGGGGAAAAACCTGATTGTTTAGCTTTATCCCATTAAGACTTTTGCACTATTAAAAACAGAAAACTCATTAAAATTGGACAGCTGTGCTGTTGTAATTTGTAGATGGTAGAATATCTGTCATACCATTTATGCAGTTAGAAATTTACTGCTCTGGAGTTGTTTGTAAAGACCAGAAAATATTAATATCCCAATCCTTGCTATCAGAAAGGTCATCTACCAAATGGCTTTACTATTTCCCTAAAAGTTAAACTGGCCAAATTGTACTCCCTCATACTATTACAAATATGAAAAGGGTCAGCTGGAGACAGTCTTATTACATTGGCAGTTTAATCCAAGAATTTAACATAAATTCTTCATAAATAGTGGGCATATCTCTATTTCTTATCTGGTCTAACTTACCTGTAGAAAGTTCCTAACTCTTCAGCTGTCAGTTCTGTAGATCGGCATAAACCTTTTCTAAGGACATAGTTCACATCCCACTGACCACAGAAGTTTAAGCCCTGAGTTCATGGCTCTGTAGTAAACACTGCTAAATCTTATTTGCCCTTTCTGGTCTGCTTTCTGACTGGTTACAATTAATACTGCTTAAGCTACAGGATGGAAGGCTTCATTGGTCCAGTTTTTTCCTTCAGAGTCTGCTTGGCATATTACTTCATTTTTTAATGTGAGAATTTAGTACTATAGTACTATCAACTACTTGGTTTGTATTCAAAAGCTTGAAAAATATGCAGCCTGAGATCATATTGATATTTAAAAAGTGTGAGAGAAGTACCAACCCCCTTCTTTAACAGTTAATTCACTGAGACAATGCTGGTCCCCTTCGGCCAGAAGAGGGGGCTGAAGAAATAGAATTTCCGGAAAAACTGCTATAAACTTTCTCTTTGCTAAAAAATAATTATTCCTATCAAAAATGTCTCCATTTTAAAAACAAACTCAGTGTATAAAAGAACTGTTTTTAAAGTATCACTTTGTCTCTCAGTTCTGAAGTACTGACTCTGTGCAGGGTCGCCCTTGCCCTGTTGACTCCAATATAACTTCACATGGAGATTTAATTGTTTTACAGTTACAGAACTCGAGATTAATCATAAGACACAACAACACGTTGCTTTTAGACTCAAACATATCAGCATTAAGGCTTTTAACCTTTAAGTAAATACAGTCTGAAATTACTTTCTGCTTGTGTTTGTGGCATATGTTAGTGCAGACCTAAAGATAGTGGGTTTGAAACACTAATTATCTATTATATTAGCTATTTTAATTAGGCTCCATATCCAGGTAATTAAGTCTATTCATAAACTCAACCTTCCAAGTCTCAAATATGTCACATGTAAATTGCTTTTCAAATTAGAAATTATCTGGCATATATCCATGCACAAATGTTCCATCAGACTGGGGATCCTGATAAAACGTGTGGATTCTGGTGTTTCTGTTAGTTCATTCACTGTAGCTGAGTTGGAAGGTGTCTGAAATCTAATGTTTAGTCATACAAAGCCTTTATCTCATACAGTTGCATGGGAACATTTATTTGTAAAATTGCCTGAGCTTTCTATGATGATATTGTTTATCAAAGTTGATAATAGTAGAAAATAACACAGCTTTGGACCTCCAGATGGGTGAGAATATTTGTGTCTGTGTTTCATTTTCAGACAGAATTCCAGAGCCAGGAAGGATGGCTGGCACAAGCATCGAAGAGCCCCTCATTTTACAAAATATAAAGAGATGATATCTTTAACTTGCTAATTTCTCATGTCAAGTTCTGTAAGAGTTGATTTAGGACATTCTTCATTGCATAAATTTCTTCAACATATCCAGTGGGACCATTTCAGCTTGTAACATCTACCCAGGAGACAGGATAACGAGGTCATACTTACTGTCAATGAAAAAAATTATAGCCAAGGCTCTCTTCCTGCAGTGCTGACAGAAGGAAAGCTGTGTAGGAGGTCACAGTAATGAATCCTGTGTCCAGAATTTGGCCTGAAGATACTGGGTGTATCCAATAGATTTCTGTGGAGTGATTTACCATTTCTGCACTTTTGTTACTATGTTATGTCTTTGTGTGTTTTTCCTGTGTTTCTCAATAAAATTTTTCAATTTTATTCTGTGTGGTATTCTGAGAGTGTTCAATCTAAATATTTTAATCATTTAAAAAAAAAAAAAGCTGCTCATTTCAGATAAGTAAGGGAAAATAAATTTTAACAGAAAATTAAAGTGCTTTAGAGGGATAGTTGGTTTTAATTCTCCGGAAGTGAGGACTATATTTATCTTAATGCCAGCAAACAAGTGAGGGTAAGTTTTTTCCATCTGGAGTTGCTAAAAATTGTATGGTGTAACACTGGGTATATGGGAGGGGAAGGAGCTTCTGGGTTTTTTTCCCAAACAACATGAAACTCAAAATCAAGCAACGCTAAAAATAAAGTTGATAATAAATTACTGATTCCCAGAGCTCTTTTTTAGCTGAGTATTTACATGTTTTGAAATGGTAATTTATTTTAAAAGCCAAATGTACAGGGATACATCAAAATTACAGGTCAGCTATTTTTTCTCTGCTCATTTTAACAAAATCTATAAATGTTAAATGTTTCCAGTGGTACTGGGAAGAGTTTTGTACAAATAAATTTTTAGGGTCAGGTTCTTAAAAATGGTTAGATAAATGGTACGGTGGGGGGGGGAAGAGAGGAAGAGAACATGCATGTGAATTTGAAAGGACCCTGCACACTGTGAAGTTTTGCCTTTATCTTGATTGGACCCAGTTAGCATTGCAGGTGTATTTTTATTTCTCCCAGCAGACTCACCTGTACTGCTGTGTGAAATGGCTGAGAAGTTAGGGGTTGAAGGGAGAGGCTGCACTCATCCACTTGCAGCCTCAGCAGTGAGCTCATCTCCTTCGTGTGACTGGCAATGCTGCCAGCTCTCCCTTGGCTGATTTGTACGTGTCTCAGGACTGCTGCCAGAAGGGGAGGATGTGTTTGCAAATAAATTCCATCAAATCCATCTCTAAGTCTCTTGTAGCTTTGCATCAATGGGGGTTGGCCACTGGGTCAAGGGAGCAACTCTCTGTGTGCCTTCAGCGTTTGCTCTGAGCTCACACCTTGAGGTTCAGCTGCTGGGCTGCAGAGCCATCCCTGTAAAAGCTGCTCCATGGGATTCTGCCTCGTTACTCAGGTCTTGCCTGACACACTAATGCAAATACAGTAACTGATCTTTTAATTTCTTTATTTAAAATACAGTAGCAAATTGGTCTTCTAAGGTGTTGCTGGCAAGTTACCTCCATTTTGAAATGAGCTGGAAGTGCCCCCAGAAAGCTGCACAAATGAATTTCTGAACAACGTAGAAATTATTGCTCTGGCCACAGAAATCCCTGTATTTTTACTTTGGTTTTCCAGAGGTTAAATGCTAGACTCCTGATTCTCCATAAACCAGTGTATCAAACTGTTATTTATATTTGAATTCTGACTTGTCCTCTCGAGGGCAAAAAACCCACCAAAAAATGTTCTGGGAAACACAGAATCTCTATAACCTTCTATGCTATGCAAATGTTTCAGTGCAACCAAAGCCACTGACTCTGACTCTGCTTTCTGTCTTCCCACCATAGATCATTCAGATGTTGCCCAGGTGCCATGGAGCTCCCTGGGAAGTGGATCTTTAGTGGTAGAAATTAAATACCATTTTTGTCCTGGTTGAAAAAGGCAAAGGGATGTTTGGTACTTGCCCTTTCCCAAGCACACAGCTCAGCAGGCTCCTGGTCTCCACAGTCAGGAAAGCAGGGGCTGTCACAAGGGTGTTCTTCGCTGAACTTTGAGGTAAAGGTGTATGTCTGAAATCAGAGAAGAAATACATTTAACACAGAGGGAATTGGACTGTTTTCTTGGAGGGATTCAGCTCATTGTCCAGTCACTGCACTGGGACAGTGGGTGGAAACTGGCCTGTTTGCTCTTGGTGCAACATGCATTTCATCTAATTCTCCAATACCCTCACGGCCCAGATTTGGCATTTTGGAACAACCTTTGCTTCAAAGTATAGTCATTGTACAACTAAAATCAAATTAAACTGTATTTCCAGTGACATTTGTACAATAAAGCTTTGAAACATGTCTGTGAAAATACACTGGTGTAATCACATTATTAATGGTCTAACGTTTATCTTGACAGTATGTGAAATGTGAGAGCATCTTTCAAGATGCTGACAGACAGTGAGTCCTAGGAATGTCAGACTGCCTGCCTTGTTAATGGGTGAAGAGGATTTGCAAAACTATGGTTGCACTTATTCCTTAACATTTTAAGGTAAGAGATATCAGTATTTAGATGAAAATAATTCACTATCCTGGAGTCACAGGTTCGGGTTTTAGAAGAAATTGCCACCTAGGTGAGCATACACAAAAACTATCTTCTCAAATAATTTCAGAAGCTCCCTCTAGCTTAATTACAGCCTGGGATGTCTTGCATTAGCTGCCCTTATTCTTTCTACTGACATCAGAAAATGAAAAAGAGGTTAAAAGCACGTAGAAGTTTAGGGACTTTAATGAGCAAGATGCATTTCTGAATTTTGTTGGAGATAGAACATTAACCAAGAGCATTACAGAGGGATTTACGTTAACAGAGGCTGGTCCTTGTCTAAGCTCGTTATCAGAAGTGAAGGTGACAAGGAGCCAGTGAAGTCTGCCGTGGATATCAGATCTGGAAAGCACTTTGGAAGAACTTCACCAGCAAGCTTTAAAAATAAAAAATCCTTTAAACCCAAATTTTTGCTCTCCCCTAGAACGAGAGCAAACTATGCCTCTAGCCTCCACAGCATCCGTGCTGCTCCAGAGGTTTTGGTTTCTGTCGTGCACAGGGGAGGCTTTTTCCGCAGCTTTATCAGCATCCCGAGGAGTCGGGTCCCTTTCCTTCCTGAGCGCCTCCCTATCGAGCCCCATCTCGGTGTCAGCTATCACCTTTCCGGAGGAGTGATTATGGCTGCGTAACTGCCTTTGGGAAAAGAACTCCCAAAGGACTTGTTCACCTCGCAAAGACACCCTTTCGGCAGCAGCCCGGCTCATTCGAAGGGACCCGTGCGCTCCACACACTTCGCTTGACCTGCGGCCAGCGCTAAGCACAGAGCTTAACATGAAGCAGTTGGCGAGTATTTTACCTCATCAGGCTGTTGGCACAATTCATTGTTCTAACTTGGACGCGGACCGTCCCTCCTGTTGCAAGGGCACAGCTTGACGCAGGTGGTAACACACCACACCGGTGCGCTTATCAGTCCCAATTACATTTGTCAGCTTGGAGAAACATGGTTGGTAAAACTTAAGCAAAAACATTTTTAAATAAAAAATGTGCTTACCTGACACATTATTTGACAAACTAACATCACCATCTGTGCTTTGCTTTTCCTCCCTCTGTTGTGTTCGGGTCACCCCACACTAAAACAGCTGAAAGTTCATTTCTTTCCTTCTCAGGTACTCTTTTGGGTTTTCCCCCAAGTATAATATTTACAGTGCAAATTCAACAAGGAAATATTTAAGGACAGGCTACTTTAGTTTTTCTAAGAAATTAATTAAAACAAATAAATCAAGCAAGTTTAAATAAAGCTTTTTTTTGTTTTTTTTTCTTTTTGCCTTAAAGTCATTGTCCACTGGGAATCCTCAGCTTTCTTTTTGAGGCAACTTTGGTTTTTAAAAGTACCACAACATTCAGGAAACCCCAGCCAGGCTTTTAGATTAGTATCTTCTTACATTAACTTATAAATGAAGGTTGAAAGCCATGCTTATACTTTATCAGTTCCTACCCCACACAGCTCGAGAGTGCAACTGTTTCAGTTCCACCAGTAATACTTTTTCAGACTCTCCAGCTCCGTTTAATGTCACATCATCTATCACCCTGCGCCACTGCCGCTGTTGAACACCCTCCTCGGGCAGCACGCCTGCGTGTGCACATGCAGCGGTTTGCAGACCAGCCAGGATAATTTCCACTCCTTTTTAAGCTACTATTATAATGTGTCTGGTTTTGTGAAACAGCTGCATGCATTTAAAAGGAACTTCTTAGGATAACTTTGATGAATGTTAAAATGATTGTACTTTTCAGAGGATCCCCTTGCGTTTCATTGTTGAACTATTTAAAAACTAAGTTTGCAACCAAGAAACTGTGGGAAAAAAAGTAGGGTGAACTACCCTGTGAGGAATTTTTCTGCCAACAAGGGCAAATTTCTTGGATTTACGTCCTGGTGATCATTTCCCTTGGCTTTGCTCCAAGAGTGACACGTGCACGAGTCTGATATGACACTGCTGCTTTTTGGGTCCTGGGAAGGCTCTGCACGGCTGCGGGACACACCGTGGCAGACATCGACCCTCCATCTGGCAGGACAGACCCCAACCACTGGGACTGTGCCACTGCTTTGGCAAATCTGGCCTTCTCCAGCCAAGGCCTGAACACGAGTCTGTACCTGATATTCCTGAAATGTTGCAGGGAAGAAACCCCAGTGCTTTTTCCCTCTCTCCTCTTTGCCCAAATTTGTTCACCACTGGCCAGAGCCAGAAGAAGGGGTTACAGGTCTGTCACACCTGCAAGTTCCCGAGCAAGTGACAGCAGAGGTTTTCAGCCCAGCCTCCCTTCACAGGTATTTCCTTAGGATGATGAGACCAATATGAGCCTCATCCATCTTCCCCAGGAGGGTGTATTTTCCAGAGGAGACAGGGCTGTTGATGTCAAGAGAAATAATTTCACTCAGGCCTGTGCTCTGATCCTTTGGGTATACACCATATTTAGTCTGTTGCTGAGAGGGGGTTGTTTCGGTATTTTGCGTTTGGCACGTTGATGGGAATTCCTAGAGGATCCTAGCTTTCCCTTTTTGGGATGTCTCCATCCACAGGTCCTACTGCACAAGGCTGTTGACTACTACTGGGAGAAGGAGGGGGGATGGCTGAGGACTGAGGGTTTATTGGGGTGTGAGCAAGGTTTGACAAGGACCAGATCATTCCCTAACCCCTGAGGATCTGGCTCCCAGAGCCCTGTCCTCCTGTCCCCCCAGCACACAGTGCCTGCTGCCTGTTCTTTCCATTGCATCCCGGGGACTGTTCACCACCAGCTATTTATCTCTTTTCTTCTACCTTTTAGGGACAGAGAGAGGTATTTCTTATACATAAAAAGTATTTACAGTCCTTTCTCGAGAACTGAGCTGTGTGCCGGATCACAAAAAAAACTTTGTAAAACCTGCTGGGGAGGTGGGAAACAACTCTCTTGTTTCCCAGGGGCAAAGGAGGCTTAAACCAGCCCCAGGCTCCAAATGTCACACAAACACAGGGAGACCCAGAGCAACCTCCACCCACACACTCCTGCTGTGTTAGGAATAACCCTCCTTGCCCAAGCAACCCCTCAACTCAGGGACTTATCTTGGCTCCAAGAAATAGGCACTGATGGTGGGTTGGAAACAGCCCGTGCCACACGCGACCATGACCTGCCCTTTGCCCTTCTAGGCAGAGGGCCACAAGGGGCGAGGATGCTGCCAAGGCAGGAAGGAGTTAAAGGTCCATTTGCTTGGTGAAACAGTTTCATCCTAGGGAAAAGCAAAACCTCTGAACTTGTGAATTAGGGGCACCCATTTCCAGTTTGGAACATTTCCAGTTAGGCGCACCCCTTTTATACCTTTTCAAAAGTCAGAACCAGCCTGGCTTCGCAAAAAGCAGTTCAGGGCAGGGGTGGCAACCCAGGGTTAGGCCCTGCTGGGAACCAGATCCTTGGCTCAGGCTGTCTTTTTTAAGCCAGGTACCAAGAGGATTTTCCAGCAGGACGTGGTTTCCAGGGCCCCTCCCCACTGGGAAGATTCTCCTCCTCTATATAGGGAGGCTGCAAAAGCAGCGAGGACTTGGGCTGTCCCGGCTGGTGGCTGTACAGGTTCCGACTCTCCAACTCACTCTGCTCCCCTCATTGGACACCTGTAAGTACCGCAGGGGTGGGGGGCCCTGCTGGGGACCGGGCTGGGGGCTCAGACACATTGGGATGGGGCGGACTGGCAAGTTAACTCTTACACTGCTTTGCAAACACAGAGAATTAACCTGCAGATAGAAGGGGAAATGGGAACAGACCTGTCAGAGGTGCTGAAACGGTTTATCGTGGTTTGTGTTGGGTTCTAATTAAAATGTGTGAGAGACCGTGCACGTCTGAAAGCACAGATGGTCTCCCCTGCTTTTTAGGCACTTCTAACACTGCTATTGCAGGGTTGAGCCTGAAAGACACTGGCTGTGGGCACTCTGAGCTGGTGGCAATGCAGCCCACAAGGTGCAGGGCAGTGAGGATGGTGGCAGCTACCTGCTGCAATTAAGCACTACATGTAATGAACAAACGTGGTAGCCCAAGCTGCTGATCTACTTTAAGTATTCCTAACCTTTCAGTCTTAGCAAAGGACTGTTAAAAGAAATTGTAACCAAATAAAATAATCAGTGTATCAGTAACTTGTCCTTTAAACAGGAAAAATGCTTAAAAGTTAGAAGAAGAAATGGAAACATTTTTACATAAATGCCCCAGCATTACATATATATGTTTTTAACATGCTGGGAATAAATTTTAAGCAAAACTAATCTGATAATTCACCGAACTATGCTAATTTCAAAAATGGCATGCCTTTTTTTAAAGGGAAAATAAAGCAACAGGTTTCTAACAAAATCTTGTAAATAAATTGAGACGACAGTAGATGGCAGTACAGAAAGCAGCTTCAGTGTCATCCCACAGATTCTAAGGCTTCTTTCACACAAGCACATACATATGTATGTATGTATGTATGTATGTGTGTGTATCTGTGCATGCACACCTATAAAAATGTTGGTATGTATGTGAAAAGCATATATGTTTGCATAATTAAGAAGCATCATGAGATATTTTAGATATAAGGGAGATCAAGTTTGTCATTATTGTCTAATACATACATCTTAGTACAACCTTTTCTAAAATACACTTGTTCAAAAACTGGCCCAGCTTCTCCTTCACTCCAAGCTTTGCCCCGACAGCAAAGACTTGCAGCAAGACTGTCTGGACAGACTGGCTTGCTGAACTCCCAAAGTTGACCCTTCCTTCAAGCCACTCTTGCAGAGCCTCAGCCTACAAATGCCCCGAGGGGCAAAGCTGTGGTTAGGTAGTCACTTCAGTTTAGTGCCCGATACTGCTCTGGCTGTGTTCGCTTAGATGTAAACAATGATTTTTATTATCTCATTTGCAATTGACACTCTAGTCCCTAAAAGGTATTTGTTTTGAATTTGTTATCATTACATTTGTGCGGAACAGCGAGGATTGAGCAGAACATCACCATATAAGGCAGCGTGCACCGATGTATGCAGAGATCCCGGCACTTTGCAAAGCACGGAGACTTATTAGTTGCAAATCTGTTGGCTTTTAAGTATGTTAATTTTAGAAGAAGCCAAGAGCTAGAGATAACTTTCCAACTTGTGCAAAGTCCAGTTCAGTTATGGATTATTTATTAATTCTAATCAACTTGCAGAATATGATTTAGTTAAGAGGACGACATTTGGGAGTATTTGAAATAGCTGGTATTTTCCTGATCAATAGACTATATCCCCCACATGATGCACCTTAACTCTTTTTTCCTTCTTTTCTAGTTTTTATAGTTTATAACACAGGTAATAACCCGGGCCAATTTCTGTTGAGTACTGGAAGAGCTGTCAAGTGTTTAATCAGAGTTATGTAGTAACTCACTTTAACAAAGGTGAGAAGACCTGATAGGAGAACAAGGCACTTAGAGACAATTTGATTGAAGTATATGGAGGATGCATGTCCAGATGAAAATGTTCACGATGGGGAAAGGTGAAAGGCCAGGAGAGACTGGTAGCAGTGTTTGTGACAAAGCTAACAATGCTGAGGGACCAGTGCCCAAATGAAGGTCATTAGATCAAGATTCACCCTTAGATTATCTCTTGGTTATCTTTTTTTCCAAGCAATGATTCAGTTAAGTACTAAAAAAGTAAAAGATAAGGAACCTGGAAAGAACATAGTCAAGAATGCCCGCAGCCCAAGAAATGCAGTTTGAGTCAAGCAGCAGGTTCCTGCTACACATTTCTGTCAGAAACTAGTAATGAGAGCAGGACTTGATTTCTGAAAATAATTCACATACTTGGTTATATGTCCCTCTGTTCTAATAATTATTCCCTGTAGGGATGTGATAAGCCTTTATACCAACATGCACATCCTGCGGAGGAAGGGAGAAGTGTCCTTTTCCTTCTCCTTAGGAGAAAAGCAGTCCCTCTAAGCTCTGACCCAGGAGGCAATTCTGCCTGGCTAATAATCTTTTAATTAAAGTGTACTTCCTGGAAATATTTATATTTCATCCTTGGAATAATATACTCAGGATAAACTAATTATAAAGACAGCATTCAGCTTCCGCCATTAACATGAAAAGGGAAAAGACAGTGAAGATCAGCCAGATATCTCTGTAGTGGGACAGCAGACAGAGGACTCGAGGGACCTGTATCCATTCCCACGTGTATATGCGTGTTTGGGGATTAGACAAGTACAACAAATGGATCAGGTTAGGTGTAATTTGGCGCAATTCTAAGGCTAGAAACTTTGTATCAATGGTATTTTTGTGATTGTTTTTCCTCCTCCCTTTCTCAGGATAGCTCACCTCTGAGTATAAAAGTATTTTCTCTTGTACACGATTTGGGCCATCACCTACCTAAAAGAATGGATGAGAACCTCTTACCATCTCTTGCACAGATGGGATAGTGGTCTCCCTTTCTCTCAGCCAGCCCTATGGGTGAAACCCAGGAACTGGCTAAGGGGTAAATGCTGCCTTCTCATGGAATGCTCTCAATAGGCAGCGAGGAGTCTTTCCCCTGGGCCCCTCTCCCCAGTATCAGTCTGGACCAGTGCTCTTCAGTCTTCATCAGAGATGGACTGAAAGATTTACTGCCAATTATTAAGCAGAAAGTTTCAGCATCTCACTAGCAGCTCATTAGTCCTTGCTAGGAGAAATATAGTTGAGTTTGTGGAGCTCGTATTCTACCCCCTCCATTCAGAAACCTTCCTTTATAATGAACATTAATTAGTGCATACTAATAAATGTATTATTAATAGCCATCAATCCACACTGCATAACTGCATTTCCTTTTTTACTACAACAGTAGTCAGGATCAGACATGAAAAGTTTTTTTCACAGAAATTCATCTTTTCTCCTTATTGTGTTTCAGAGGAGTTACAAGATCCACTTCAGTGTCTGTTCACTAGTTCTTGTAGAGGGTCTATTCTTAAAATATTTAAACTAGTCCTAGTGCTTACATCTGGGGAATAAGAACCTGTATTTCCAAGCTCTGCAGTTCATTCCACCTCATACACCTTCCAACCTCATCTTGCTTTCAAAAAAGATTCAATGTAAAACTTTCTGCACCTTGTTAGGTATGTGCAGGAAGAAATAGAACACAGTCAAATACAGAGACCAGTTCTCTGTTTCATGTTCATCTGTGGAAGATGTTTTTGACTCAGCTTGTAACAAGGACAGAAGCTTTTCCTTGGTCCTTGAGCAACAGGATAGACAAGAACTTTTGGGATGTTCCACTGTGACGTGCTTTGTAGCAAGCCAGCAGTTTTATGACAGTTGGATTTTTGAGGTAGATGGTCAGGATCATTTGGCAGTTTGATTTCCATCATCATCATCTCTGAGGAGCAGGATTTGACCCCATGAAGCTCAGCTCTGCAGTTCAGTCTCATTTTTGGTGTTTCTGACAGCAATATCAAATTCCTATTGATGTGGCAGTGCTGTCACTTGGCACTTAGCCACAGGCAGCACTCTCCAACCTTTCTGATGCTTCAGGATGGCCATGTAGTTCTCTCCTGGGCGTAGGATGAACTGATATCCCCCACTCCATTGCTGCAACAGTTCCTCCCACGCTGCTGGGGCAGTGGGGTGGGGAACATGCCTTGCCCATTGCCACTGCAGCAGGAGGAGAGAGGCCACGGCAGCTCCTGCTCCCTGAGCCCTGTGATCCTGGAGCTGAGCTCTGGTGATGGGGCAGTGCTGCCTTCATTCCCCTGTCCAACCAGCTTCACCCCGCAGCCGCCAGCTGGAAAGCTCAGCTGGAGAGAATACCATCTCCATTATTGGAACTGTGCAGCTCTACCAGCCCTCTTGGCAGCGAGGGAACATTTTCTGCCTTAATCCACGCAGAGGTCAAATAGTTTCCTCTTGCAGCTCTCTTCCAAGAATCTCCTGGGAGCGAGCAAAGGGCCACATCCTACAGATGCTCCTTCGCAGAGAGCACTGAGCAATGCCCAGATCCAAGCGTTAGGATCTCCCTCTCCTCACCCACACTGCCTCACACAGTGCATGTGCATGGATTACCTGGGTGCATTTCCTGTTGGGGATTTCCAGGCAAGGCTCTAGAACAAGCACATTTAGCTTTTTTTGCCTTTTTTTTTTTATGAGGCAATTGTCAAGGGAGTTTAAGAAACTGGGGCATCTAGTTTCCACTGAATTTCAGTAGGATATCATCTCACCCTCCAAAAATCCTAGTTTTCTTTCTAAGCTTTATGTCACCTTCTGCATGATCCATGTTTCTCTCTCAGACCCCTCACACAGTTTGGCCTTGCAAAAAACATTAATCTGTGGGAAGGCTTCAGGGACAAATATTTTGGAAACCCAGCTCTGATACTCCCAGAGCACAGAGTGTCTTTGGCTACATACCACAGAGCTTGGTCAAATTTACAAATATTGTTCTGCTTATGGGTTGACTGCTGACATCTTTAGCAGTCAGTTCTCCAAGCTGCCCTCAAGATTCATATTTTTTTGAATGCTGTAAATATTAAATCCATTCTCAATAAGGAAATGAAATAGCCTCTGTCTCCCAGAGATGTTTTTCTTGGGCACATGCTCTTTCTTGCTGCTGGCTGTAGCTCCCCCAGCTCTCTCTGCTCCGCTGCACAGCAGGTTTCCCAGCTAGCACGTCTCTTTCTGCCCTGTAGCAGACCACAGGACCACTGTTTACTCCTTCCCTCATTTAGACCTGTGTCCCCTATGGGATTAGAGCAGAACACTTATGAAAGCTGCAGCATTATCAGCAGAGATCTTGCAGCTACATCCTAATTTTGATGGCCAGAGGAGGAAAGCAGCTGTCTTCTCTCTCAGCATGGAGCAAAGCAGCCTAAACTCTCCCCTTACTCCCACCTATGGAGCACATACACCCAGCTGCTTTATCCATGTGCAACTGCATGACACAGATGCATCATCCTTCCAATCTCAGTGTCATGGTTCAGAGTATCTATTAGCTGAGGCACTTTCCAGGCTTGTTTTATTTCTTCTCTTTCTCATGTGATAGATATTTACCCTTCATAAATGATCAGCTCTCACTGTCTGGCCCATGGAAAGGGATATCTAAATTACTTCTCCTTCAACAGCAGCACTGATAACAATTTTTTTCCTGCTTTTTCTTTTGATCTTGTCTTAATCTTATTCTTCTCCCAATGAAATAGTATTACAGTGATTGGAAATAGTCCTTTGCAAGAAAGGTTCATTTCTGTCCTTGCTGGAACACAGCCTGGGAACCATCCTTCTACTGTTTATTTCATTATTGCACTGGTATTTCAGTATGCACCCAGCACTATTTGGGTGATGGGAAATTTTGTATTTGTCTGAATTCAGTTAACTTTGTGATGGGCAAGAGCTGAGGCTGCAGGAGGGTGTTCAGCTGGTGGTCTTGGGGCAGTTTTTCATCACACAGGCATTAGGTATGCCTTACTTTTCTCTCTGATCTTCAGCACAACAGAAACAAAATAAAGTAATAAGCCCAGATGTCCTCACTTGATTTAGTACCATGAAGCTTTTGATTTTGGTGATTTTAGACACAATAACAAAGGCATGGGAATCTGAACACAGATATTCTAAGGTATCTAAGTTGGCAGCTAAAAGTATCCACATGAAAATGTGAGATATGACACAGGTGCTTTGGACCTATTACGTGGCACATTTGACATGGAATGTTTTCCCTGGAATGTCTCCACACTTGCCTCCTTTTATTCCTTTAAAGCAGAATATTTTGCTTCCTCAACAGGTGTCTGCTGAGTCAAAATGGCTCAAAAACCTCTCAGCGATGATGAGAAATTCCTCTATGTGGACAAAAACTTTGTCAACAACCCACTCGCCCAGGCTGACTGGTCAGCGAAGAAACTGGTTTGGATTCCATCAGAGAAACATGGATTTGAGGCAGCAAGTATCAAGGAAGAGAAAGGGGATGAGGTGGTGGTTGAACTGGCAGAAAATGGAAAGAAAGTGACACTGAGCAAGGATGACGTCCAGAAGATGAACCCTCCAAAGTTCTCCAAAGTGGAGGACATGGCAGAGCTCACTTGCCTCAATGAAGCTTCAGTGCTGCACAATCTGCGGGAGAGATACTTCTCAGGTTTAATTTATGTGAGTACACTCAAACACAGAGCATTTCCTATTGCATGCTGCCATGTCCCACCAACAATGAGGTGGATTCTACCCACTGTCAGGGCCACAGCCTGGTGTGTGACACTGCCATGCAAGTACCAACCCCTCAGTCATGGCATCCTAGACAAAAAGTGTACTGAGGTCACTTTATCCCCCATGACTCTCCTGCTTTTTTACTAATTGCTTCTTTACTTATCTAAATTAAAATGCATGAAGGTTTCTTCTGCAAAATTTATGCATTCTGAAAGGATATTGTTGACTAGGAAAGTACTTTCTGATAGGTGACCAAAACGTCAGTTCTGCTATTTGGATAAAATAAGTTAATAGGGACTTTTGGATTACTTCAACATAAATCTGAACAAGTTTCCAGTACCTTGAAAAAGGAACATGCAGAAAAAGCCAAATCAGGCAGTCTTTTCTGATAAAACTCCCACTGAAAGGCAGCTGACAAATTCTGGTTTGGTGGGTACTTGAGTTAAACCTTATGTTTGGATAAAGGGACAAACCCCCTGGAATTCAAGCCAGAGTACTTGTGTGTACCTGTGTGTTACGGAAGCAAAGTCATGCATCCATTAACCTTTTTCCCCCCTTATGTTGGCCAAGTTACAGATTAGACAAGCCTGGAGAAATTATAATTTTCTCTATGTTCATGTGAGTTATGGCCAAGATTATTCTGCCTTTTAGTCCACACAAGTACATTAGCACAAGCACATTTTGCCATTAATAACCCTGCAATCTATCCACACCAACAGCTAGCAAACTGCACAGTAGGAAAGCACAAAACTTTTCCAAGGAATTTAGCTGTTATCTTTGATTTTACATGGAGGATCCCTACGCTGTGCTGAAGAAAAGTTATCTACAGTTTCAATCTACGAAAATTTTACCTGCATGACAGACCACTGATGAGTGAAAGTAGACAGCTTAAGTAACAAGGTTTTAGAAACAGGAGTAGAGGTCTCAATATGAGGAATGCTAAATTGGAAAGTAGGAAATGAAGCAGAAAATAAGACAGTTATACAGAGTACAACAAAGGAACTGTTTAATTGTTATGGATAACTTCAAAGAGCTAAGCTCAAGATCTTTCCTTCAGGAATGTACTAAAATGCACATCAAGTTCCTGAAAGAATCTAGACTTTCCATCTTCTCATTATTTGAGTATATTGGATTTTAAGTTTGCAGGTGAACATATGAACCCACATGCTATTATATCAGAACATGCAGCATTAATTATTAAAATAGACTTTTTCTGAAAGCGTTCTGCATTGTTGCAAGAATTAAAAGAACTAGTAGAAGGAGAGTGGGATAAAATTGGGGGAAAGGAGGCTATTTCTTTGTTGTTGTTCTCATCAACACTCTGCATAAATGTTTCAGGATTTCCTTTGTGTTTACTTTGTGTAATTTTCACTTTCTATAGAAAGAGGAAATCTATTTCTGAAAGTGGATAATGCAATTAGAAATCAAAGGGGTTTTCATGGGGACAAGAATGGAAGTATATCTGAAATTAAGTTTTCTTTCTCAAGTGACTAGATTTTAAGATGGTGGTAAAGTAAGAGTTTCAAATCAATTATTTTGACTTGTGTTGCAACAAGTTATTAGTATTTTCAGTAAACAAAACCTGCTTAAAACTGTCCAACTTCACACAGCGCTACTAGATACTGTCATGCTTTTTTAAAAAAAGAGAATTTCAGTCTCATCCAACAGAAAAACTAACTGTAAACAATCATCTCCATGTCTTGCCTAATTTGTGTCTCTTGGAGTCCCACACATACAAAGAAAACGTGACCTCAACATGTTTCTCTTTAGAGCCTCACTGACGCAAATGGGGATTCCCAATTCTGCTAAAGAAACAAATGAACCTAGCTGAAAAAAAATAATCAAATCATCTTCCCCTTGCATTTATATTAAATATTATTAAATAAAAAGGTTCACTGCAGAAATTCACAGAGTAGCTGTCCACTAGAAAAACACCCTGGCATTTTCCTTCATCACAGATAATCAAGATAGAAGGGCAAGAAGTGTTTTGCCACTAAGTCATGTTTCACATTGCTCAGAACAAGAAGAATCTGCCTTATCCACAGACAAATCAGACCAAAAGGATTTAAGGCACAGAAACTTCAGTGCCTCCACTTTCAATCACACACTTGGCCAACTGGGTTGCTTACCTTCAGAATATCACATATTAATGCAGCTTCCCCAACTCCTTGCAAAGCAGATACCTAGGACTGTAATCAGTGAAACTAAGAGGTCTTGGTTAACTTTCCTAAGGGGAGAGATGGTATCAGTCACAGTCCAGTTAGAAACAGGGATTCCTGACTTTCATCACATCTGCCTTTTGCTCTGCCTTAATAGCCTGCTCCTTGTGCTTCAAAATTAGCTTTTCAAAGCTACGTTACTGTATGCCTGGATCTGGCAAGTCAGGAAATGCCTAGAAATCTAAGGGAATAATTTCCTGGATTAGAAATTTACTCTCCTATTATTTTACTTGGTTGGAAATGATTAGTTGAGTGCATTCAGTTAATCTATTTCTACTAAAAAAAAAAAAAAAGTCTTGCTATGCTTTCCATAAGGGCCTGGGTGGTCTTTCTAGGATAAAACTGTCACTTTTCAAGTGTATTATCCTGGCAACACCATGGTTCATTCTGCCATGAGCAGCACAGTTTCATTCTGGCCTTCCACGTCAATGAAAATCCAGAACAGTCATTATCTACCTTCCACACCAAGGGGTTTAGCTTGGGGATGCTGAGAACTGGCGAGGATCCTGAGCTTGGTTTTCTTGTTATCTGACTCGAGACTGTGGTGGCACAGTCACAACCTGAAATACTGGTGGAGGTCCCTGCCACCACCCCGAGCACCCAACCTGCCCGTGGCTGCCGGAGCCTCTCGCCCTGTTTGCTGAATACCATATAAAGCGCTCAGGCTGTGCCGAGGCTGTTTTGTGCCGTTTCCTATTATGGTCAGGAAAGGGAAATCCCTGTGCCCGGAGCCAGAGCTCTGGGATGCCATTGCACAGCCCGGCTCTGCCCCAGCTCCTGGGGGGATCCGAGGCAGCCTGAGCCACCCTTGGGCACAGCCCTGAGACAGGGGCACTGCAGCAGCTGCACGTCACAATGCTCTCATTCACACAATGTGGCCATAAAATAAAATAAATAATAATAAAAATTTAAAAAGCCCCAACCACTTCTGTCTTTGTCCGAAAGAGCATATCACAATGCACGTGCAGTTATGATCCTGGTAGGGTTTTTAATTTTCTTTTTAAATCAAATGAATGTGCAAATTTCTTACTTCTAGTAACTGCTTGTGAAACATGGCCCATCATCCATTATCATATGATATTATTTATGCTCCAGTTCAATAGCTGGAGCATATAGAAATAAAGGAAAATTGAAAATAAAAAAACCCAATTAACGAAACCTGGATGAATATCTATCAGCTGGTAGGCAATGTTCTTGTTTGTTTATATATTTATACCTTCATTAAACTGTAAACAAACCACATTTTCTCTTAAATTTCCTGCAGAGATAGTTATGCAGTGAAGGCATGACTATTCTGTTAAGACATCTCTTTGGAACTTGAGTAATTTTTTTCAAGGACTCTCATCAATCATCATTATTATGTGGTGTTCATAGAAGCATTTTTAAAAAAACCTTCTAACATCAACCCAAGCTTCTTATGTAGGATTTCAGTTTACAAAATTTGATGCCGACCTGAGCCAAGGACATATTCTGATATAAAAATACACATATAAAGAAATATGAATTATGACAGTTGTTACCTCACCATAGATAAGGGTATGGATTATATACTGAAAAGAACTGAAGTTAAGAAGCTTGAACATCAGATCACAGTGTTTCTACAGATTGCTAAATTCACATACTTTGTAGCAGCTTGCTTATCAGAAATAATTATTTTTGCACTTGGAAACCACCCATACACATACACTCAAAATTCATTTGTTACACTGGGCAGAATACAAAAGAGTTCTACTTGCTAAAATCAGCTAAATCAGCTCCTTGCTAATTTAATGCACCCGGTGTTTCCCGGACTAGACACGGCCCGTGGTACTAAGCCCAGTTTTTATCTGAATTTCCTTGCAGACTTATTCAGGTCTCTTCTGCGTCGTGGTAAACCCATACAAGCAGCTGCCCATTTATTCAGAGAAGATCATTGACATGTACAAGGGGAAGAAGAGGCACGAGATGCCCCCTCACATCTACGCCATCGCGGACACGGCCTACAGGAGCATGCTGCAAGGTAGGACAGCCCCCGCCCGCGCTGCTCGGAGAGCCCGCCCGTGGGACAACACGCCTGTGACTGCACACGTGCTCCCGCAGGCAGCACGGAGCTGCTGCACAGGGCAGCACGGGCTTTCTAGAAGTTTCAGAGGAATTCTTTGGCAGGAACGGCAGTCCACGAACACTGTGACTCAAAAAGGAAAAACAATCCTTTTACCCATCTGTGTCGAGGCATGTGGGAAGGTTTCAAAGTCAAGCAAATAGTTTTGGCAAATACGGGCATGGAAAATGCTCCCTCTCTACCAGTGGAGACTATTCCAAAGTTAGCTGCTAGTGCTGCCGGATCCTCTCTCTCTCTCCCCTCTAGCAAAGCAAATTCAAATAATCTTTTGGGGCTCCTTCTCTTGCAGCCTGATGTCTGGAGCCCCGAGCTGAGATGTGCTCTGTTTTCTAATGACGGTGCCAATGAGCAGTGGGAAAGCCGTCAGGCCCCAAATGGTGCAAGCAAACCCTGCAGAATTCACAGTGCCCTCCTCCTCCTGCAGCCACTACTGACTGAAGGAGGGGATTCTGTACTAAGGAAAAATCATAACCTGGGGAGGAAAAAGCTGTAGTGGTGAATGTATGAGCCTACAGGGATATGACCAGTTACCACCTAACAGCGACTACAGGAAAACAGGATCTCCACAAAATGCTTTGAAATTTAAATGCCCTCATAAGAACCCTGACCCAGCAGAAAATCTGGCTGGCAGCAATGGCTCAGCAAGGTTAGGGCTTCCCAGTTTGGGGCTTAAGGATTTAAGGGTTTAAGGCTTAAGGGCATTAGATCTGACTGGTGAAAACAACAAACAGCATCTCAAAATTTCGGTTTAGCAGCTGGATTAGTAGCCAGTATTGATTTCTCTGTAATATTTACACACATGCACAGAACAGTGATTGTTTCAGAGAAACTAATCCATTCAAATCACCTGTGCACTTTATCTGACTATGCAAATGAAATTACACAGTGGTTCCCTGGGCACGCAGCACACTGTAATCACAAGGACTGAAGTACTCCTGTAGTTGTCCTACTTGAAATATGCACCTGATTAGTTCACTAAAAGTTTCAAGTAGTCAGTTTGGCATAATCATACTTAACTGCTGTTTTCTAAACCAAGATTTAGACTACACAAAGCTTTTCCCCACAGAGAAAAAAGATCACCCTATATGTGTGTGCCAGGGCATCAGATCCTCAGAAGTACAATGGCCTGACCCCAGGCAGACCTCTACTGCCTGAAAATACCAATCAAAGCCTTGTCATTTTGGTACAAGGGGTGTATATATATAGATAGAGATATAGATATTCATTCACAAACATATATAAAAACACACATTAATGGTGATTTATATCAGAGGCATCAAAACAAGTCTTTTCCCCTACAGAATTCCCTTCATGTGTTCTAACCGTAGTGATAACAAAATAATGCAGGTAACAAAATCCTTAGAACTTCTGAGGATTTAACTCCTGAAGATTATTTGATTACTTAATTATAACTTGCATTTCTCACTTCAGGATCTTACATTTTCAGATATAAAAGTGCTTGAAGTATAGCTACTTTAACTCCAAACCCAGAGAACCAGGTATCTGCTTTACAATATCAGCCTTTTTACCTTCCTATGGCTTGTACGACATTTCTTTTCTGGAGGAGCTATTTCAATTCCTTTATTTAAGTGCATCCCGGAAGGCAGAGTTACAGTGCAGCAGAGGAGGATCAATAAAGCAACAAAAAATATCCTGAAAACAGACCTTCCCACATACTGTGTGATACAATCACAGTTACAAAAAACTTACTTGGCATAAGCACATCCCACTAAGCCGCAGTCACACATCCGTGCTCCAGCTCACCCCTGGCACTCCGAGCCGTGCATCCAGCACTGTCCAGGGCTCTGAGCAGGCCCTAAAGCCAGGGCAGTCTTCCCTCAGATCCTTTATTTAAGCAGCAAGCCTTGAGGGGAGCTCTGCCAGGAGGTTCTGGCTCTTGAAGATCATCAGCAGTGCTCTCATTCAGCTGTGCAGAGCACCGCTGCTTGTCCCTAGAAATGGGATGGGGAAAAACAAGGTTACAAGATTTCTGTAGGAAAGGGAAAAAAACAGCCTATACTAAACAGAATTGTTTTGGCCTGACAGTACACGAGCTTTCTGCCCAACATGAAACCAGTGTCAGCATAGATCAGCCTTATGCCAGCAGCATAAGGACCTCATTCACTCTTCCTGTCTCTATCTCCTGTCCCTTCCAACTTACTCTCCTGAGCAGCCACTGGGACTGGCTTGCCCTGTGCTGTGGCCATTAACTGCACCTAGAACAGCCTGGCTTCAGCTGTGCCTCCTAGGCTGGGTGCAGGAGGAAGGACACAGGAAGAGTGCATGATTCTATCTATTCATTTTTCTGGCACATGAATAATTTCCTGGCACAGCCAACTGTTGGCAAAGCTCTACTCCCCATTATTCATGTACCCCTTTGCAAGGAATTCTTCCTGAGAGCAGAGAAGAGGGGGAGAGCAAGTAGAAAGAAAGGAGGAGGGAGTAGATGATCAGTTAAACTTTAATAGAATGCTCTTTCACCACCTCCCACCCTGACCACGCACAGCTGGCACTGCAGCCAGGACAGTCCCACGAGAGCTCCCGTCACAAGCACAGGACACCCACGCTCTACTTGCACATGCCATTTTGGAGTCTTTCCATCTCTGAAGAGGGCCCCAGCCGGTTTTAAAGCTGTGCTTTTGTTTGTAAAAACCTACTCATGTTTTGTGCATAAAACCAAACCAAACCTCAAAATAACTCTACTTACACAGCCAGATTATATTCACATCGGGGTGGTGAAAGTGGGCGTCAACGTGAGTCTGTGTGTGCACGCAACATGTACAGGCACAGAGAGCTTCTCCGGGTTTTGTAAGCATATTTGCAGATGGAATATAAACAAAAGTCCTTACTCATAAACATGGATCAGGGCACTAAATGTTTTCCTTGTGAGAATTCAGTACTGCTCCTTATCTGGAAACTTGCATAGTTTCTGCTTGCCAAAGTAAAATATGTCTTAGATTCATGAGACTGAAGAATTATATTCTGGTACTTCATGACCAAGGCCACTTGGCCCAGAGCAATCAGCTTGTTCAGATGTCTCAGGGAACTTTTATATTTGGTGAATCAAGCCTCTGTGTCTGCAGATCTCTGGTCCTACTGCAGGCTCATCATCTGGGAATCACAGCCCTTGACATTCTCACCCTCTCCTCTGTTGGCACAAACATCCAGCAAACAAACATGAGTTGTGCACACTGCATTCCTCCTGTGCTTCAGAGACTTAGTTGGTTAATGTAGTCATTAGGGATGTTGTTTAAGTCCCATCAAAGTTGTTCTGATAAAAACACTTAGCCACGGTTACCAGCAATCAGATAATCAGACTTTCTTCCAAATATGCACAAAAGCTGACATCTCACAGGACACAGGAATTATCAAAGATGTTGGCTGGGCAAAGATAAAATTTCCACTCGTTTCAAGTAGTTCTGAGCACCTAAAACCCTTTTAAAAATCACACTCATGCTGTCTCATGCTCAGCTGAGGATGCTGGATGTCTTGTTGAATCTACTGATTACTGTGTCACTGATGCAGTATGACGGTTGCCCAGGCACAGCCACTGAGGCTCATTTCCAGTCAGAACAAGCATAAACTTTAATTTTCTTAAAGACGAAAGAGAATATAATAGTCTACAAGAGTGCTTTGTGTATGTGTCCCCAGGAGTCACCACACTGAACTGGGCCCCAGTGAGTGTCTTTACAGACAAGCTTAGCTGACCACTGCTGCACTTAGAGACTGCAGTCACAACACCTCACCCAATACTCCCACACCCAGCTCTCCCTGCTGTGCTTTGGATGAAGGGGATCCCCAGTGGCACAGCTCCCCTCCAAAGGGCTGGACCCCCATTCCAACCCTTGCACTGCCAGCACCAGTCTCCCTGCAGTCCTGCAAAACTGCTCCAGGTGAAAACCATCCCTGACCTTTTGCTGATTTAGTTTTAAAGGTGTGTCACCTCCTCCTGGTGCACAGTGTGGCTGCATGAATGCTGCAAGGAGAGGGCAGTGCAGGCCAGGGAAGAAGAACTGGGGGTGGGTGGATGACTCCTTCCTTCCTCCAGCATTGCCAGCTTCCAGTGGTGGAGATGAGACACTGGTCCAGTAGGGAGAAGTAACTCTGCTGCCTCTGTCATCTTCCCTTCCTGCAGCAAAAAAAAAAATAATAGACAATACCAATGTGAAAAGTCAGGTTATGTAGCAGTAGCAGCAGATATAAAGTTTTGGTGTAGTTGATTAGTCTTTTATTAAGTTCTCTGGCAATAAATCATCATGGAGAAGATATATTGCAGCCTTCTGCAGGTCCAAGAAGATTATTTTCTGCAGAGCCATTTTTATGCAAGCCTGAGTTAAAGATGGAAAAACAAACAACCTGGTAGTTACTTGGAGGTATGGGAGGGAAACGCAGTTCCCAAGATCTTCGAAAAGGAGGCTGCTGTGAAAAGCCATCTGTTTGCTGTGTCCTTAGCAGGACTGAACAGAAATGTCCCCTTTAGGCAGTGGAGTTATTAACAAATGTAAAGGAGCAGTAAGCAAGTGGTGAAACATGGGTGCAGGCTGGTTTTTTCCCTTTTATGGTAAAGCTGCCAACTTGCTGCTTCATTGTGATAAACCATCTGATTTTGTTTGTGATTAAGCACAGCTAACTGGTCTATCAAGAACAGAGGGGCAAGGATTCTTACAAGCAATCTGGAGGTGTTTGATGAAAAAGATAAGCAGATTCCAGAAAGAAAAAAAAAAAAGTCTGCAGCAGGTTTAGGAAATCTGCTGGGGTTTTTAATGTAAAGGTAGATCCTGTGCTATTAATAATTGAGGAGAAAATAAAAAAATCTCCAAAACATCAAATATAACATACAGGAGGTGGATATATAGTGCTCTTCCAGGTAGTGTCAAATTTTCTTAAAAGAAGATATCTTAAAAAGATATTAGAATCTAGAAGACTTATTTTGTTACTAAAGCCCCAGGAATTAAGTTTAAGGAGATTTATACAAGTCATTCTCTTCCAATAGATCTAACCACACAGAGTTGCAGACTCCCAAAATAGGGCACAGTCCTTTCTATATAGAATAAAATATTCCACAGCAGAATTAGGATTAATTGAATGGGAGAGCCTTTGAAAGTAAAAGAGGCCAGAATTTGCAGCTCAAGTCATAAACGAGTAGGATTAGATTTCCTGATACATTTCATCCTTGGCATTGCAATCAGTTAGAATTGCTGAAGGAGACTTAACATCTGGAATTTTCCCTCAATGAATGGGCACAGGACAGTTTGTCAGCATGAGGTTTCTCCCCTGATTAACCTGTCCCAGGGGGCATTTGGTGCAACTTCTAACCTTTCTAATCCTCCTGCTCTTACATGTCCCAAAGCTGCCCATACACATACGCTCATGCAAACCCCCGTGGTGGGCCAATTTATGAGACACCTTCAGGAGGGGTTCACTTACTGGGAAGCAGAAGAAGGGCAGCAATGGGCAAAAAAGAGTAGTGAGAAAATACTTGGTCTCCTCCAAGACCAACTTTTTCTAATGTCCCCTGAGCTCAGAAATTCCTGGTAACTCTGTAACAAGGAATCACTTTTATTTTCTTTATGGTATTTATGGGTTTGTGATGCAATATCAATATATGCCCATGGTTTCTATTTAACAACAGTGTATTTTTAGCAAAAGTTCTACCATGTTCTGACTGTTTTTAACTTAAAAGAAAGCCTAGCTCATATCCTGCAGTGAAACACAAACATGGCTCACATCTCCTCTCCTCCCCAATGTTTATGTGGAAGACTCCAGCTGTGCTGATTGCTGACAAATATAAACAGAAATGTAATGAGTCATTTTGTACCAATTTAGTGAATAAAGCAGTTAAGTGGCACCATTTGTTGTGTGCATGATCAAGAAAGCAGTTAATGTTATAGCTATGGAGGACCTGAGAGTCAAACAGTTGTTTAATATCAATCCAAGCCATAGCAGAATCCTCTGCTGCTTTTCCCAGACTGGCTGTGGGCCAGGCAGCACTTGCAGCTTGCAGGCTTAATGGGTTTATCTCATGGTATTTATGACATACAGGGGCAGCCACAGGGGCAAGCAAGCAGACAGGTAGTCCTGCAAGTCACCCCACACACTGAACACAAGGAGGGAGGATTCATGTCTTAACCTCCGACCAGAGGCTCCACTGGGCTGATGCTGGCTCTGCATTTGATAAACAATGCCAAACCATACAGCAGCACTGGCTTCTGCCTTAATGATCTGTCTCAAGTCTCAGATTTGTAACAGCACATGCTTTTCAAAAATATATTTGACCTGCCTGGGAATTTATTTTCCTAAGTCAGAAGATTTTTCTACAGTCTGTAAAGGCAGACTGTGAGAGCTCAGTCAAAGAAGGGCCGACCTCAATGCTGGGGCTGGTGGCTCAGAGCCTTGGTCAAGTCTACTTCCAGGTAGCTCCAAGGATGGAGATACCTCACCTCTCTGGGAAACTTGTCCTGATGTTTGATAAGTGGAAAAACCTTGTTCTAGTTCAGAATGGATCACAGCAAACATGTTAGTCATGCCTTTTGGTAGAAAATTCTGTGTAAAAGTTCTGAAGGTAGAGAGAAACTCCAGCTCCAAAAGAATAAGCAGAGAGGATTGCTTCAAGAACAGGTTATGGAGGTAGGATGTGATCCTAAGCCTTCCTGCAGCATTACAGACACTGGACTGGTGTGCAGAAACCTCCCACACGCCTCACATAGAGGAAATGGAGCTTTTGGCTCTTCTTTTTATAAATCTTGATCCAAAATGCGTTTGACGATCCTGTTCATAGTAAAAAGCATGAAGAATACTTACATACTTGTTGAAATGATCTTCTAAAATCTATGAAGTATCTTGTTTTATCTCATTCTTTGGAGGATATCTCAAGTTCTTTGTCCTTCTGATAAAAGTTGTCTCTCAGTCTGAAATGAAATAGAGAGTACATTATTCAGATATTTGAACTGCTCTGCTTTCAAAATTCAAAGCTTTGCATGACCAGCTTAAAACATTTTAGTTGTTGATGCCTTATCTGTCCAGACTTTGTTTCAAGTCAGCTGCTAGCCAGAATTCATAAGCATAGTAAAAACTTGAGTTTCAGGTTTGAAATTTTGTTATAATCTTCTTATAGAGAGCCTGATGTTTTGCTGTCCTCATTACAGTTCACCTCTAATGGAATTTACAAAAATTATTTTTGACCTTTTAACCTTTTGTTCATTTTTTGTACAAAATATTTCCATTAGAGATGGTTATTTAAATGCAAGGGCAAATTAAATAAGATGTGAACCCAGTACTTCTGACTAATCATGGTCGACCAGACTTTAGAAGGTCTAGGCTGTTCAATGTAAATCCTTATAAATATAAGTGCTCCTGTCAGAAAAGGCATTTTCCCTAATTAATGGATTATTTCTCTTTATTCACAGATCGAGAAGACCAGTCTATCCTGTGCACGTAAGTAAACCAATCTATTTTGGTATTTCTCAATGTTAAAATGTCTTTCTTTATTCACACTTGATTCAGATTCTGATGGAAGAGACATACTCTCCTGCCCTTCAGTAAGCTTGAACTCCAGTCCCAAATCTACTTCAGTAGATTTAGCTCTTATAAAATAAGAAAGCAGGTATCAGTGTCATAGGAAGTCTTTAATGCACTTTAAGCTGACTTTCTGAATTTAGAGATACAAGGGTTTACAATGAACAACTGGGGAGCGTGATTGTAAAACTGTGTGTGTAGAGAGTGTAATGGATTTCAAAAAGTTCCTAGAGGAAGCTGAGGAGCTGGGAGAGAGAACTGAGGAACATGGAGCATCCTGGATATTTTGAACTGCCTCTCATTTTTAGCTGTCGGTGACTCACCACAACTTCCTAGTTCAGTTGTCACAGAAAAGTGTGATCTTTGCTCTGCTGCTGTTCTGTGGTGTTGGCATGTGCCGTGGCTCGCACAGGGCAGGCTCGGTGCCCCCTGCCCTCTGCAGGCTCTGCCCGATCAGCTCAGGAGCAGGGAAATACCAGCTCAGCCCTGGCTGGGACTCCCTGACTGCTCTGTGTCCTGCCTTGCTGAAGGCAAGGCAAAACAACTTGAGTTTGGACCTGCCAGTGCTCAGACAGCACTGGGGGGGTTCAGCTGCTCTCATGGGTCTGGCAGTGATTTTATTGCAACAGGCTTTGCTGTGCACAACTTAGTGCTCCCCAAAATCCCACTGGTTTGTCATTCCTGGCTATTTTGAAAAATCACTCAAACTGTTGAATTGGACAGGGATCTCCTATTTGACCGTCGGTTTTGACCATCTCTCCATTTTTCTGTTGCTAGTTTATTTGCTTGAATGCCACCAAGGATGTTTTTGACATAATTTTGTGTTTGTTAAGTTAGGCATTTTCCAGTCTTCCCGATCAAAGATAGGATTTGATTCTATGTAAATGCTGATTTTTGTTTGCAGAAGATGGTATGTGTATTACTTACCCGAGGTTCATGCAATGATGCTGTAATCTCTCAAGTATTGTAAATACAAACTGAACTGGTTTTAGGTTATCTGAGAAAATGTGGTTATTGAGTGACTGAATAGATATTTACACTAAAGATTTTTTAAAGCACTGCTACTGATCACCAGCCATACCATTATTTGTGAGTGCCACTGCTGACTGGAAAAAAATTATCACCTAAGAAAAAGTAAAAATTATCTACTGTGTCTGGTACCATAAGGGTAGCAGAGCTCTAACCTCTGTTATAACAAGACTTCAGTATATGTAAGTATGTCAAGCAATAATCTGCCCCAAAATGCATTTATACCAAAAAGAAATCTAAAATTGCTGCAACTGTGAAGTAAAAATTGACCATCACAATGTTCCCAGGATGAAACATGACATGATTATGAGAACTAATTTACAATATGCATTTCCTCCTTCTATTTCTGAACTTTAGTTTATATTTCCACTAGTAAATCTTCTTTTAACTTTGGAATATTAGTACTTTCAAGAAAGGGACTTTCTTTTGCAAATATATGCATTTTTGTTCATGAAAATCCATTACAGGATCCACTTCTGACAGTTACCATATATTGAAAATACCTTTTTTTTCTTTTCCCAGCTTGCTGGAAACATAAGGTGTTTACATAAAGTGTATACATAATAAATAATGTGTATACATGAAAGAGAATGGAACATCTTTTGAAAACATCTACAATAAGTGATTCACCAAGATGTCTAAAATAATTGCTCTATGTTGGATAAACATCACAATCCACAGCTTAAAACAGTCCTTACACATGTATTTTAAATCAGAAAGATTTGTCAGGCTAAAACAAATGTACACAACTGTAACCACTACTGGTTTGACATTTTTGCTGGCCTTATTTGGCTGTACAGAAAGAAAAGAGTTCACTTGGCTTTCAGCTTGGCAGCAATTTGTATTATTATACAGAATTGCTGAAAATTCTAAGAAATTATTTTTACCAAAATTATGTAACAATAACTGAAGCCTTTATGGCATTGATCAGCTAGGATCTTTTCTTTAAATAGCTACAGGCTGGAGCTTCCCAAAGCCTGGTACATAAACTGTAAAACCTCTAGCTCTAAGGATTCCTGTGAATCCCCAGGAATGCTGTTGGGACATAGGCAGGGGGGTAGAGCTGAGAACTGAGCGTGCTTCCATGTTTCTGGCTATAAATACACCCATTCTCAGGACTTTACCCTCAGCTCACTGAATGTACACTCATGTGGTTAAGTATTGTTTGCATTCTTTTTCAATCCCTTTTTGTGATTAACCATGGTACATTTAAAATCTCCATCTGTCTTCAAAGCTCATGGGTTCCAATGCTTCCTCAAAACTCCCTGTCTTTCCAGACATTATTTCCTTTATTTTATTAATAGCTACACACACACTGCCTTTGGTCTACTGTCCTCTGTGCACACATCCTTTCTCTGTTAGCTCTTTCCCATCACTAAGCATCCTCTCGTGTCATTCCCTGCCAGTTGCTCTCTGTCACTTTATAGTCAGCCTTAAAATCCCACATCTTATCATGCACATTTACAACATAAAAAACTTTATACCATGCCTGTGCTTACTAATATATATGTGGCTGCATTCCTAACATAACCTAACATATATAATAAATACACAATAAAGAGCATTGCACAAAGGGTATGAAATAAGAAACCTTATTCTTTTATGTGCCTGAAAATTAGAGCAGGTAAGACACTTCTGTCCTTGTGTTCTGGTCCCTGCAGTGTTCTGAGCAGCCCTCGCTGCTCTGCCTGGCTGTTGGGATTTCCTGACATTCTTGGCTGTGCTTTGGCCTCCCCACTGTGCTCTCTTGTGTGACATCTGAGCTGGCCATGAAACAGTCTCTATTCACTCCTGCTCTGTGTTGACTAGCACATTAGGTGTTGCTGAAGGAAAAATCCCAAGGAATCTGTGAAGTCCTCAGAGGCCTGAGCAACCTCAGTGCATCAGCAATTCAGCATGAATTGAAGGAGGCAATGGCCACGGAACAGACTTGTGACTTTTCAAGCTTCTTCCAATGGAAGGAGAGACATGAGCCCTCAAAGGAGACTTCTGGCCTTTGTTGTTTGATTTCTAACAACATAAGTGTGTTGTCCTGGAGTTTTCAAAGGATTTTACTAAAAATTTCACAGGTGCTTATTTGCATAGCTAACTGCATGAGAGTTTCAACAATCTCCTCATAAACCTGTCTGGTCTTGGGGTTATCATATTTTAGCCGCTTCCTGAAAAGAGTTAGTAGAGTATTTTTGAGAAAGCAAGTGTGACTAAGATGACTAAGCACAAGTTTCAATTAAATGAAAAACTACCTTACATGAATGAGGAAAAGATGTGATCAAAATTCTGAATGTTTGGGGTATTGTAGAGTCTGTGGAAACAAATGCTTGTTAAACACTTGATTTGTACATATAATCTAATACTTTTTCACGACCTTTTACTTTCTTAAAACATGCATTTGGTTTGAATGGCTCCTACAAAAACAGAGAAGTTGCAGGGTGCGACTTCCACTTCATTTGGTATGGTAGCAGACAAAACAGTGGGTGAGGCAGTGACCATCCTGCCCTTTTCCCCTTCTTCCTCTCTGTCTTTGGGAAAACTCTCCAGAGTCTCACCCAGACAAGGGGCTTCGGCCCACTTTCTGCTCGGACACGCATCCAGAATCAAAGTCACCCAGAACATCTCCAAGCTGCAAAGCCCCATTAGTCAAAAGGCCCCTCCACGAGAGAGCTGAACTCTTTTCTTTCCCAGCTCAGTAAATCTCAAAGGCTGGGGCTGGCAGGCTCTGCTGCCTGGCCCCTCTCCCACTCAGATATCTCATGTAGCTTCAGACCAGGGCGGAGCTTGGTCCTGAACCCACTCCGTCTCTTTTGGGAAATGTTTTGTGAGGGAACTTGTAGGATCAGTGCACTGGCTTCCGAGACGGGTCTCTAGTGGGGTGCAGCTGGTCTAGGACAAAGATTTTCATTATCTTTGCACATCTCATACTGCAGGACGAAGCCTGCCAAGCCCTAATGGGATTTAGAGCCCCTCGTTGGCTGCTCTGTGCACAGAGACTTCCCGCAGTGCCAGCACAGCCGGATCAAGAGATGTGTGAACGGGCAATTTTTGTGGTTCATTGCTTACTGAAACAAATGCTGACAAATAAATTCTGCTGTTACTTTTTAGATGCTTCCAAAAGTGGAATTAAGATAAGTCTCATAACATAATATTGATACAGAAAGCTTCACATTTTCAACAGCAACAAAAAAACCCCGCTTTTAAAACCAATTTTTCCCAGTTATCTTCAAATGTACAAGAGTCCTAATTACACCACAGGCTCAACCCACAACAGTGGGGCCAACCTGCTAGTCTCACCTTGTCCTAATTTGGAAACCTCTTCTAGCTGGGATGATTTTCATTGAAGGTGAAGGTGATGGAGTCATGGAGGTACAAAAACTCTGTTATAGTTGAGCATGATATATGTGAGCTTATGTGCTTTCAATCCCGTACTGTGTTCCTAAAACAATGCCTGACAAGAAGCAAGGGAAGAGTAAATTTAAATTATACCACATAATCTGAGAGTGGTATTTTTAACAAGTCAAGGCTGTTAGCCCAGTGGACCCCTTTGGTCTGGGAATGCCAAAGAATTTCTTAGGAGGGAAACATGTATGGGAAGTAAATAGAGTTGGGCTGATCAGAACTGTGCAGTGGGACGTGCTTTTGAGCTGGTTTGGTTTTTTGTTGGCCATCTGAGCTGGGTGCAAATAACAGCACTGGTGTATGGTCCATGCCAAAACCACCAAAAGATGTTTGCAAGAAAAAGACCCATCTTTAAAAATTCAGTCACTGAGCTGGACAGAGCATGGAGATTTTAAAGCAGGTGGGATTTCTCAAGCCACCTCAGAGTGGAAGTTGTTTCTGCCACCCCCAAAATGTTGCTTCTTCAGGGCAGATGCAGAGAAAATACCCCGCAGTACCAATTCTGTTGTAGCTCAATAGTTCTAGGAAGGATTTTGTCCGCCAGGGAAGCTGACTAAGAGATTCACATGCTCTCCCCCTCCTGGGTCTCCCCTGGTAAGCTTCCTGATATTTAGAGGCATTGAACCTGATCTAGCCACTCCTCCTCATTAACTGGTTTTCAAAAACATATGAGATGAAATCTTGATGTTGTCATACAGTTGTGATGAATCTTTCAAGAGCATGAGGGCTACTAGTGTTTTTTAGTGTACACTTGTTTATCAGACCTGTCTATTATCATGAATATTAAAAAATTATCTGATACTTTCAAATTAGATACATTCATCAGCTATAGACATTATTCTTCATTACTTATTGACCTCAGAGATTTTTTTCTTATTGTAGCTGTTGAAATTCTGTCTGTTTTCCATTTCATGTTGAAGCATTTCCATTTCATGTTGAGGAACTTTTTATTGTTTACTTCCAAAGGAAGTTAAAGCCCCAAAGTCTATCTGCAGAAAACAGGAAAGCCCTTAGCCTGTGCAGAAGCAAAGAGTTAAGGATGAAAGAACAGAACAAAATGTTAAGTAACTTAAGCATTACAGTATGATGGGATAATTACAAGTAAAATGATGCCATATATGGTAATACTCACAGGGATTCGGGGGAAAGCCAAATGATGGGCACTGTTGCCCTGGGAGAAGGGAAATGCAATTCATGGAGTGATGAACTACAAATAACCTTTAATAAAATGGAATAGTTCAAAGTTTGTTTGAAGAAAGTTGTTTTGGTTGTTTTCTTTCCCCGAAGAAACAAAGTTGTAAGGTAGATTTATTTGAAAACTTTGTATGAGTATGTCTTCAAATTGGTGTGCTTGGTTTGGAATTGTTCCCAGGACATTTAATTTTTATCAATAAAACATAAAAATGTTTTAGCACTGAAGCCCAAGCAGAAATGAATCCAACCTCTAAACTGTACAAATTTACTCAGGTCTTGTGAAAAGGAATCTGTTAATCTCAATTATTTCTGGTTAAAACTCTAAAAGCCAGAAGAAACACTCCTTATCATGTCGTACCTCGGACAGGAATTGTTTCTGGTTTCCTAAGGTTTATATCATGTCATTCTGTCTTGAAAGTTCTGCCCAGCACTTACTCATATTTTTATGTCCATTTATCACTGGTCCCTTGGCAGGGAAAATTAACTCCTGTATTTCCTAATTAGGAGAAGAAGCAGAATTGCAATGGGTCCAGCTAAAGTTTCAGATTCAAAAGAGCTGACAAATAATCATGGGATTTTTGAATTGTATTTATGACAAAACAATTTGTATTGTTCCTTTTTTTTAAAAAAATCCATTTTAGTTTAAATCCAAAGAAAAAGAGGTCCAACTTAGATTTAGATTGTTGCTCTCCTCACAGCAGTAGCTTGATACGGTTGAAAGAACTAGTCTGTAACATTCACACCCACCTTAATGCCCTTTTTGACTGCTGAGACAGGACAGCGTAGAAACAGGTCTGTCCATATAATCAACAGAGCCAGAGGTATCTGAAAGACATAAGACAATGGAACACTTAGACAGGAAAAGTAGGCTGGAAATGTTCTATTGAGAAAAGACCATGTAAATTTGTACTTTGAAAACCACTCTTTTGCTTTAAGAGAGGGCTTAAGAGTTGTAAATAAACTTAACCCTGGAAGTCTTCCAGAAGACAAAAAGCTACCACTGCCTTCCTGTTTCCCAAGGGACACGGCCCGGAGCAGAGCTGGGATGCCAGTTCTGGTGGTCAGACGTGTCCCCATGAGATGGCCTTTACTACCCAGTAAGGGACACCTCAGGCAGCTCCAACCCTGCTCCCACTGGATTCAAGGAGCATCTGAACATGGAGTTAGGATGAGGCAGAATAATTCACTTGCTTTCCCCACTGACACAAGATGCTAGTCTACTTCAATGCCAGGGGTTCAGAAGAGAAAACCATTGTATTACTGCTGATGTCTTTTCTTACAGCTGTACCGCATCATAGTTAGTGCTGTATTTTTCAATCTTACAATATAAACAGACTCCCTGCCAGCCCCATTTCTCATAAATGTTCAGATGCTGCCAAAGGAAGGTGAACTGCGGTTCAAAAATGCATCATGTTTTAGAATTCCCTTAAAATGACCCAACATCTACTCAAAATACTACTGGGACAGAGATATAGCTCTGATAATGCATTCTGTGCATGCTGAAGTCAGGTGGATTTGGAGAGGTGGTGTTCTGGGGTAAATAATAACTGAGCCAGGCATTTTCCCCTGCTGTTTTTATACACTAATTACATCTATGTGGCAGAAGGAGTCCATTAAGTTACCTACCTGCTTCTGTGTTATTTTCTTTCCCCTCAGAGGTGAATCTGGTGCTGGCAAGACAGAAAATACCAAAAAGGTCATTCAGTACCTGGCTGTTGTTGCTTCATCACATAAGGGCAAAAAGGACACCAGTGTCACTGTAAGTGAGCTCTTCATACCCAACTCTTCTGCAGGCCTGTTAGGGCTGTGCTGAGGTGACAGTGTTAACAGCAAGTCAGAGTGTGGCTTGTCAAACAGTTGACATATTAAGAGTACACAATTATGTCACAGCTCTATGTTTATGGAAAAAAAATTTTTGTTTGACACCATCTTAAGGCATCAAATCAGGATGTGCTTTGGGAGAGGAGAAATATTCATAGCTTTCCATATGCATAGCACCTATTTATAACCCAGCATGAAGGCCTTGAAGTCTTTGAGGGCTCAAGTCCTTATTTTACCCTTGACCTCTGGCAACTAAGAAGTTTGGGAAAACCTGTAACTAACATGTGGTCCAACTACATCACAAAAATTTATACCAGCATTTAAACTTCCAAAGTTCTAATTGGATTTGTTAGTGAGTTTTCTTACTAACCAGCAAAGAGTGCCAGTATAAAACTTGTCTTTTCTTTTTACTCCTCTGTCAGAGGTAACAATTTTGAAAGGCACAATTTTTTATAAGTACTTTCTTCCTTCCAGATTTGTAATAGTCTTGTCTTAGAGACTAAATTATTTTCTTACTTTGAACCATAACATAAGCTTATACCTGCCCAGTTCCTGGAGACCGTGAGCATGGCTGAGGCTCTCAGCTGTCTTTGCTGTTCCCAATGATATGACTTCAGGTCCTACATAATTTCCAGCCTTTTGAATGTCACTGAAACTTCTGCAAAAAAAATGCAGCAATTCACTTTTATGACAAAACAAGCTTAATTCAAGAAGATGTTTCAGTGTGTCCCAAACATAGGACTGGGTTCAAAATAAGAAATTCATGGGGTAGTGGAAAATGAAGTAGAAATCTCATGACCACCCCTGTGCTGGGTCCCACAGCTGCCCTTGCCCAGCCGACTGGAGGAGGATGCTGGAGCACAGGGTGTCAGCCTGGCCTCTTCCATTACAAATAATCAGGCTTTTATGTACAGTGGATTCTGCTTTGGGGCAGGGGAAGGAGTAGATGTTCCTTTGTCTAATGTTTATGCAAAACAGTTATTTCTTCTATTGAGTCGCTGCTCAGTCGCTGGGGGAAATGAACTTGTGGCACCAAGGCCATCCCTAACAGGCACGTAACGGCAGTTGCTGCTGACTCCTCTGGGGAGTCACATGAGTCAAATTTGCCCTGAGACAGACCTGAGGGCAAATATGCATCAGACAGGAGCTGAGAAATTCTAATTTGTTCTATAACATGCTGGAAAGTAGTAATTCAGCGACTGGGACTACTGACGCTGCAATTTCAGTCAGTAAAATATAAAGAATAGCAAAGTGCCTCGGTTGCACAAGAGAAGAACTAAGGCTTTATCTTAAAAATATTTGTCCTTGTCTGGTCCTGAGAGACTAATCTGGGGCTGGATCCAAATCCCATCCCTTTGCTTCAAGTTGCTTATTTTTTCCTTCAGTTAAAATGCTCTCTATATGTTAATGGTATTTGTACTCTTGTTATGTCTACAATAGATTGTTTGTATCTGTATTCCTGGTTTATTTGCATAGAAACTGTGTATTGGTTATTTTAATACAGGAAAAAACAATAAAAATGTCTGTCTAACGGAAGTTATACTGACACTTGTTTTATACCATGTTATTCAATACAGCAAGGTCCATCTTTTGCTTACGTGAGTAACTTAGACTGTTTGGTGTGTGTTTAAGGCACTGAGTGTAGATCTGCATGCTATTGTTGCACCCCAAAAATTTAAGACAGATTTTGTTGAAATATGTTGTTTGATATGATAAAAAGCAACAATAGCACCAAATGCTCTCACAAATAAACCCTAACTGTGTCAGGCTCCATGGTAAAGAATGAGGTCTGACACAGGCAGGGTCATCTTTCAAATATCACTCTTTTCTTTATCTCTGTGTGTGTTCCAATTGCCATAGTTTGAATTAAATTTCCCACGATCCTGGAAGAGCCATTCAGCCTGAAATTAAGTAACGTGATTTCTGAACGAAATACCCAAAAGCTTTCTGTGTTTCAGGTTGAACTTTTTAGGACTGTTGTGAAATAATCCCTAAACCTCACGGTGTTTGTTTGGCTGCATGCTTTCCACTCGTTATTGCTTTCAATTTTACATTTTCGTGTAGCTGTTGAGATCTGTTCACATCCACAAGAGTTAGCATGTTCTTACCTTGCTGCTCTAACAGAGCAACTCCCACTGCAGCACGTGTCTGCAGGTGTGTTACAGCAGCTTCGGACAGGGAAGCTCCTCTCTTGCATTGTGCCATGCCAGTGTTCCAGCATCCCGGTGCTTTGGGAATACAGGCAGGTTTGCTGCCATATTCTTTGTGTTTCTGTGCCAGACAAATGGGATTATTTTTTCCCAGGCTGTCTTTTTGTCCCCATCCTGACTGCTGCCTCTCGGACTCCAGCTCTGACGAAGGCCAACGTGTTGTGTGCCCTAAGTTAATTTAGGACTTCCTCTGATAATCTCTCTGCAAAAAAATCACTCCTGGTTGGCACAGGCACCTCTGTGGAGCTGGGAGCACTTACAGCTGCTCCTCTGGAGTCCTAGTTTTATACCCCAAGTTTATGGCACAGTTCAGTTCTCACAAGAAGCAGATGGGATCTGTCTCATTGTAACAGAGAAGGCTCTATTTTATCTGTCACCACCTGGTTTCAGCAACACTCCACTCTTATACTGGAGTTTTTAAGTCTACAGAGTGGAACTGGACAGAGTTGTCGAGTAGAGAGAATCTTCAGGGCCTTCTAAGAATTCATTACTTATTCTAGGATTCCTGTATTAACTTGTTTGGAAATCTTCCTTCCCTCTTCCTCCAGCTCTTGGCTAGTAAGGTCTTTCATATTTTTGAGGTAGTTCTCATCATTGCCACAGAGTTCAGGAGACATTCAGGAGTGACATTTAGAGAAAGGTTACCAGTTTTGCCCACTAATTGGGAAGCGCTTCCATTTTCCAAACTATTTCCTAGATTGAACCTAAATATTGCCTCATTTTCTAATTAAAATTATTTAAATTACATCATATTATCTATTAAGGAGTTTTTCATTTTCAGAGTGAGTTATTTGAAATAATGCATGTTAATACAATGTAGTACTCAAAGAATAGGATGTCAAGAAGCAAATGTGAAAGTAAATGGTCTCATGAGACAGAGCTGAATGAAAAGTTCATAAAAGCTGTATAAATCCTTATATAAAAAGGATTTTCTCAGTTTCACTGATTTGCTCAGAAATAGGATAAGGTAAATAAATAGAATTAAAAGCATGTTTTTTCATTGCATGATTTGTTTCCTTAGAAATTACCAATCACAATTAACAATATAATATTAAGCTTGTGTGTTTGCATGAGAATTCATTATCTAGTTTGAAATAAATCAATGCAATTCCATATTTAACCTAAATAGCCTTGCATGGATCATTATTAATAGACTTGATGAAATCTGCTTTGTAGCTTTGTGCTGCATTACATTAAAATGATTCTCAGCAAGTTATTCTAATTACATTGTCATTTGCTAGCAAAGGATCTCAATAAACTAACTTGAAAAAGACATCCTAGAGGTTTCTTTAAGAATATCCCTTTTAAAAATGATATCAAACCGGAAAAAATAATTGACATTGAATGACCCTTTTTTTTTTTCTAACTAAGGCCAGTCATGATGCTCAACAGATTAACAGAGTTCGATCTGTCACAGGCAACAGGGCTGGAAAAGGGTCGTGTTTACAGGGCAGCAGTCAATTCCACAAATATATAAACACAAAGATTAACAGAGAATGAAAACAAATCCACATGAAATGCACTATTCAAGAAAAAAAAAAAGAGCCTTAGATTTCACCTTTTACTCCAGTGTACATGTGCTGGTTTAAACTAAGTAATTATGAATTTTAGTGTTAACTGCTTCTGAATGAATTTTAGGGTGAGCTGGAAAAACAGCTTCTACAGGCAAACCCTATTCTTGAAGCCTTTGGAAATGCCAAAACTGTGAAGAATGACAACTCCTCCAGATTCGTAAGTAGGAGAAGTCCAGTTGGGTCTGTGTGTGGGGAAGGTACAACACATTTTAAAACCCAGTGTATAGACAGCGGCCCCCATCAGTGCTTCTCACTAAAAAGGGTCTTCAAACTAATCCCTTAAAAACAGTGTAAATTCCCCTCCGAAACAGGAATTTGGTGTGATAAAAAGTCAAAGATCAAGCTCAAATTTAACAGTACAATTGCCCTCTCACAATTTAGCTAAATACTAATATTGGGAAACCTGGCATAACTTGAAAGAACAGCTCAATCTACATCTTCCTTTCATTCCCAGGGCAAATTCATCCGCATCAACTTCGATGTGACGGGCTACATTGTCGGAGCAAACATAGAGACTTGTATCCTTTCCATGAGCTGCCCTGGGAGCCAGCTGGGGTGAGCAGAAGGAGCTAAGATAAACAGCCCCACTGCATGTCTAAGAAAGGCAAATATTGCTGGGGCTGGTATAAACAAAGATGGAGGGAAGCGGCTGCGTTTGTGCTGGTATCCCCTCCTCTGTCTTGCTCTCACATTTGTATTTTCAGGTCTGTTTTCTCAGCTATAGGAAAGTGGGTTGTTCACCATGTACAGCTTTTTTTTTTTCCTAGCAGCCCCACCTTATGTAGAAATAATCATATTGGTACTCCATTTTCAGAGTGGTGTGAATTATATTGTGACTATTACTTTTATATCTTTGATTTTAGAAGCATTTATGTCTGTTGTGCTTATTACCATGATTGCCAGCATTTGCCATGCAATAAGAGGTAGGACAAGGATCTGCTTATTGTGGTAAGAATGATACCAACACCAGAGCTCCTGCCACAGAATTGGACACATGCTCGTGTTAGGCAAGCTCATGGCAAATATTTCAACAACTGACAGTTCTGAGGCTGATGGCACAATTAAGGAAGGACTGAAATATGCAATTGATTTTTTTTTAACGCTTGACAAACAGATTTGCTTGAAAAATCCCGAGCTATTCGTCAGGCTAAAGATGAGCGAACATTTCACATCTTTTACTATCTGATTGCTGGAGCTTCTGAACAAATGAGAAGTAAGTTACTTACTAATGATTCTCTCATCTCATTGAACAGTCCGAGCAATGGCTTGCCTAAGCATTTGCCTGAATTTCTTTAATTGTAAGTCACTCAATCCTTTCTATAAATAAGCAGCCCTCTAGCTATATTCTTATTACAACCTACTATGAATCGCCATAAGGAGAGGCACAATTCTGAGGAGGTTACACTTGGCATTAAATAAAAGAATTTTGGTAAAAATGGCTCAGATTTGAGTCCATAGGGTGCAAAATTACACCAAGGTGCAGAGACATACCCCCATCACTAATGAAAACTGGAAACTTAACACCATCAAGCTTGCTAAATAGAGAGTTACTTTGAAAATATTTGTGCACCACAAAACCCTAAAATTCCTCATACAAGCAGAGTCTTCCTTTGGTGAAAATGTTGGGTTTTTTCTGTTGTTCATTAGGAGAATTCATGAACCAAAAGCATTAAGTAGATGCATTTAAATAAAGCTTTTCTTTTTTCTTTTTAGATGACCTGTTGCTGGAAGGCTTCAACAATTATACCTTTCTGTCTAGTGGCTACGTGCCTATTCCTTCTCAACAAGATGATGAGATGTTTCAGGAGACCTTGGAAGCCATGAAAATTATGGGCTTTACTGATGAGGAACAGACAGGTGAGAATTGTTAGCAACACTGTATTCAAGGTATACATCCCACTATATAGACATTCAAATGCAGAGGTTAATTCTGTTCAGAATAACCACTTTGCAAAATATACATATGAAGTAAGATCCTGCATTCATTCACGTAAGAATATTAAGATTATTTAGATGTCATGTCCATGTTTCTCTGGAGAAGTGTGACCTTGCATGAACTCGTGCAAGAAATTCAACAGGCTCAAATAGCTCATGTGAATTCACTGATCCAGAGAAAAGAGAAAGAAAAACAAAGAGCACAAAACGACGACTATCTTGAAAACAGTTTTTCAGAGACATCCACCTGCCTAGCTGTTACCTCTCGCTGTTGCTTCAGCTGGTGTATGCCAGTGTGCAGTGCCCTTGGATCCCAATTGCCATGCCCCAGGTGACACCTGGTGGCAAAACCAGCGTTGTCCCATCACTTGAGCCTTGGAGCAGCTGCGGCCGCTGGCAGAGCTCCCTCACATCCCACGCCTGCACCAGTGACTAGGGATGCTGAGCAAAAACTGTGTAATCCACCAAATAAACAAACAGAACTTCCTAGATTTATACAAACTCCTCTGTAACGTATCAGTAGACTTTACTACCTGAAGCTAGGTGACATCAAATTTATATATATTTTAGTAATCAAACATTAATCAATTACTTTTCTGTGCTTTGACACTAACTCCTCAAAGATATGTATACACTTGATTTTAGCTGCACAACTAAATATCCACGTTACTGTATAACTGGACCTTCAGCAGTGCCACACATTTTTGAAGCTGCTGGTAATTCAGATTTTTTTTATTTTAAAGACAGAGATATTCTTGAGTGACTGAGCAGGGAAGATGCTACAGGCCACTGTGAGTGGGAGGTGAATTCCTGAGCGAGCACAACTTATCTTGGAGGTGCTGGTGTTCCCAGACTGGCCCATTTACTGCACTGCACAGATTGCTGAGATTGTTGCTCAGCCAGCTCTCAGACTCCTGCAGTTTATGGCACAGACCTTTAAAACAAGCCCTAACTCTTTCTAGAGAGGCACAGACTACCCCAGGCACCAGAATGAGTCTTTGTGACCGCAGAGAACAGAGCTTTCAAAATGTGGGCATTGTGTTCCTCACTTACCTGGTCTGTTCCTCTTACAGCTATCCTGAGGGTTGTTTCATCTGTCCTACAGCTGGGTAACATTGTCTTCAAGAAGGAGAGAAACACTGATCAAGCTTCTATGCCAGACAATACTGGTATGATTTGCCATTTTAAAATTCAGTTACCATTAAGAAATTAATAAAGTAGCAACTGAATAAATACTCTTTATCAGTATTTTTTATTTAATTGTTATACCTATGTTGCTCTCAGGCTTTTAAACATATACTACACTTAAAATCAGCTCAATTATCATTACCATTTCTAGTAATCTCAAATCCATACATTGATGAACAGTGAATTCATTACTTGGATCACAAATGATACTTTTATGGAAAGTGTCATCTCTTGTCTATACAATAGAGGAGCCATTAAGGAAGATAAACAACTTCACGTACTTGCTGAGCTACTCATATTCACACTTACTGACCTGTTAAGAGAAAATTCCATCTGAAATAAAATCTCACTCTTTTATTCCAGCTGCACAAAAAGTGTGTCACCTGATGGGGATTAATGTGACAGATTTCACAAGATCTATTCTAACCCCAAGGATCAAAGTAGGACGAGATGTTGTCCAGAAAGCCCAGACCAAAGAGCAGGTATCTGTGTAGTCTGCTCAGCTCTCCTTTTATCTTACATCTTATCTAAAGGGAAATGCTGGGTTTCTGTCTCCTTATCTCTACAAAAATTAGCAGTTCAGTGGGTTTCTTCTTTCACTTACAATTTCCACGTACCTTCTCCAGGCGGACTTTGCCATCGAGGCTTTGGCCAAGGCAAAATTTGAACGTCTTTTCCGCTGGATCCTTGCTCGTGTGAACAAAGCTCTCGATAAAACAAAAAGACAAGGCGCTTCCTTCTTGGGGATCCTTGATATTGCTGGATTTGAGATTTTTGAGGTATGTTCTGTGGGGCACAAGCTGACTAAACTCTGTATTATCATGCAGTGGTTTGGAAAGAAGGTAACAAAAATGTAATTCAGAGCCACAAAACCCATTTGGTTCTTTCAAGCTGGCAGCCCATGGCCAATGCGACCCACAAGCCTGCTATTCCTGGCTGCTTGCCTTTCCCATGGGCAGGAAGCTCTGCGATCTGGCAGAATGCTCCTACAGGGCTCAGTTTAAAGCCAGGGTATGCTTTTTATGGTTTATTGGGAATGTACTATAAATTTCCAAGACCTTATATTGGAAAAATATAGATCTTTATATTTGAATTACTGTACTATGTAAAAAAGAAATAGAAAATAGCAAATAACATCTTGTCATTTAAACTCACTCTTGAAGGTCTCTTTCTAACATTAGGAATTTACTTTTTTCCTCTTCACAGATCAATTCCTTTGAGCAGCTGTGCATCAACTACACTAACGAGAAACTTCAGCAGCTTTTCAACCACACAATGTTTATATTGGAGCAAGAGGAATACCAGCGAGAAGGCATTGAATGGAACTTCATTGACTTTGGCCTCGACCTGCAACCTTGCATTGAGCTGATTGAAAGACCAGTAAGATAATCTCTCTGTAGGTGGGGTAGTACATGGGTTGCATCAGCGTCAGTTATAAATCAGTACAGTAAGAGAGCTCTTTAAGATATTTCAGATCCTTGATTCCCTGGGAGGATTTGTAACCTAAAGGTGAAGAAGCTGGTGCTCTGTCTTTGTCTCTGCCTGCAAAGATACTGATGTAATACCATTCCCATTGCAGACCAACCCTCCAGGTGTCCTGGCTCTGCTGGATGAAGAGTGTTGGTTCCCCAAAGCTACTGACACATCCTTTGTGGAGAAACTAATTCAAGAACAAGGCAACCATCCCAAATTCCAGAAGCCCAAGCAACTCAAGGATAAAACCGAGTTCTGTATAATGCACTACGCAGGAAAGGTACTGGACAGATTGAGCTATTTTGATTTAGGGAACTTGGATTCTTTGATACCCAAATGGTAAAAGAGAAACATTGCATTGGTAAGAAGTGGCTTTAATTATGTAATGTGGATATTAAGTGCTTTAATTATATAACATACGAAGTAAGACTTGCACAAACATTCATGGTTGTGCTAAGCTCACAAGGAAACAAAATTAACCAGCACTGAGGTTATTGAAATTCCAAGTAATCTGGATTCTTTTCTAGCAAGCAGACTTTTCAAAGATGCTAGTACATGTGAGAATAAATACTCAACTCAGCTCTCAGCCGTACAAGGCTTTCCACATTATTGTTTTTTGTATGATTTTATGTTTATGGGCACTCCAGATTCCTTTATCAGGAACAGATGTTTGACGTAGCACTGTTCACTGCAGGTTACCTACAATGCAACTGCCTGGCTAACAAAGAACATGGATCCACTCAACGACAACGTGACCTCTCTGCTGAACCAGTCTTCAGACAAATTTGTAGCAGACCTTTGGAAAGATGGTATGAATCACAGCTCCAAACCAATGATGTGGTTTAAAGGGAGAAACTTCCACCACAGCTTTTTGACAACCACCCCTTGCTGGCAGGACACAATTGAGAACATGATAAGCGTAGAGACTCAGCTAAGAAACAAGAATAATGTGTTCTAAAAACATATTTATGGAACACTTCATTAGATAGTTTTAAACACTATTAAAAAATTTCCTTAATATCATTCAGCAACAGAATAAAAATTATTCATTACACTGTTATAATGTTTCTGAATATGTGATACTGTAGACTTCATTTAATACAGGTCATTGTTGGGTTTTATGAATTAATAACTTTACACATTCCTCTCACACAAGTCTGCACAGCTCTCTCCCATGATGCTTTGAGTTTGGTTGAGAAAGTCTGAACGCTTATGAAGCGCTTTGTCTTTAAAAAGTTTATATGGATCTGTAATGCATATACTACAGTATAAATATTTAATTCATGGACAAAGACACACATTCAAACACCAGAAAGGTGACTTTGAATTATCAAATAACCAAGGGAGATGATTAGCTAGACTGAGAATCAGTGGGTTACAGATGGGAGTCAAGAGATGATGTTGTTCCTGATTCTGATACCAACCCACCAATTGGATATTTTCCAGAAGGATTGCCCTTTTTTAGAGTAAATGAAATAAAATATATTCAACTGCTTCATTGTGTCACTAGTTGACAAAAATCTTCATTTTCCTGTTTGACAGCAGTAGATGATTTACCCAGGTCTTTCAGTACTTTTGTCAGAATGCTTCTAGTGCATCAAAACTATATTGGTCCTCTTTGGCAAGCTGCATTTAACAATGCCAGTGACAGGTGTAATGTGAGGTAAGGACAGCTCATATCCATATAACCAGTTCCACTCATGCTTTCTTTTACATTTCAGTGGACCGTATAGTCGGGCTGGACCAAATGGCCAAGATGAGTGAAAGCTCATCACTCCCTAGTGCTTCAAAAACCAAGAAGGGCATGTTCCGTACTGTTGGACAACTCTACAAGGAGCAGCTGACCAAACTGATGACCACCTTAAGGAATACCAATCCCAACTTTGTCCGCTGTATCATTCCAAATCATGAAAAAAGGGTAAATTTCAAATGCTCAGTCTTCACACTCCTGGCACATTATTCCTGTTGAGCTCCCACTGCACATGACAGAGCGGTTTGAATGGCATCTCCAAACATCAACATGTGGATGGTAACATCTTTGTGGATCTCTACTGTGCTAAAAATACCTTGTGTTCCCTTTGCAGTCTGGCAAACTGGATGCCCATTTGGTGCTGGAGCAGTTGCGCTGCAATGGTGTCTTGGAAGGCATTCGTATCTGCCGGCAGGGCTTCCCCAACAGGATCGTCTTCCAGGAGTTCCGTCAGCGGTAGGAATCCCTCAGCCCTAGCTCTGGGTTTAACAGTGGTGTAACGTACACGTTTGTCTCTACAAAACTGTCTGATGGGTTTCAACCTCTCTAACATAAACATCTTTTGGCAGATATGAGATTCTTGCTGCAAATGCCATTCCTAAAGGATTCATGGATGGGAAGCAGGCTTGCATACTCATGGTGAGGAAAGCATTTTTGGTCCTATTGATAATCAGGTCTATACTTCCTATGTAAAAGTGTTGACACTGAACAGAAATGAGAAGGGATTTTTAATGCCCTAAACCTCAGCACTGGAGTTAACAAATATCCCCGTTTTCCTCCAGATTAAAGCACTAGAACTTGATCCTAACTTGTACAGAATTGGACAGAGTAAAATCTTCTTCAGAACTGGTGTTCTGGCTCACCTGGAAGAAGAGAGAGATCTGAAGATCACAGACGTTATTATCACCTTCCAGGCTATGTCCCGAGGCTACCTGGCAAGAAAGTAAGAATATGTACTAAAAAAAAGAATGTCTTCTGCAGCAGAGGAGGTACAGGGGCCTTTAGTTCTCCATATAACAAACTGAAGATATAAAGACATTGTTATTTGTGTTGCATTAGAACTCATGTCCAGTGAAGGACTTCCTGCCCAGAAGAGGCTTATTAGTGTAATTCCAGGGAAGCAGTTACACTGTGAGGCTCTAAGCTCTCTGAGGCAATGATCCATCATTTAAACATGTGTTTGTACAAGCAGGAGAAGGAGCATCCTACCCTATGACTGGATTCCTATGCCCAAGCTGCAGCACCCCTGGCATTTATAAAACATACAATAATTTCTTAGCTTGGCTGTGAAGCACCAATCATCTAGCATGATCTCAGTTAAAGTACCTCACAAAACTATTAACAATGATGCCTTTTTTCTGTAGACTAGCAAGGCTTTGAAATTGCCAAGCAAAGAAATATAGACATAGTATGTTTCAAGAATGATGATCTGAGTGCCTTTGTACTCTGGAAAGGTGTTCACACCCAAAACTAGATGTATACTTTGTCATCTGTGACTGCCTGTGGAGTGCAAACAGCCAAAACCAGGATAAATAAAATACCAGGCTGTTAATCAGAGTTATCACTTTGCTCAGGAAAGCACAGGCACTGTTTAAGTGACAGAAGAATTTGTGCCAGACTTCTCAAACCACGTGGCTACTCAGCAGACTCTCATGCCAGAGTTTATTTGCTCAATGTGTGTGTCTTGCAGACACCTTGTATTCTCAGACTGAACCAATTTGCTTTACATTTTTAATCACAGGGCCTTTGCCAAGAGACAGCAACAGCTGACTGCCATGAAGGTTATCCAAAGAAATTGTGCTGCTTACCTGAAGCTGAGGAACTGGCAGTGGTGGAGACTGTTCACTAAAGTGAGTGACTCTCAGTGAATCTCTCCTCAGTTTTCCAAAAGAAATGAAGTGCACATGATACTGAGGTACTTTTTGTCAGGCACACTGCTTGTTCCAAAGTCCCTTGCAGCTGATGACAAGAGCCTCATCAGCTTCACAAAATCTGGAGTTAGAAATACTCTGGATAGTTTTATCATGCCATTAACATTAGAGTTAGTTCTATATTGAGAAGAAAACAAACTAGTTAAGCAGAGATTCATAAGATTTTCCATGTTTGAGGACTTCTTTAATTGCCAAAAAATGAAATAATTTCACAGGGGTGGACACAGAGTAAAACTGAATTTTCTAAACATGCAGAGTGATGTATCTGTGGAGAACTCAATAGCTCAGGAATTCCCTAACTGGGACACTAAACATCTTTCTGCTAGGCACTCATGCAAATTAAGTCTACTTTCCTATTGAAGAGGCCCAGGTTTTTGAAGAATGGCCTTCAGTTTGGATTCAGAAAACTGTTCCTACCAGCACTAATAGCAATCTCCTCTGCAACCAGAAACAGGCAGTAACACACGCCTGCCTGTCTGTGCACACTGCCTTTCTGTGCAGAGGTAGCTTTGGTACATTATCAAGGGATGAAAACATGCCTGGAGCCATCCCAAAAGTGACACCTTTGGAGGCAGAGGTGCTCACAAGGCTCCAGGAATGAACACAGACATGGCCATGCTTTAAAGATGTTTACATCAAGCATGGCTGGACAGTATCTGTCCAGTCTTGAGCCATGACAGCACCACCACTACTGCCAGTCAGCCCAGCACTCCCAAGTACCATGCTCAGCAACACAAATACTCACAGGAAACATTCTTAAAAAAAACCTTTCTGTTTGCAGGTGAAACCACTGTTGCAAGTGACCCGCCAAGAGGAAGAAATGCAGGCCAAGGATGAAGAACTACAGAAAACCAAGGAAAGACAACAGAAGGCAGAGAGTGAATTGAAGGAGCTGGAACTGAAACACTCACAGGTGATTTACAGCTCTGAGCCTCTGGGAAACACTAGCCATTCTTCCCCCATTTCTAGAAGCTGTTACATTACAGGTGTCTCTTGCCCTTGTACTCACAGCAATGGTCCAGAACAGTTCAGTGCAGACAAACTCCCAGTTCCTTCAGTAAAGGCCCAACAGCCCCATGAGAACATGGCAGAGCTGCCTGCCTGTCCCCCAGAACTGCCCAATAAAACTACACTGCAGGGCAATTTGCAGCCCAAGCCTTAACTTCCTATTTTATTTGCGTAGCTTTGTGAAGAGAAGAACCTCCTGCAGGAGCAGCTTCAGGCAGAGACTGAACTGTATGCTGAGGCTGAAGAGATGAGAGTCCGTTTAGCTGCAAAGAAACAAGAGCTGGAAGAGATTCTGCATGAGATGGAAGCCAGAATTGAGGAAGAGGAGGAGCGCAGCCAGCAGCTGCAAGGAGAGAAGAAAAAGATGCAACAACAAATGCTGGTAAGGAGGGATAAGTGACAAATATAGACAATAACTTGGTTTCACTGAGAAAAAGGGAGACTGACAAAGCTCAGATCCGATGACAGTGCTTGCTGCACAGCCCTCTGTAGAATATATGTCTGTGCCACTGAAGTAAGAACAATCAAACTTTCCTCCAAAGTTCTCTCCTTCCTCATCTCACTTTTAAACAATCTTTTCTCTAAAAAAATGCTTTAACAAATCTTTCCTTCAACATCATCAAGTATTACAGATTGTCTAGTTCTTAATGAAAACAACAAAGTCTACAACATACTCCACATACTGTAATAAACATGAAGTATTTCTTAATAATTATCTAAGTGCTACGTTTTTCCCAGAACTCATGTTTTGTGGGTTTCTTTTTCTTTCTCAAAGGACCTTGAGGAACAGCTGGAAGCAGAAGAAGAAGCGAGGCAGAAACTGCAACTTGAAAAAGTAGCCGCAGACAGCAAGATAAAGAAAATGGAAGATGATATTCTGATAATGGAAGATCAGAATAACAAGCTAACCAAGGTAAGTGTTCTGGGTCCACTTTCTTACTCTGAAAATAAGGAAAGCTGAGAGAACACCTTCTCTTGGGTTTTGACTAATTTCAACCAAACTTCCTGTTGAAGTAATCACGTGTTGCAGTACTTTATGAAAGGGAATGTTCCTGTGAACTGGGCTGTGTACTTAGCAGCCTTTAGAGTGAGCAGCAGGTTAGAGAACATAGACATCACTGCTCAGCTCCTCTGTAACCTCAAAATTGAAATGTATCCCTACAGTCTCCAGAAATACAGCATGAAAAAACAGTCTCTTGACATTCTTTGTTGGCAAAGAGTTGATTCATGACCACCAATGACAGGCACCTTTGTTAACAGAAGTGTTTTATTTTTCTTAAGGAAAGAAAACTCCTTGAGGAAAGAATAAGCGATCTAACAACAAATCTTGCAGAGGAAGAAGAAAAAGCCAAAAATCTCACAAAGCTCAAGAACAAACATGAATCAATGATTTCAGAACTTGAAGGTAACATGAACAGTAGTTTCTTTGTTCATTTTGTTGCTGTTTTTGTTGTTGCCTTGGCACAGAACAAAAAAACTCAACCAGAATCTAGAGAGTACTACTAAAAAATCTGTGGGGTATTTTCCAAATTTCTTATGCTGAAGTCACTTTGTACATGAGAATCACCAAACCCCCAAGGTGCACAAACCACAGATACCTTTTACTGTTCACATACAAAAGAGTAGAGAGAAAATTTGAGGGAAAAATGCTTCTTTTGAATTAAAAAAAAAAAAAAGAAATGATCCTTTAGGATGTCTAGAAATAAGGTATTACATGTTGCTTGAAAAACATAGTAGTTAAATGTTTAACACTGTAGTTAAATGTTTGGCCACACTGGAGAACTGGACAATTTTTGCCTAAGTTCAAGACCAGACTTGGGCCTCCTTGCACTACCACACTCTGATGGCCAAAATCCTTCATTTTTCAGTGAGGCTGAAGAAAGAAGAGAAGAGCAGACAAGAATTGGATAAAATTAAGAGGAAGTTGGAAGGGGAGGCGAATGATCTACATGAGCAAATTGCAGAGCTCCAGGCACAGATTGCTGACCTGAAGGCACAACTAGCCAAAAAGGAGGAAGAGCTGCAGGCTGCTCTAGCCAGGTATTCACTGCTGAGTCTGCAGACAGCTGAAAGTCCAGGCTGGAACATGTCTTGCCCCTTCCCAGACACTGAGAAGCTGCAGCCATGAACATCAATGCTCAGTTCATCCTCCCTGTGTGCTTCCCCTTTTTCCAAATTTCCTTTAGCAAAACATAATTACACTATTATTATTATTAAAATTTTACCTCCTGGTATCACTGAAACCTCCTCTTCACACAGGCAATGGCAGTGCTGTCAAGTAAACAATGAAATGTAACAACATACTTCATTGGCAAAAGGCAGAAATTAATGAAGTCTGACCCTTATCTGCTCCAGAATCTCAGTGGATTTTCTGTATAAATTTAGGAGTGACAACACTCAACCACAGCATTTGCTGAATCACCTGATCAGCAGCTCCAGGCATTGTGTCCTGATAAATCACAGCTGTCAGATCCTTCTTGTGTCATTCCCCTTTTTCCTTTGGTACTTTCTTGCACAGGAGCTATAAACCTTTAACCTCTGTATACTGATTTCCTCAAAGTGAAAATTTTTTTTTCATTTATAAAATGAAATATTCTCTTTTCAAAAAGGCTTGAAGATGAAACTAGTCAGAAGAACAATGCCCTCAAGAAGATCCGTGAATTGGAATCTATCATCTCTGATCTTCAGGAAGACTTGGAGTCTGAAAGAACTGCAAGAAACAAAGCAGAAAAGCAGAAGAGAGACCTAGGTGAAGAGCTGGAGGCTCTTAAGACAGAGCTTGAGGATACTTTGGATACCACAGCCACCCAGCAAGAGCTCAGGTACAGAGATGTAGCACAGGGAACAAAAAGAAATGTCACCAAGCTCAGTGCAATACCATCCAGAAGTCCTATTTTCCCAGTGCCTGGAATGCTCTTTGCTGCTGCTCCATTGCTGTGTGTTACCTTCCAGGGCAAAGCGGGAACAGGAGGTCACAGTGCTGAAGAGAGCTCTGGAGGAGGAGACTCGGACTCATGAAGCCCAGGTCCAGGAGATGAGACAAAAGCACACTCAAGCTGTGGAAGAGCTAACAGAGCAGCTGGAACAGTTTAAACGGGTAAACAGAAATCCATCTTGCTGAAAACTATCTACTAGATAACACGGTTTCCTCTTACAAATCATCCTTCTTCCCTTGCTGCCTGTAGGCTAAAGCAAACTTGGATAAGACCAAACAGTCACTGGAGAAAGACAATGCTGATCTGGCTAATGAAGTCAGGAGCCTGCATCAGGCCAAACAAGATGTGGAGCACAAGAAGAAGAAGCTGGAAGTACAGCTGCAAGAGCTACAGTCCAAATACACTGAGGGAGAGCGTGTCCGGACAGAACTCAATGAAAAAGTTCACAAGTTACAGGTAGGCAGAACTTTTGACATTTTGCTGTGGCACTCTGGGACTGAAAAGACCAGTTTATACTGTTCTCTGAGGGTATATCTGGAGGAATCCTGGCCCTGCAGCCAAAATGCTCATTTTTTTGTCATCTGTAGGGATCGTACCTCAAACTCCTACCTCAATTATCACACAATTAACCAGCTAGAACCACTCCATCTCATGGAACTCAGAGCTTTTAGTCTCACTATCCCTTTGTACACACTGCAGTCTGTAATGTCATTACTGATTCAGTGACCACGCTACATATCTTACAGAGTTTCTTCTGGTCGTTCATTTTTGGGTGGTGGGGAAAACTGATAGAAATGTAGATCCCAGAAATGAATTAGACAGCTATTAAACACATAAGATATGCTCAGACCTTTGATAATGAAAGGAGAATGCTCACTTACCTACAACATAAGAAATAACTAAAGCTAATTTTAAATGGTCCCCTGAGAGATGTTCAATGTCCAGATATACTAATCAAGCTTATTGATACATCTTCTTCATAGCTGCAGTGAGCTTTTCTTTATTATTTTACACTGGGGGATAAGTAAGAAAATACAATCAAAATGCATCTACTTTTATCACATTTGTGAAGGGGAAGGAAAACCCACCAAAAATCCCCATTCTCCTTTGCAATTCATTGCAAGGAACATACTATTATTGCTTTATGAATGTGACTAAGTTTGATATATAGTAATCAAATACTAAGGTAAACTAGACAAAAATGGCATTAGACCTTGGAGGTCTTAATAAGCAGGTCACAAAGATGACATATGCACACACTGCAGAGTTTGTGTGTAGGATTTAGCTCCATGGGAATTAAATCCCATATATGGTCCAGAAACATGGTGGTAAAACTGTGAGCTGAGGTTAAGCTAGAAACACTGTTGGTGCTTGAGGCAACCCAGAGGCATAGCAGCAGATTGAGATCGTGTTCAAAGTTAAGATTTCAAACAAAAGCCAGAAAAAAAACTGAGTCCATTCTCTGTGGTGTCTCACAGGTGGAGGTTGAAAACGTTACCGGTTTGCTCAATGAAGCAGAAAGCAAGACAATCAAACTGACCAAAGATGTTGCAACCTTAGGATCTCAGCTACAGGATACACAGGTAAACTTGCATTCAGGAACAGCTCACCTCCAATATTCATAAAATGCACTGTGGAAAGACCTAAACTAATGCCTGTATTGCCAATTGCTGTGGTGACTGCAGGAGCTGCTTCAGGAAGAAACACGGCAGAAGCTAAATGTGTCTACCAAGCTTCGTCAGCTGGAGGATGAGAAGAACAGCTTGCAGGAGCAGTTGGATGAAGAAGTAGAAGCAAAACAAAATCTGGAGAGACATATTTCAACACTGACAATACAGGTATCAGTGCCATAGCTAAATCATTAGCTCCATCACTGAGAATTTTGTCAGTAATTCCAGAGGATCTGTAGAATTATCCTGGCACAGCACGTGGACCTTCAGGGAACTAGTGCTGTTAGCCCAGATGGCATCAGTGAAGCTCCACAGTGGAGGCAGCAGCCTCCCTCTCCTTCAAAGTGTGATCTCTAGGACAGCTACAAATGCAAAGTAGCTCCAAAGATAGTCCTGCACACAAGGCCTCTACAAGGTCTGTGCTCTGCCTCATTTTATGACACCTGGGTGATGGATCACGGGCTTCACAAGGGTCAAATCTGATAAGCTCTCCATGTCTTAGCTGTCTCCTGGCCAAGTTTTGTCACTGCTACAAAGATGTGTCCTCTGAATTCAAATTTCAGCTCTCTGACTCCAAGAAGAAGATACAGGAATTTACCACCACAGTAGAATTTATGGAAGAAGGCAAAAAGAAACTCCAGAAGGAAATCGAAAGTCTCACACAACAGTTTGAAGAAAAGGCTGCTTCTTATGACAAACTGGAAAAAACCAAGAACAGACTCCAGCAGGAGCTGGATGACCTGGTGGTGGACTTAGACAACCAGCGTCAGCTGGTCTCCAACCTGGAGAAGAAACAGAAGAAGTTCGATCAGGTAGGAATTTAAGATTCTCTCTTGCTGTGTTATCACCTAACTTCTCTGGAACTCACAGAGCGTCCACTGGTTTAATAAAAGAGGACAAAAAATAAACTAAACTAATTACACATACACTGGTTAATTTTGTATTTCTATACCTTTACCAAAAGCAGAGATTCTTCTCTGTCATTAACAACTGACAAGACACATGCAATAGAAAAACCCTGTTACCAATGATGTCCTGTATTGGCACTGCCTTTTCACAGATGCTGGCTGAAGAGAAAAACATCTCTTCAAAATATGCAGATGAAAGGGACAGAGCAGAAGCTGAAGCCAGAGAAAAGGAAACAAAGGCTTTGTCACTGGCCCGAGCACTTGAAGAGGCTTTGGAAGCCAAAGAAGAACTGGAGAGAACGAACAAAATGTTGAAAGCTGAAATGGAAGATCTTGTTAGCTCCAAAGATGATGTTGGCAAGAATGTAAGTTTGAGGCTTAGAACAATATTCACAACAATAACTTAAAATAACAGCTAAAAAAGACATCATTGTTTTCAGTGTGGGAAATTCTCTGTAGCACACAAAGCCATTCAGCAAGATCAGATATTTCATACAGAATTCAAGAATTATTCCTTTTGTGTCCAAACTTTCAAGGACTTAGCAAAGTAACCATGAGCTATCTTTATTTTTAATATAACTTCAAGCATGAAGAAGATTCCTATTGATTTCTAAGGCTGAAAAAACATTAAAGAGATTCAAAAGAATTTACTAGTTTATTGCACAGCTTTGAAATTGTAAACGCTGCGAATCTGATTTTATTAGTTATATTTGCCACCTGCCTAACATTTAGTCATACAACTGCAGCAAATTTCCACTGATGATTGCCAGTCACTTCTTTTATTACAGGGATATGATTAGATTACCTGCAATACTAAATACATTATTATATTTGACTAGATTAAAAATGGAAGTTTGGGGTAAAGAGAATCTCAGGTTATTTTAAGACAGATTTGCAAGTGTACAAAAAAAAGTTAATTTACCATTTTCAGTGCAAATTAATTCATTCATTTTCCACATTCATTCCAAATGTGGCCTATACTGCAGGCAGATTATGTTTAACTAGAATTATTTTTATGTCTTATAACATCTGTTAAATTCTCATTGCTTGAAAGGTGCATGAATTGGAGAAATCTAAACGGACCCTTGAACAGCAAGTGGAAGAGATGAAGACACAATTAGAAGAGCTGGAGGATGAGTTACAGGCTGCTGAAGATGCCAAACTCAGGTTGGAGGTTAACATGCAAGCCCTGAAAGGCCAGTTTGAAAGAGATCTACAAGCCAGAGATGAACAGAATGAGGAGAAGAAAAGACAACTCCTTAAACAGGTACATTCCCTATTCTTGATTGTTGTAAATATCACCCAAGGCCATTGAAACTCCCCAGCTTCATGCCATTATTAAAAGCACCTTACCATAATGAGGAGAAAACATTATATCGCCTTGTGCTTGGTAATTAGAAAAAATTACTGTACTTAAAAAGCAGGAGTTTTAATTTCTGTAGCACGTGCACAATTGCCAATTTAACGATGTAGTAATTTAATTTTACAACCAAAATAAGTCATATGAATTGTTTTTTCTGATCTAGTCAGAACCACCTTCTCTATATTCTCACTGCAAGTGAAAAAAGACAGCTGCTAACGTGTCTGCCTTCCCAAGGTCCACTGAATGTATACAAAAGCATTGGAGATGAAAACAGTCAGGACAGAACTGACTTGTATAGATTGTTGTGACAGCAAGGACAACTGCTGTAGTCACCACCTTCTGATATACATATTTCCACAAATGCAGAACGCAAATCGCTGACTTCCTTCAAAAATCTTTAATTTTGGGCCAAAATGGAAATCTATTTTAACTGCCAGGGAAGTCAGTTAAGAGAGATATGCTTTCTGTACACACTATTCAGACATACACTGAGTGTTTAAGAGTGCTCAAGGACTTTCCCAAAGTGAACTTGTCTTCTCTAATGATCAGCTCCATGAATATGAAACGGAACTGGAAGATGAGCGGAAGCAACGTGCCCTGGCAGCTGCTGCCAAAAAGAAGCTGGAGATGGATGTTAAAGACCTGGAAAGCCAAGCTGACTCTGCTAATAAAGGTCGGGAAGAAGCCATCAAACAACTTCGCAAATTACAGGTATGTAACCCCACAAATACAGCTTTTCCCACTGCTGTGTCTTGTACAGCCACAATATAAAGTTGGGTGACATCTGTGAACTTGATGCTTATTACAGATGATTGGGGGAATTTTAATTGGAGTCCCACATTCAAATATCTGTATTTGGATGCTCAGTTTGAATGACAATGGAAAATTTCACAGGGCAAGTGATTAAAATCTTAAATTTCATCACTGCAGAGAGCTTCCAAAATTCTCTATTCAACACTCATCTGCTGTTGACTTACCCACATGAAGGAAAACAAAGATTCCCATGTAGAGAAAGGGTTACAAGAGAAAAACTATTACAGAGCTTCAATCCTGGTTCTAACACTTGATTCAAGAGCATAAAAGACTGTTCAGAAATCATGTTGTCTCTGAATTAGCATGTTCCTGTTTATACTTTAAGTCTTCATATCAACTGTTCTGTCATATGCTGACAGTTAAACAACAAAAATGGATGTATTGGAAAGATGAAGACTGCACATGAACTCAAATACTCAGAGGAAATATGGACCATAGGCATTACAAAAGATGCACTGTACAAGTGAAAGCATTGCCCTTCTTGGAGTAGCATTTCAGACCTTTCTCACACGTGATAGCTGATCTCTCCCAGAAAATACCATTTAAGCAGCATTATGAATACGTGAATGTGTATGTGTTCTGTTCCATCCAGGTTTCTTTCTACTGAAATTGTAATAAATCTGTTATTCCTTTCAACAAGGCTCAGATGAAGGACTACCAACGAGAGCTGGATGATGCACGGGCTGCCAGAGAAGAAATATTTGCTACAGCCCGAGAAAATGAGAAGAAAGCAAAGAGCCTGGAAGCAGAACTCCTGCAGCTTCAGGAGGTAAAGTGGGAAACTTAGAGCAGCATGAAGCAGACTACACACAACCTTCAGTAGCAAAACAGAGCTGCAGTGAAATAATCTAACAGCTACCAGGGACTGAAAGCTATCAGCAGCACTTGTAACAAGTTCCATGTGCTCCATACACTCCACTAAAGTTGTTGGCTCTACATCTGAGCACAGTCAGATTAATCTGAAAAAAATCACCTTGGAGAAAGGCACAGCTCACCAGCCTTAAGGGGAAATGTACTGGATGATCCAACACAAATTGTTTTCAATAGCTATAAATTCCTGAAGTCCTGTTAGTGCTATTATTCCTACATGTATTGAATGGAAACCTTGTGACTAAAGCCAGTAAAATAGAAACCAGCTGACACGCTGGATAAAGTGTATTTCATTGCACTTCCCTAGGATTTATGATACAACAAGAATTTATTCCATTAACAAGATACCTTATACCAGTTTTAGAAAGTTTACAGTCCTTTGTGTCATGCTACAACTGTCTGACCAGTTACTGGCTCATTTCTTTACTATGCTGCCTTTTCCTTTTCTCCTAGGACCTGGCTGCTGCAGAGAGAGCTCGCAAACAAGCAGATCTGGAGAAAGAAGAGATGGCAGAGGAACTCAGAAGTGCTACCTCTGGAAGGTAGGAATCCACTGACTTATGCAGAAGGCTGTAAACATGTTACTGAATGTCAAGGGGCTGCCAAGAGAAGTTATGTCCATTTCCCAACAGCCATCTGGTCTTGACAACACAACATGCACACATATGACCAGTTTCACTGAAATACCTAGTTTTCTTTATTAATTATTGACAATTCATAAAAGAACATAGCCATAACTACACACTTTTTAAATTTAAACTTACAGGACAAGCCTCCAGGATGAGAAACGGCGCCTGGAGGCAAGAATTGCCCAACTGGAGGAAGAGCTAGAAGAGGAGCAAAGCAACATAGAGGCAATGGGTGATCGCATGAGGAAAGCAGTGCAGCAGGTAGAGCTTGTTCCTGCACACGGCACTTCCCATTCACATTCCAGCAAAAGCTGAATATCTGGAGAATTGCCACCCCAAACTGCCCCCTGTCATTTCTCTGAAAGCATGCAACTCTTCTGACAGCATCGCTTCCCACCTTGCAGGCAGAGCAGCTGAACAACGAGCTGGCAACAGAGCGCTCAACTGCACAGAAGAATGAAAATGCTCGGCAGCAACTGGAGAGACAGAACAAAGAGCTAAAGAGCAAGCTGCAGGAGATGGAAGGAGCTGTGAAGAACAAATTCAAAGCTACAATTGCTGCTCTGGAGGCCAAAATTGCTTCTCTCGAAGAGCAATTGGAACAGGAAGCCAGGTACTGGTCTCCCTGAGGCCACAGCTGTCCACTTATTATTCCCGTGAATGACACAGAAAGTAAACAAAGGTGAACAGGCTTTGTGTCATCGGGCTCTCAGCGCCATTAAAGGCTTGGTAAAGTCTCTTCCTCACTAAACATTTCTGAGACATATGGCAAGTAACTGGACTTGTTACAGTTTCTGATTAAAACCATTTTATTGCTGACAAGTTCTACTGGTATCAAAGGCAAGGATCTGCTCCCTTGCATTTTAGAGTAATTGCCCTCTGACCCTGCCAGGTGAAGTGCCATGACACACTGTGCCACTGGTAGGATTATTCCTTGAGGAAATCACCTTGTCTTTCAGCACAGATCTCCTGGAGCACCTCTAGCACACAGCAAAGCCATACATTAGTTTTGATCAGAACACAGCCTTTACATTTCCCTTAGAGTTCAATTTGGCGAGACCTTTAACTTAGGGGTCCACGGTGCCAGCTCCATGAGCAAAAAGTCTGGAGAAAAGGCAGGTGAAGACTCCAGACCTTGCACATGATCCTTGCTCTGTCCCTTGCAGAGAGAAGCAGGCTGCGGCCAAGACATTGCGCCAGAAGGACAAGAAGCTGAAGGACGCGCTGCTGCAGGTGGAGGACGAGAGAAAGCAAGCAGAGCAGTACAAAGATCAGGTACCAGACTGTGTCACCAACCTCTTAGTCTTGGGTACAGGAATTTTGAGATTTTACCCCAAGAAAGACAGCTTCATTCCCCATTCTGCCTCAAACAAATGCCTTTTTAGAAAGCAGACTGAATGCTTGGATTCTCTGCTGGGAGAACGGTACAGCCCTTTGCTAAAAGATGGGACAACATAATTCTTCTTCTGTGCTTCATCCAGTGCCAAAGCACTGGTCTTTGTCAATCAGCCAGCTGCAACAGTAATACACAGGGCTGTGCACAACACATTGATATACGAATGGAGATGCTGAACACATTTTAACTTTTGAATTTTACCTAATGCACATCAACCTGCAAGCCAGAAAAGCAGAGGTAGGACTGTGCAGCAAAAGAAATAAAGTAGTGTCTGAATACAGTATCGACCAGCACAATGAACTCCCACAAAGCAATGTTATTCTAAGATTTTAAGCCTCTATCTCTGATTCAGATCACATTTCAGTAAAACTCTCAATAGAAGCATGAAATTAAAATGAGGAATGTAAAGCTATTGGATCCGTTTTAAATTAAAGCATTGCTTTAAAATTTCTCTTTAGGCCGAGAAGGGCAACACACGACTCAAGCAACTGAAAAGGCAGCTGGAGGAGGCTGAGGAAGAGTCTCAGCGGATCAATGCAAACCGCAGGAAGCTGCAGAGAGAGCTGGATGAAGCCACTGAGAGCAACGAAGCTCTGGGCCGTGAGGTTGCAGCACTGAAGAGCAAGCTCAGGTAGAGTGCCCTTGTTTGGGATAGCCCTTCCCACTCACTGACAGCCTTAAAATTTAGAGCTAAACTATAGAAGTGAAAAAAAAATCTGCCAAGTAAAGGACAGACACTGATAATGCTGCAAGGTTACTCACTCCCTGTTGTTAGCTATTGGCACACAGAACAAAAGGCCAAAGTCAGAAGTGAAGTGCATTTCTTACACTGCAGCAGTCTCAGGATTTCAGCTGTGAGATGAACAACTGTGACAACATGGCACAGGCCTTACTCTTCTCTAATCAAAACTCCTGCTGGCTTAAATCAGAACAGAATAAGGCTTGGTTGCTTTTTGAAAATGCTCCTATAATGGCTGTATCTACTTGTACAGAAGCAGTCACAAAAGAGTAGAAATGCTTGTGCTTTTCACACTTTCACACATGCACAACTCACAGATAATACCCACAAACAGTGTTAGACAACATCACAGGTGTCAAAAGGCAAAGCATATGAAATGATTCTTATTCCAGCGTCTCTGTGGACTTCCCCACAAAGGGATTCAGTGTCATCAGACCAAGGAAAACATCAACATGTCCCTATGCTTCTTGTTAAAACTGACTTGGAAAAAGATAAAGCTGTGATCAGTCAGCTACATACCCGAGTTCTCCTGCACTCACTGGGTTTGAAAACACCAGCTCACTGAAATAAAGAGGCTGGCTTGAGTTATAAGGAAATCGCTCCATCTGCATCACTATACCCTTATACCAAAATTCTGTCTTCTATGTAAGGCCAACAGTGTATCAGATGAAAAAAAAGCACCTGCCTAGTTGTGTTCTCGGAGTAGTTTGCCAGCATGTTTCCCAGTAACATGCTTCAGATGGGGATTCCCTTCCACGTGAAGTTATGGATGTGGTATCCTTTTCCATGAGCACCATCTTGGGTAGAACATGCTCCTGGCTGATTTACAAAGCAGTGGCTGTATCCAGCCCTTTTTACATAGGACACCATAAGGCTCATTTTTGTTTTATCTAAATGTAATGTAATTGGCTGTAATGTACTTTGTTTAATTATTTAAAAGTAATTACCTACCTCTGATCATGACCATGTGCTTAGTATAACTGCCCAGGACTCTTTATCTCTGTTTCAGAGGGACACAGGAACCTTCGCATGACTAAGCAGGTACCATGCCTTCAACTTTGCAGCTAGCTTGTATTGCACAAATTTCCATTTTCTTTGGCCCTGGTTAAAATTATGTGAGGTTTCTGCAAACTGTGAAGGCTTGGATATCTTGGCATTAATCTGTTTTATCAAAAGAGACAAATATTACAATAATTTAGCTACCGTGAGCTGTTCATCAGTGATACATCTTTCTTACAAGTAGGTTATGTACTGACATAGACTTACCAATGTTGCATTCTCACAAGCTCTACCAACAGAGTACCTAAGGGAGTACTCTGACGTTTTCTGCATGAAAATGGTTTTGGGGTTTTTTTGCACATCATCTTTGTGCACTGCCACGAAGATTAATTTTTTTCAAATAAAATACACCATTGATTAGTAAAATTCATTAAAAGGACTAATGAATATGAAGTGTCACAGCATGTCATTAGAATTTCACAGTGCTTCTTACGCCTACTGTAATGCTGACTCTAAGGTAAGAGTCCACCTAATTCACCTGAGATTTGTAAGACTTTACTTGCATGTGATTTGTCACACACCACACAATCACAGACAAAAGAGGTCTTGCCTCTCATTACATAGCACTTTGTGCCTGTATGCTTACAAACAGCTATTACTGAGGCTTTTAGAGCTATTTTGCAGACATTACATTGCTTGTCTACTGCTATTAAAATACAGAGCACGGACACAGAAATTAAAGCTGACACTGTAACCTAGCACAGCATTATATTATACTTTATCACACTCTCTGGAGATAGGAATACCTGCTGCTGCAAAAATTAAAGAGCTATTGCCTTGTAATATTTGTATATTTTCTATTTTACATACGCTGGATTTTGCTGTGAATACACAAATATTTAAAGATGATGTCTTGTCCTTGCATGTGCCTTTTAGTCAGCCTGATGTTTCCAGTCAGGCTGTTACTCAAGCACTACTCCAGTAGCACTTGTTTAAAGGCAGATTAAATACAGAGGTGCTAAGCAAACGCTGATGCTTAAGGCTTGTCTCAGCAATATGCATTCTTCTAAAGGTACTAATGCCAATGACCACATGACTATTATCAAACACATAAACCTGTTTAAGAGGAACATATATAAACAAAAAGTGTTTATCCAGAGGGCAAATACTAGTTTAAAAAACTGGTTACTAAGTAGTTAGTGTGTGATAAGGAGTTCGCTTTGTAGCCAAAAACAACAACAACAAAGCCAACAACAACTTGCTTAGACTCTTGCTGTTGTTCCCCCCAGTGCCATGTTCTCTTACAGCACTTCAGTGCATCACTGCAGCACAAAGAGAGTTATCTTACAGATGACTCATGAGTCACTGAGTCCAGATAGCACAATCCAAGGGGACAAAGAGCTCTTCCTTTATTAAAAAGTTAATGAATTTACTGACCTAATTAGAACTTTCTTGCTAAACAATAATAACAAATATCTGTTGCCATAAAATAGTAGAAACTGCTGCTAACCAGGGCAGAAGTAGCATGCCCTTGTGTTCAATATGTGCCACCAGCACCAGAACAACTACAGTTAACTAACAGCAGATCTTAAATGAAGATTTATTATCCAGCTAATTGTGTTGCTCACACTGAAGTTTTAGGGCAGAATTGTAGAAAACAGACTACACGTCATATTTCCACCTTGGAAACAGATTTGTGGCTCTGAAATAAGTAAGTCCAGCCAATGTTCCAACCCATTTCCATCATATGGAAGACTGAGCTTTGGATTTAAATAGCTGCTTCAGAAAGGACACCGGCTTAGTCTTTTGCAAGGACAAGACAAGCCTTTAAATATTTATGCATGATTGCTGTACCCAAAAGTGCAGTCTCGGATATATTTAACACCAAATTAGTAATTTTGGCACAACATTCAGTGATCATGAATTTATTTTATTGCTTATGTCTATGGTCTCAAGCCTTTACAAAGGTTTGCTTAAAGAGGGGCAAGTGAGAGGCCCTTTTACAAAACTGAAGTGCTTTGTAGCACAGTAGCAATGGAGGCCAAAATGAGACAAACCCATCTTCTGCCTCACTTGCTCACACCTCCCCAAAAAATTAACCTTGAGGACCAAAGTGTCCCTGCCTTGGGATGTGGCTGTGAAATACATGGGGATGGGAGGGAGATGGGAGAAGAAAAGGGGGTAAGGTGGGGAAAAGCATTTTCTGTGAGACACTTGCACTGCGAAGCATCAGCACCTGGGTTACAAACACAGTTCCAAAGCAGTGATGGTTTCCTCTCTCCATTGGGAAAGACACTGGAGTTACTCACAACCTAGGATGTCACAACTGTCAAAGAACCTGTGGTGCTCTGACCAATGTCGTCTTTGCAGAGAACTGTGGGCTCAGAAATGCCTGTGGACATCCATGGCACTGCTTCAGTCCCAGGGCTTTCAGCAACTGGGGGTCTTACGCAGACTGCTGAGCAGAAATTCAGTACAAGCCTGCTCCCCCTCCTTCTCTTCTGGAGGGACAGGAGGGACACTCCCCTGCTGTTGTGCAAGCAGCACGTTTTTCCATTCCTTCCAAGCACAATCAATTGCTGTCCCCATAGGGGAAACAGTGAAATGAAGGAGACCAAGAACACAAGCACAAAAGCAGGAATCCCATCACAGTTCCAAGCAATTGGAGTCTCAACCTATTCACAAATTACCCTTATATGGTACAGAACGGAACACTGTATTAGAGGCCCACAGATATTTTTCTGTATTTAGAACCACCAGCCCCACAGGTCCTGTTACAAAAGTCTCTACTTAGTTGTAAGGACTCCAAATGACCTAAAAATTGATTTCTTTTTATTTTTTTCCCCCTTACTGCAGGAGGGGAAATGAACCAGCATCTTTTGCCCCACCACGTAGATCTGGAGGCAGAAGAGTAATTGAGAATGCAACAGATGGAGGTGATGACGAAATGGATGCAAGAGATGGAGATTTCAATGGAACAAAAGCCAGTGAATAAACACGCTTAAAAAATTGCACTGCAGCAGGGGGAGGGAGGATGATATTTAGCACTGTATAGGTCTACTCTTAGTGTCAAGGTCACGTACAGCCACTCCTCTGACAGATAAAAGCACAACTGCCTTGTCTCCAATGTATAGACTGATGTTAAAAGTACTCCAAAACTTATTTTACCAGGAAGTGTATTTGAAAAGGTGGGGTTTTTTAACAGAGTGATTCACTTTGAGAATCTTCCAGAAAGTGACTTAAATCCCAGTGAACTGTAGTCTACACAGGATTTGTTAAGACTGTTGCAGGGGGGAAAAAAAAAGGCATTGGTCATTTAATCTTTTCTTAAACTTTCATTTTGAGTACTCAATTAATATAGGTTTTTTCCCTGGTTACTACACCCCTGATGCACAATTCACAAGGTGGAAGTGCCTTTTTAATCACTTACTGAAAAATATCATTTGTTCAAATTAAGTCAACTGTTACAGTTTTATATGCACCATGGATGTGCTTACACACTAATAAAAGGCTATAAAAATGACTCCAGTATTCTTGTGTACAGGTGTCACTTGAGTTCAGTACAGTTTGAAGGGAACGGGAGAGGTAGCAGAGCTTCTCTAAAACTGAAATACTTCTTAGAAAAAGGTCACCTGTAATCATTAGAACAAAGCATTGATTGTCTCCTAAGCAATTGTTTTTGAAGAAATACAAAAAGTATGTACACTGAGCTGAAAGTAAAATGACATGAAGTGCTTGGGAAGGGTTTGATTATCTCATGGACACATGGTGCTAACTCAGGTGTCCATGGATGTATCCAAGGGCTGACAGACATGACCCAGGACCTGCAGGAGCTGGAAAGCAGGGTAGGTCCTAAGTGTCTATGTTTAGGCAGCTCAACCCACCCATGAAGTCCGTTATATGTAGAAATATTTACAACAAAAGCCTCTAAAGCAGGCTGAAGACAGTTAGAAACAGCAGCCCACACTGAATGCAGGGATCCACACCAAGCTCCTCTGCATTAAGGGTTCAGCACGCAGTTACTTTTTATTTTTGGAGCACTTTAACAAGACCACAACCTACTCCCAGGAACTACCAGGGCCTACCACAAAGCCATGCAGCTCAAGCACTTTCAGACAGCAGCAGCTTTATGGTCACAGCGGGGCAGCAGGGAGCCACACACAGCAGAGCAGGATGTAAAATGAAACAGAGTGCAGAGCTTACTTGATGCCTTCGATGGAACAGCAAGTGAACCTTAAGCAGAGTGACTACAGGGAGAGCAAATCGTGCAAAAACATCCACCTTGGCAGCTAAAGCAATCACCTTCTAAATCTAAGGATTGTTTCAGAAGGTACAGAGATCACAAACTGGAAATTCAGACTAGGCACCGTTTAACCAACAGAATTCAGAGCCCAGAGAATTCTCTCTGCTCATGAAAGAGTAAAGAAGAATCCATTTAGAGCAATTAAGATGACAAGCTGCAGCAGAGAGGGGTTAGGAGCTGCTGGATAAGGCTGTTTCATTGCTTGATCAGGCACACAGCCCAGCTCTATAAAGATGCCTGAGAGCTGGCTGTTAAACACAGTTTGGGAGCCTGCATGTGTGGGAACAAGGAGAGCAAGCAAGACAGACTTCATATAAAACGGTCTTAAGTACCAACACTTGAAGCAGAACTAGAAAACTGAACAGGAAGCCCTACGAAGAGAAATTCTTTGAGAAAACTCACAAGCATCATGGTAGAGATTGGTCAAAACACTGCCCTACCACTTAAGAAATATAGGTTCCAGTCCCTCTTCTGCAAAGCTTGTGACAAAACAGGAAGTCAGAGTTGCTTTGGTAACACCACAGAAAGCAAAGCATCCTTCTGCAACAGCAGCTGAGCTAAAAGTGCCTCTCCCAGAAAAAAAGTTCCATTCTGTACAATTACAAAGGTGACTGTTCTGGACTAAATTATTTTGACAACTGTCAGTAGCATATCCACCCCTAGTCTTCTAGTTGCATCAGCAGTCACATTAATAATATATCTGTAAAATATGCAATACTAGCACAGCCACAACTTTCCAGCCTTCTATCTTACCTCAATGCTGTGTCTCAATCTGACAAGTTGACTTGCTCACCGAGCAGGACAATTCTGGCAAGACAAGGAAAATGCAACTTGTCTTCACAGAATGGCTTGAGTTGAAAGGGACCTTTAAAAGTCATCTAGTCCAACCTGCAATGAGCAGGGACAGTTTCAACGAGATCACATTGCTCAGAGCCCTGTCCAGCCTGACCATGAATGTTTCCAGGGATGGGACATCCAACCACCTCTCTGGCCAACCTGTTCCAGTGTTTCACCAACCTCATTGTAAAAAAATTCTTCCCTATATCTAACCTAAATTGATCCTCTTTTATCTTAAAACCATTGCCCTTTGCCCTGTCGCAACAGTGTCCGAGGACAAAAATTCTGAGTTGAAGATTTTGAGAGAAATGCCAATACTAAGCACTGTAAATTCCAGAGGCATCTTTAGCTATGACAATATTTACATTCCTTAAGGTAGGAAACAAGGAGAAGAAAGAGATGAAGGAAAATCTTTGCATGATTCAGCAAAACAATATCTCTTCACTTCATTGATCAGAAACAGATGAGAAACTGGTAGCAAACATTTGTGTATAAACCACAGTAACAACCTGCAAAAAAACTCAAAATTCATCATCAACTAGCATTCAAAATAAGCTTTATTCTGCTCCCCAGTTAAGCCAACTTTATAGGTGGACTGAAGAATGAAAATAATCTGTGATTATTTCATATTCCAGAGAAATAGGCATCAGTGGCTGTTTTTAACAGCATTTTCTTAAAAACAAACCAACCAAAAACCACCAAGCCCATTTATGTATTCTTTTGTCAAGTAAGCTCTCCCCATCCCCTGCCACAAAAAAAACACCATAAAAATTGTTTAGTCATGATTACTTTTGCAAGTACAGGCTTCTATAAAATACATTAACACTGTGAGTGAACCTACTCCATTTAAAAAACAAATTCAAATGCAGTAATATTTTACAGGGGGAAAAAACCAATTTAAAAATAATTCTCTACTCATATAAACTTGTACAAAGGACTTTTCAGTTAAAAAAACATTTCTATATTAGTAACAGCTGAAAGCAAATATTCACATAGAAAAGTAAAACAAGAAGAAAATCACTAACACCCAAGGCACATTAATAAGGGGAAGTTTGTAAAGCAGTGAGCCCCACCTATCAAGATTTCAGAAGTAGAAACTCAGTCAGGTCTCTGGCGTCCTACAACTGCCAGGCTTTGTGGGCCACAATATGGAAAAATAAAGATGTCTATATGTTAAGCCAGTCCCAAGTTCCCCACCTTGCTGCTAGCTCTGGGATCTCCTAAGCACTCAGTAGGAGCAATGTCTCACCTCTAACCATGACCTGTTCTTAATGGCAAATCATTGCTTACAGAAACATCTTGCCACTACAGAGCCAGGGTTTTGTGCAGGAACATTATAATCAGCAAATACCCCACAGGGAGCTGAGCAGCTTCCCTGCAGAAAGACACCTTTCTCCGCATAAAAATACTGCTGTGATTTGGGTGACTGCAGCACACAACACCCACGACAGAAGGCAGAATTCAAGCCTGGTGTTGTATTAACACCAAAAGCCAAAGCCTGAGGAGCTGCATAAGGAATACTGTCTCTGTTGTAGGCAAAAAGACAATGGCTTTGGTAGTGTCAAAAGAAGCAACCTTCAAGGAGATATTTACAGCAGCTGATGCAGGAAGCAATTCTGTCCTGCACTCCAGGCAGCATTGCTTTGTCACCCTACCCACAGACCAGACTGGGCAAGGCCACAGGAGGCCACTGCCAGTTGTAGCTTCTTGTTCAGTTCTCACCTACCCTCAGACTGCTGCCTGCTTGCTCACTGATATTCTCTTTAAAACTAAAGTTTGAAAGACACATTTCCTTTTCCAAAGCTAGCCAGGCTTTTCATAGCAGCATCTTGACCACACTTTGCGAGGGATGGCTCACTGCTCCTGGGATATTTGAAGGCCGTGCTCCAAACTCCAGGCGTTTCACTAACCTGCAAAACAAAATAGAAGTCAGTGCATTTCTTGCTCAGTGTAGCCAACATCAGAATAACTGGTCTCTTCCAGAGCACACACTCAGCTTGAGAAACCAACAGATGGGAGAATAGCACTTTGAGCACTAAGTGAGCCTGTTCCTTAACTGGGCTGAGTTTCCACTGTAAAACAGCTCTGTTTCCCTTTCAGTACTAGGCACTATCTTTTACAGGTCTTGGAATTCCAGTTCTAGCATTACAGCAGTAGACTGCATAATCAGCTGCATGAATAAGTAAATATATGGCCCCTGAGGCTTTCCTGTAGGAACTCCGTGAGGTTTCTCCCCTGGGTTAGATGGTTCAGTGTGGAACACTCCTTCCACACAACAACAGTGGGCACTGGATGACAGACAAACCAGTACTCACAGTGCAAGTGTCTAGATGAATAAGTCTCAAACAAACTGTACTGTAGGCACTTAATTTATAGAGAATCTAAAGAATGTGCAGTACAGGATTATCAGGGTTTAAGCAGATATTGAACTGCAATTTGCGATAACCTTGCTGATTTGTCTCCGTTTGTTTAAAACAAGACAAGTAGTTCAAGCATTCAGAGAAATTTATAAGCTGGGTAGGTAACTTCCTGTCAGCTGCTCCTTGAAAACATATCTTAGCAACTGCAAAGCATTCTGACCGAGTGGATGCATTAACCACCTTTTTTTGCAGTTCCCCCATAAATGAGAATCTTAATTGTAGTAAGGGAAGTCCCTACATGCCATGTGTTCCTGAGACATCACTTGTATAAGAACTTACAGCATAAAACAAATTGAGCCAATAAGCAAGTGCTCCTCTGTTGGAGTTTGTCCCATTTAATCACTGGTTTATAATTAAACACATCTTGCATTTGCTTTGAATTGGTGGTATTTAAAATTGAATTTAGCCAATTTTCCGATTTCAGCAGCTAGTGATTCCAAATTTTAATCTGATCTGAAACATTCAAACCATAATCCTGAATAACTAAATTTCACATATTTTGAAAACAAATCTGTTTCTACCAAGCCAAAGATTTAATACTAAATACTGAGTTCTAACACGAACAGCTGTGAGACAGCAGCAGAGACCACACTCACCCCGTATCACAGAGAGGCTGATGAGGACTCAGGCGCGTCTCAAGGACATCTCTGTTCATGTACATGGACACCGAGGGTCTGTTTGGAGACTGGTCATACACGAAGTTTCGGCAAGATGCAAGTTTGGACTCCAAAGCCTAATTGAAACACACATGAGGCAAGTGTCAGGTTCACCCTTCTCTTTCAGATGACAGTGTTGTGACACACCAAAATTGCATTGTGTGTGGGTTTGGTTTTTTTTTCTTTAAGAATGAGCTGTCTAGTAGAACCTGCAGATCCCAGTGCCACATGAGTTCTGAATTTTTGAAGAAATTAAGACAGTCATCTCTCTAAAGCTGAATCTCTGTTTCTGTAGGGGGCTGATGCCCTTCGCCAGCATGAAGACAACATCTTCAGCTTCCTCAGGGAGATTCTGACATCTTTCTCACAGGCATCACTTTTTAGTTTACCAAATGTTCCCTTAGGCTGTCTGCTTCCCTAGACACGTGTTAGGCCGTATGTGTTAGGTGGTACACCAGAGGGAGCTGAGTCACAGCCATCCCGTTCTCCACCACATGCTCCCTTCCTAGATCACTCCACATTTATTGTGAGTTACTTTTTAGCTGTATCAGTTCTGCAGCTCAGCCCATCAGAGTTATACAAATGCATATAAAATCACAGCACCAAGGCACAGGGAAGAAAACAGAAGTCATGTGATGACTTCCAGCATCAGCACCACTTAAAATATCAAACTACAGCTTAACACTGGGCCTTGCTCAAAAGACTGCTTCACCAGAAGCCCTCTGGACAGCAGGCACCAGCTTATCTGCCTTTCATAGGAACAGATCCCTTCTTAATTTACCCATGCTGATTTACTCTTTCAGTACATGCACTTGCAGAAATTTGCAGAGGAATATCATATCCCCATCTGGATTAGATCTTACAAAAGCAGAGCAGGGTCTATCTTTATCTGGGGGTTGGTCAGAAACATAACAAACTCCAGACTAATTTCAAGGCCATGCTTAGCTAACCTGGGGGCAAGAGACTCTTTCCAGTCTCCCCTGAACAGCAGCACAAACTGCTGGCTGCAGTTTCTGCCAGCTCCACCTCTCCCTGGCTGGCAGGAAATCACTCACCCCCACTTTTCGCAGCAAGTCTCCCACAATATTAAGTGCAGATATTCTTGCAGCAGGTGTGAGAGGGGTTGCACCGTAACTGTCCTCCATACCTGCAGGGCAGGGTAAAGAATGTTACTCATTTAAAAAAACCTGACTGGAAGTCAGAAGACAGCCTGACATTGACATACAGAGCAGAGGAAATATCAATATCCTCACCTTTTTGTATCTCACCTCCAGATCTCTCATATTCATCAGGAATATGAAGCACTGTCTCCCTGAGACAGCTTGTTACGCTGTCCTAAGCTAAAGTCTCTAGACATGCTGTGGCTTGGTTTCTAGAGATCCATTCTACCAGCCTACTCCACCTGGGTTGCTGCAGTGGGACCAGAGGGATGTGTCCTCCAAGAGGACCATCATTTACCATTTTAATAAAAAACTCCAAATCCTCTCACTTCTACAGACTAATTCCTCCATGCAAAACACATCATTTTAGGTTTAGGATACTGAAGTTCACAAACTTTGTTAGTGCTCAGAGCAACAATACCAAATCATCGAAAGTGATGGTACATCTCCCTGCAGTTATGCATGCACATGAACACAGTTACAGACATTTCTGGCTTTTAAATTAAGAAGATGGGAGAATTAGTGTTAGAGGTTTGAAATATTGAAACAATCAGTGCTCCTAAAAAATAAGTAACAATATAAATGACATGAAAGTAGAGAGATTTAGTAAAGACAGATAGGATGACTTGTCAGTGTTCTGCTGTTCCACAGTGAAAAAAGCGCCTCTCTCCAAGAGCACATACTCTCTCAGAGAAGACAACTCAAGTAACATGCATCTGACATTAAAGATCATGCAGGTTTTTAAAACTTTTCCCCTAAATTAGACCAACATCTCTGGGGCAGTTGTTAACTAATAGTAAAGCCCCAAGAGCTCATCTTACCCCTTACAATTATTACTGGACAGTTCAAATCAAATGGAAATGAACAGCCTATGAATAAACTCCAAAAATCACAGTCTGCGAATACAAAGACTATGATGGATTTAGGTGCATTTAACTGAAACACTCAACTCTTCTCCCTTTTTTTCATTCCTCCTTTAGTCACAAACTACAGTGAAAACAAGAGCATCAAATGGTATTTCTGAGCTGGTTCCCTGTCAGTCACCTCTCCTAAACGTCACAGGGGTGGGTATGTTGATGGGTGTCCGCCGCAGTGAGGGGGTGGAAGGCACAGACAGGGAAGCCTGAACTGCAGTGTCTGTTCTTTCTGCTTCCAAGACCGTTTGCATCGGTGTTTTGGGTTTCTCCTGTTTCTGCTGCACCGCGAGCTCTTGGCGTAGATCTGTGAAGGAAGCAACACAACACAAGCCTTTGGAGCATGTATCCACCAAGAAAAAAGAAGGAGATAACTTTGTGCTCAAAAGACTTTTCTCCTCATGGACGTGAAGTCAAGTCACTTAGGCTTGTAAAGATTATTCCAGGCGTATCTTCAAAATCTGAATAATAACTAAAGGCCTCTCTAGGATTGTGACTCAAGATGTTTTGGTAGTATTAGTTCATTTGCTGCTATCTGGCTTTCAGACATGAAGAAGCCAGCACATGAGGCTATTCAAAGCCAACCAGAAGTCTGTCACAATCCTTCTTTTTACTTCCCCATTAGTGCTTCACTGACTCCCCTTTTCACAGGCCAGGAAACAATGACGTTAATGCATATTAAAGCTGAGCTTCATGTGTTACAGGAAGCCAGAGCAGCACATGCCCCAGCTGGACTGGCTCTTTTTAACTCCCTAAGGCTCTGAAGCATGACCACAGATAAGGAAAAGGCTGGAACAGACTTTTGCTTCTGTAATCTGCTCTGAAACAAGGTCAGGAGTTCAAGGAGTGGGAGTGGAACAGTCTTAAGTTTCCTTACCTGCTTCTACAATTCAGATAGCAGGTTTTAACAATGCAAACTCAAGAACCAAGCTCTGAGATATACAGAGAGGACTGAACAGCTACAGGCCAGGAGGGGAGCAAGGGAAAGATATAAGTAATTTCTGTCTAACCTCTAGCTTCATCCTTCAGGCGCTGCACAGACTCCAGAAGGTTTTCTTTCTCATCCAGTTCACTCTCCAGAAAAGCATTTCTTTCAATAGCCTGGTTTAAACGCTGCTCAAAATCCTCCAGAGACATTATAGTGGCTCTGCAAAAGAGTGCACAAGATTTCACTACCAGATCCTTCAAGCACATAGAGGATGCCTTCTCTCAGAAAAAAAGGGACATTGTTGCATTTTTGTTTGGTTTGCTTTATTTTAGTATTATTTTTTATTTTAGCTTCAAAGACATGAAAGAGTGCAGTGGGGGCAGTAGAAGGGGGAAAAAAAATATCACATTTCCCATCTTCCATAAATCTCTTCAACACAACCATCACTTCAGTCATTAGTTTAGAATGGCTATGCTAACAAGCACAGTACCACAAACAGTTGTTTTCCACCTCAAGACAGAACCGAGGCAGAAAAAGAAAACACAGAAAGTGGCTCACCTTTTTGCTCTTTCCAAGTCATCATTTTCTTGCTCAAGTTCTCGAATGTATTTCTGAAGCTGATCTTTAATAGCTCTTGTCTGTGCCAAGTCATCTTCCAGTGCAGAGATTTGCCTGTATCCTTCTGAATGCTGCATTTCAATCTTTTCCTAAGCAAAGGCAAATCAAACAGCACACCAGGTACTCAGCAACACAAATTCTCTTTCTGTGCCATTGTCTGAGCCCCTTTAAAGGCAGAGGCAGATGTTCTGAAGTATTTTATCCCTTTACATATGATAAAATGCCAACAAAGCCAATTGCTCACAGACTTTTGGGCTGCCAGCAGACAAGAGCCCTTCCTGGTACTCCTTGTCAAACAACGGTGCTGGGGAACATTCCCTGATCCTCACAGCTCAGGGCCATTCCCTGCCCCTTCAAGACAGCACAACTCACTAACTGAGCTCCAAGAGCTTTAGCAATACACAAAGTAGGATGCAAGAAAAGCCACATATTTTCAACTCTAATATGAAGTCTAGCAGTACTTAGGAGCCAAAATAACAAGAACAAAAAATTCCACGTGTGACACTGTCACATGCTGCTGTGCACTCAGCAGGATTCTGCATTGCCCCTGTGGTTTTATTAGTCCAAAGCAGGTTCAGAGTTTTAGATCACAAAACATTTCAGGTGCAGTTATGCTCTGGATATGAACCTAAACCATGCTGTCTCTCTTTACAGTAGGTATACAAGGGTATATAGGGAGGAAGGCTTAGCTCCTACATTAGCTCTCTCTCCTGCACTGCTACTGTATGTGGGGTCAGTTCCACAACACGTGATAGGCAAAGCTTCACAGCACACTGTCTATTATGACATTTAACACTCCACCAACTTGCTATCAGACCACTTCAACATGCCAAAGGCTTTTTTTAAACTCCAAGATTGCTGTATAAGCAGCATTCCTGAAGTGCTCTCTATCCAGAATTGAAGTACAAAACACTTGAAGTCACTGAAAACAAATCCATGCACTGGAATTTGAAAACCACAGCATATAGTCTAGCATGAATGATAATTTGAAGACCGCCATTTTAGCACATGAAACGCATAGACAAGGAGGAGGGAAAGAGACACCCTTTCTGAATTGAGAAATTATTTTATTACAGTGTGGTGACACTGCTACAATTCTGGATCTTCGAAGAATAGTTAAGAGCCTTCAAGAGGCAGATTACTTCCAACTAGCTACTCAGGCCTCTCTAAACAAACCCTCCAAAGCACTGTTCCCATTAGTTTTTAGGTAGTGTGAACTCTGGTTTCTGCGGAGGGAGCAAGCACACACACGTTAGGCTGGTAAGCTCAAAGCCACAAGCTGTGTGGGCCTGGCAAAGTCCACTAGTGCTGACCTAGATGCAGACACCAACCCTTGATGGGCTCAGTTAACACTGCTGCTCAATAGCTTTGAGATAAATGCTTTGCTCTTGAATTGATTCAGATAAAAGACCAGAACTGCAAGGTCTGAGTCTTTGTTTTTAGCCAATTGTAATAAACTATCAGCTGATCTGGTCCTCAATGGTGGCTCTGTTCCTTCACTGCAGGCTGTTACTGCAGTTTTCAGGCTGCATGAATAGCCAATTGTTAAATGGTTTATTTCAAGCAGAATATGTTTTAAGAAATCTATCTACTGTGAAGAGTAATTTCAGATTTTCTCAAATACAGCTACGCTCTACTGTTTGAGTTCTGTGTTGTTTCCCAGCTATTCTAGAGAAAGAAAAGTCTACACACTCCTCAATTAAATGAGCCACAAGTTTTAATTTTGTCCAACGTCTGTCTTCTCCTCAGTTCCCTCAGCTTCCATAGGTTTATGTGGCTACATGGAACAGCAACCCAATACTCCATACAACATTTAATATTGCTAAGGCACTTCAACACAAGAACAAAGATCAATGCCACATAACAAATACAAGAAACAAGCCTTGCATATCCTGCTATCAAAAAGCAGGGGTGTGGGGAGAATAACTAATCTGGTGCTAGAGGGACAGGACATCTGCCTAGAACTTAAGAGTATTTCATTAAGACAACAATTTGGACAAGAGTTTAAACAAAAGGCATTGCAATCGTGGATTCACCCGGTGATTAATCACTTACACAAATACCTTCACTCCCATTAGCTCATTAGCATCCAATTGAGTAGAAGAAGTGTAATTACATTAATCTCTGCTTCCACAGAGACTGACCTAGCCCTACAAAGCAGAGTAGTATTTCTTGGGTGACTATTACTCACATGGAAGCAAAAGGCCTAGAATCAAACTTTAAAAAGGCACACCAATTTCAGTGATCATTTTTTTTCCAAATTTAAAAAAAACTTACCAGTATTTCCTAAACCTGTCAGCCAGCACAAGGGACTAGTAGCATCTTGGAAGAAACTGAAATGAGGCACTCATCGCTCTTTATACCCTAGATAGCTTTGTTATTTCTTAAGTCTCTGTGGCAAGGATTTTCATCTCAATAAGTTCATATCCTTTATGTTTTATAATTCTGGAAGTCAAGGCCTTTCTGCTGGTTCTTAGTTTCACAGAAGACTAACGAAGTGTAAAGAGGATAGCTTACTCTTCCCCAAGTACAGACAGATTCAGTAATAAAACCAGGACTGAAACTGTTTTTTGACTCTCAATTCCGTGTTACCCACTGACTGCTGCTTTCCACCTCATCTGGAATGTCAGATAATAAAGACACAGTTATGGAAAAAGGGCCACAACCTGTGGGTTCAGAAACACTCCCAAGGAATCCAGAACACCCAAAGCAGAAAACAGATTAGTATTTCTTAATTTTTCAAGACTCCTTTCTGCAGCTTTCTGTTCAGTTCCTTTGTAACGCTGAAGGTTTGCCCCAAGGCAAGCTGAATCTGCACAGGCCTGCCCCACTGCCTTTGGCACTTAGGATGTACACATTCTATAGGCACCGTCCCCTCTTACCTTAACAGACTCCAGCTCCATTCGCAGACGGTTGTTTTCTGACAGAAGGTCTCTGTTTCTGGACTCTGTTTGCTGCAGCTGAGTCTCCAGTTCAGCTTCATACTCTCGACTCCCTTCTTGGAATTCACGCAGCTCCTCCTGTGTATTCTCAGCACTAGAGAGCAATTCCAGCAACAGAGCTCATCATAATGAACAATGATAAAGACACCTCTTGTACACTCAAGGTAAAAAAAATACTGCCCTTTAACACAGAAGGCTCTATGTCCTTCTCCAACATATGTATTCAATAGGAAGACAGAATGTTTACCTGTCAAGCATTGAAAGCCCCCCACAGCAAACTCATAAACAAATAAAGAGTCCAAATAAACAGAAAAATCCCCAAGTCTGTCTTCACAGTATAGGTGTTGAAGACATGTGGCATACATGTGGCATCTCTTTAGCTTGTAAATTATCCACCGCCATCTGTACATTTAACCGGTTACTCAATTCAACTATTTGGAAGGAAATGAACTCTTGTTCTTAAAACAATTCTACTGAAACAATCCTCCAGTAGGCTAAACAAAGAGCAATGAAAGGTCTGAACACCTGGTCTACGTCTTTGCATGCAGTGCCATGCACACTATCCAATGACTTGGAGGAATGAAGCCACTGCCTTACCACTCCTTGTATTTCATAGCCAAATCTTTCCAATATCTGGTTTCCTCTTCCACCGAGCTGAAGTGACATTCTTCTGAGCCTTCCATGATGAGTCCTTAAAGTTTAGAACTCCTCTTCCATTTTGCTGCCCCTGGAAAATTAAAGGATTAAGCATAGGAAGGCAGGCAGTGAGCTACCTCAGTCCTTGTTGCTGCAGAGCAGAACATCCCTCCTCCCACACAGTCATCACTGGGAGAACAAACTGAAGATCAGCCTTGACAGGACTCTGTCAGATAGCCCATAAATGTGAAAGAACCCCTGGTGAGTCGTCAGGTCCCTTTTCCCAGCTCTCCCAAGGCTGCTGCATGCTTAGGCCACATCCCCGGCCACGAGCACCTTCCACACCCTCTGACTGCACAGCACAGAGCACCAAACCTCAAACTTGAGCTGCAGCTGTGCCAATGCAGAGAACAAAAGGGAAAGAACATATCTCGGACACAACTTCAGCTCCACAGACACTGCAGTTCAGCAATCCTAAAGACACTTACCATGACAGTAAAGAGAAACTTCAAGGAAACACAGATAAGGCACTCAGAGATACCGTGTTAACATTTCCAAGAACACATAAAGCTTTTTATAGACATAACTGCTGGACACATGAAAAATTTCTCCCTAGGTCAACACAGACAGAGCTAATCAACTTTAAATCTGATATATTGTAACACATGTATGGCTGAGAGCTACAATATATATGGATACCTCAGTCACCCATGGGAGAAGGGAGCTCTCAGAACTCCCAGAGAAGCTCCCCAGATATTTTAACAGAATAGCACCTGGCTGGGTTAGGTAGGCAGATAGATTGCAGTAACCCAGTGTGCAATCCAGACCATCCTGCTGTCCCTGTGCCAGCAGGAACGCAGTCACAGGACATAGTCCCAAATGGGAATGACACATGAGAGAGCCACAGGAGAATCAGGAACCTTAGGTGGTCACTCCCACTTGAAGATTTAAGTGCCAAGACACCACAACTAAATAAATGCCCTATGGTGTGCATAAACTCTAATAAACAGATCAGTGGCACATATCATTTTATATGAGTTAGTCTTAACAACAGAGAAACATCAAACCTAGTGCCCTGCATCATCTGCCCATGTCCAACCCTGGGTGGGGCAAGGATTCCACATAGACATTATCAATTTAAGAGAAACCAAATTAGATCAAGAACAACAAATAAAGGTGGAATTGAACAATTCATGATAATGCAGTTGTCAGAAAACTGTATCACTGAAATTTAATGACTGAATGAACACAGTTCTACAACATTTCTGCTCCAGATGTACACAGCAAAACATTTCCTAGAAGTAATCCTGATGGAACAAAGAGGGAAAGATAGCCAAAGCCTTAGATGCCAGCCCTGCCTTCTACTCTTATTTATGACACTCATAAAATGCTGAAGTAGATCCTCTGAGCAGCCAAAAAAAAGTCATCCACTGCACATTTCTTGAACTCAACAGAAAAACATTAGTCATAACCTGTGTCAAGACTTTCCTCTCCAAAAATATCACCTGGCATAAACAGGATTAACAGCCATCTATCTAGTAACTCCACTGAGACAAACCAAGTAGTTCTTACCTCTACTACAGACAAGAGTATCAAGTACTCAAAGTAGTCTGGCAATCTAAAGCCCAATGCATGCATACCCAAGCAATGCCACAAAGCACAAACCCTTTTCCCAGCCCAGCAATTATCAGATTATCGAGCAAAGCGTCAGAGCTGAGTGGGCTGTGCCCACATACCTCACTGCAGTCTCACAGAAACCACATTATTTAGAAGGGGAGCTGGCAGGTGAGGGGAAAAGTTACTAAGCTTTAGTTTTTATAATTTAGTTTGACACTAAATGTTCATTAGACAAAGCTACATGTCTTCCTTCTAACAGTCAAAACCACTGTGTGATGTACTGACATTTCCAGCATGAAGACTCAGTGCTGCTAGTCTCTGTATTTAAAGAAGAATGCGCTGGGGAGGGGAAAAAAAAAAAAAAAAAGAGGAAAAGGAGTATGAGTAAGAAGAAGTGATTTTACAAATACTACTCTTGCCCATTAAAAAGAAAATAACCACCAAGCATAATTAACATTCTTGACCTAGGACAGTTTATGACACATCTACTCTGTTATTTTTAAGTGAACTGAAAGTGCCTTTGATGTTAATAAGCATGTTCTTATGCTCAAGGCACTGTGTACACACACTCCCCAATGCCTGCAGCACACTTCTGAACAAAAAAATCCAAAAAGGATTTTTTCTGACACAAAAATCCCATATCTGCATTCAGACAGTCAAAAATAATTCAGACAGGATAAAGATGGAGTGCTAGACATCTTGCTCCCAAAAGCTTTCAAACAACCCCCTGGAACCAAAAGACACATCATCCCCAGAACCTTGAATATGCTCCTATCTGGCTCTTAGTTTTGTTTTTATAGTGCACTTTGGAAGAACTAAAAGACAGTATTAATTAGTATTTAAGATTGAAAGGTTACATAGAGAAATAAGAACTTCCCTTAACTGAGCCACAAGACCTCTAAGACTTTCACAGAAGCACAAAGGTGCTGTGCCCTTCTGTTTCTAGTGATGTCTTTGTAACCAGGAGGTGATGGGCCCACTGAGGATGTCATCCACTAACAGTACACTCTGTTTCATGGTTACCATTACTAAATAGTACTTATAATTTAAAATTAATTGTTGAACTGCAAATACATGGAAGGACTATGGACCTGTACTTATTCCAGAAATGTGGCTACTGTCCAGTGCCACAGGCACATGTTTTTTGCTTGCAACACACAAGGAAGACATATTAGTTTCTCTGTACACCTGCACATCTTAGCTCATAGGGATTTTCTAACAAACCAAAGATGCAAAACACAAACTTAAATTGAAAGGAAAAAAATCCAAGTTGTAGACAAAGCACTAAAGCTTTTTTTATTTTGTTCTGAAATTTGTCTAAAAAAACTGCATGAACCATGTAAGTCTTTCTAAACTGCTTGTAGAAAGGGTAGGGCTCTGACTCTTTGTTTTTCCCCTGCTTCCTTCACCCCTGTGTTTTTAACAGCTTGGAGACAACATGCAAAATGCCTGAAGAGAAAATAATTAGGAATTCCTCATTGTGTAGGCTCACTACAAAAGCAGAGAGGGCACGGGAGGTGAAGGAGGTTTCAGAAATGCTTTGTTCAGCACTGGAAATAGTGGAAACAATGAGGAAAGTCACAGCCTGTAAGAGGCACACACTGGCTGCACTTTTGTACACATGAAGCCAGAAGAGACATCTGTCCAGATTTCCTGCGTGCAGGGAGCACCAGGGCTGGTCCCAGGCATTACAAACCCACTACATCATGCAGGAAGTGGAAGTGTTCAAGGGTGGGGACTGGACTGTCGCAAGGAGAAAAGTACCGCAGCATAAACCTTTGCAGGAAACAATTTTGTACAAGTGAGAGCAGAACTGCAAAATTCCTGAGGGGAAAAAAAAAGAAAATAATGAAGAAAAGCCACAAACAAAATTATTGAAGGAACTTCAGTTTGGAAATCAGAGTCTGGGTTCAGTTAAACTCATGAGGGCCCCAACTTAGATTTTGTCTCAGTCCTAGAACAAAGGACTCAAAACAACCCTGATACTGAACTTTTAACAAAAGAACATTTTAGCTTGGCAAACAACGTTGGCCTATCTTTGCTGCAATGCCGGACGGTCTGAATGAAATTCATTCTGTAATAAAAAAGTAAAAGCAAAATAGTACCACAACTACCACTGAATTTACCATGACAGAGATGACGAAGCTCCTAATCAGACATATTTTCCAAACTGCAAACCGAAACAAACCCCCTCTTTGCTCCTGAAAAGTTGCTTTCCCATCCTATGAAAATTACAACTGCTTAAAACAGTCCCCTTGAAAGGGTCTCCCTGCAACACAAAGGCCTATTTTCTTTTGTTTAAGCAATACAAAAGAAAATCACCACAACAGAGAAAGAAAAGGGAGAGGTCACGGGAGTGCCAGGATTCCTACAGTCCCACAGCCAGCACTGAAAAGAGTTATCAGCTCCTCCGGGCTCCTCTCTGCCAAAAGGCTGCATCCAGCACAGCCCTACTCTTCTCAGTTACCAGTCCAGCTCCGACACTTTCCAAGGGGACTCCGCACCTCTCTGTGCTGAACCGCCCGACCTTGCTGCTTCCAGCTGCAAGCCGAGGGGTCAGCGCGGCCGCGCTCGGTGCTCCCCTTTCCCATGCGGAGCACGCAGCCGGGGCGTGAGCGAAACCAGCGGGCACGGCTCGCACGCTGCCCCCCAGCACCCGCAGGAGGCTGAGGCCCGCACGGAGGTGTGCGGGAGGGCGGGGGTTCCAATCCCAATCCCAATCCCGATCCCGATCCCTGTCCCTGTCCCCAGCTCTCACCTCACCGCTCCGCTCCGCACCGCCCGCACCGCGGCTCCTCCGCCAGGCCGGGCAGCGCCAGCCCATTGGCTGCCGGTCACGTGCCGCGCGCCGCTCCGCCAATCAGCGCCGCCGGGACGCCGTTTGGAAACTTCGGTGACTTTCAAAAGGCGCTGGGAAGGGCGGCCGGTTCTGGTCCCGGTCCTGATCCTGATCCAATCCCCAGTCCTGGTCCTGGTCCTATCCCCGGTCCTGATCCTGGGCCTGATCCTGGTCCTGTTCCTATCCCTGGTCCCGATCCTGGTCCTATTCCTACCCCCGGTCCTGGTCCTGATCGTGGTCTTGGTCCCGGTCCTAGTCCTGATCCCGTTCCCATTCCCAATCCTGTTCCTGTTCCCAGTCCCAGTCCTGTTCATGTACCTGATTCTGTTCCCGGTCCTGTTCCTCATCCTGTTCCTCTTCCCGGTCCTGATCCTGATCCTATTCCCGTTCCTGGCCCTGCTAGACCCCGTCCTCAGTGCTCCAGCAGCTGCAGTAGGCAGCAGGGGCCGAGTCTTCTGAGATGGTAACAGTGTAAACCAGCACGTGCCAGCCATGCTGTAATTTTAAAGACATGATTTCCCTTGGAACGTTCCAAAGGACGGAAAGCTTTACATCTCTTTTTCATTATTATTATTTTTAATTGCAAAGGCCTCTGCTGGAAAAGCAAGAGACAGCTCCTGGAAGTTTTTTTAATGCCAGCGCACCATCCTTAGACCAAAGTCCCCTTTTCCCAACCAAGGGCAGGTTTCTGTGTCACTGAAGCCCATGGCACAAGGACAAAGCAGTCTATGAAATATTAGACACTTCCACTCATGTACATCTCAGCATGATGTCATCATTCCAGAAAACAAGCCGCAGGCACCTGCAGGGGAATGGAGCTCCTGCAGATGCTGGGACAGAGCTGCAGCTCCCTGCAGCCCAAAAATTCCCTGCTGTGCCCTCATACACAGGATCCATAGGAGAGGGACCGAGGTGTGCAGACGCTTTCTCAAGTGCCTCAGGTGTGTTCCTACCGACCTGCACACAAACACTTGCTCATTAGTCTGCCTGGCATTTGTTTCCTGAGTCAAAACCAAAACACAAATTATCACATGTGTATCACTCCAGCCCACAGAGGCACGGCCATGTGTCACCCAGTATCACCTCACACCCGACAGCAGCTTCACAAAGTGCTGGGTGAGAGACACCCACATGCAGGAGCCCTGATCCCAGTTTCATTCACTTCTGTGATGCAATACCAGGCCTGGAGCACAGTCTGACTCCAAAAAGACTTGTCTGAACTGGGAATATGCCTCTTACAACGACACAGTAACCAAGTGGATGCACGCTTTTCTGTAAATATTCCACTAAAAGAAACCTGTCCATAGCTAAGATAACTGTAAGGCTGAGAGCCTCTCATCCAATTCTGAAACAGTGTAACAGCACCCTAATAAACGCCAGGGGCTCAGAGGCACTACCAGAGGCAAATTGGTCACAAGCAATAAATATTTTTTTAAAAAAAGGTTTCTGTAACCACTATGACTGCCTTGTTTTCAAGAAGAATGAGAACAATGTCTATTTCAAAATTAGCAGGGGAGAAGAAATTATTTTATGCATTTATTTTTAGTTTGTTGATTAATAATTAATAACTGGCAGGTCTTTGTGGTGCCAGGATTCATGTGCTGGTTATTTTAATGAGAAGGCCACACTGACACTTCCATGAAAGCTAAGTGGACAAAAATGTATACACTGTAAGTTCTGGGAAGGTTACAACACCTTATCTTTGGGCAATAAGCTTATGGGAAAAAATATTTGCTTTGAAAAGAATTAAATAACTCACCACAGAACCACCCACCCTATTGATGGAAGAGGAGCTGCTCATCGATTGTCATTGCAAACTACTGAGGTACTTTTTTTTTCCCAAATGGATTACTGATACCCATAACAAGATATGACAAACATGTATTAGAATATCATCTGAAAATATTGCTATTACTGAAGAACAAGTATTTAACATCAATGAAACCTGGTTCAGTCTCTTTAAAGATGTTATATAATTCTCTACAGTCTGTATATGTAAAATCAGATTTGCACATGCTTAAGCAGGAAAGAGATTCTCACTGCTTTAAAAACCTGATATCTTGCACTGACAAATTTTTGATGAAACTGCCAAATGCTCGTTAATAGCACTGGCTTGTTAAGCTGAGCCGAGCACAGCACCACTCACAGCTTTGGCACACAGCAGTTACACCCCAGTGACCCTGGTAGCAGGGGCAAGACTGGCTGTAGCTGTGACCATTGTCACCAAAACATTGTCACCTTGCTGCTGCCTGCTACCTCTTGGGCAAAGGTGCAGGTAAAATGCCAGCTTGGCCCAATACCACAATGTCACTTAGGAACAAAAGATACTGAGCCACCAAAAAGTAGCCCCTCACCCTGCTCTGTCACTAACCTCCATCCTTGAGGGGCTCAGCTGCCCTCGTGCCAAGGAGCAAGCCCAGCCTGGATGATGTGGACTGGCTGCAGAGACTTCTGAAGGCATCTTTGAACTGTGAAACAAGGCTGTGTCTGTGGAAACACAAGGAAAGTTTTAGATTCAGGGTGAGAATGGTGTTGATAACACACTGACGTTTTGGTTTGTGCTCAGTTGTGTTTATCATAAGTCAAGGACTTGTTTTTGGTTTGGTTTTTTTTTTTGTCTTATGCTCCACCATTGAGGAGGTAAACACAAAAACATGGAAGAGAGCAGGAGACCTGAAGTGGCCAAAGGGATATTCCACCCCACAGAGTGTCATGACCAGTATATAAACTGGGGGAGTTATCCGGAAGGGGCCAGTCTGGTTTGGGAAGGGGGGTCTGGCACCCATCAGCAGGTGGTGAGCAATTCTATTGTGCATCACTTGTTTAGGTTTTTCTGGCCTTTCCCTTTTTTAATATAATTATTATTCTAATTTACAATTATTACTGTATTTTGCTTTGGGTTTGATTATGAAACTGTTCTTATCTCAACCTACAAGTTTCACTTTGATTCTCCTCCCCATTCCACTGGGTTGTGGAGGGAGAGGGGAGTTAAGCAGTGCTTAATTTCCAGCTGGGCTTAAACCACAACCCTTACATAACACAATTCTTAAGGCACATGTGGTGGTCCCAGTCCAGTTCATTACACTTTCATTTACATACACAAATTTCCTCCGGGGTTGTGTGTTTTGGCATTCTAATCATTTAAGGTAATTTGAGGTTACACTCCAGCCTATCAGCTACCAGCAAGTTATTATTTAACCTTAGACTCTTATTAGCTTCAGCTTCAATCTATTTCAACCACCAGTTGCCAAGGGAAATAAGGATTTATAGCTTCTGTTCCTGGGGTCTCTGCATTCCTCACTGCTCCCCTCCAGCCTTCCACAGTCTGTGGTTCTGTGCCACCCCGCTGTCACAGAATCCCATAACCCCAGAATCCCAGATTCCCGAAATCCCAGAACCCCAGGCTGTGGAAGGGCGGAGCGGACCACAGTGGCTCACCTGGTGCCACCTCCCTGCTCCAGCAGCGTCACCCCAGAGCACACGGCACAGGGCTGTGTCCAAAGGGTCCTGCAATATCCCCAGTGAGGAGACTCCCCACCCTCTCCGGTCCCTGTCCCAGCGCTCAGAATGAAGCGGTTCTGCCTCACGTTCAGGTGGACCTTCCCGAGCATCAGTTCCTGCCCACTCCTCTTGCCCCATCGCTGGTCACCCCCGGGCAGAGCCTGCTCCACCCTGACGGCCCCGCGTAGATGTTTATGGGCTCGGATATCACGCTCGCAGCCCCTCCGGCCGCCCCCAGCGCTGTCCCCTCACACACACCCACTCCCCTCACACACACGCCCCCCCCTCACCCCCCCCGCCATTTACCGCCGCCGCTTTAAAGGGGGCGGGCACCGCGCGGTGCGACAGCCGCCTTTGCGGCAGCGCGGGTTTGCGGCAGCGCGGCGGTGCTTGGCGGCAGAGGGAGCGGAGCGGGAGAAGGAGGAGGGAGGACAACAAAGGGCCGGCGGGGCCGCGGCGGGCGCGGGGCGGGTGAGCCGAGCTGAGCTGAGCCGGGCTGGGTTCGGCAGGGCTGGGGGCACAGCGGCACCGGGACGGGCCCCGGCAGCACGGCGCTGCTGCGGTGGCGGGGGGCCCAGGGGGACGGGCCGCTCCCGCGCCCCTCGCGGCCCGTCCCGGCCCGTCCCCCTCGGTGTAGGGCCCGGAGCGCCCCGGGGGCCACAGGCACCTGTGGTTACCGTAACTTGCATCCATCTCCGTGACCGCTTTAATTCCCCGAGCGATCGGTGCTGTCAGGCGCTTGGGGAAAGGAGCGTACGCGAGAGTTGTAGGGCTCGGTGAACTTGGTATTTTAGGCTTTCATATATGTGTGCATATAGTTTTTTGATGCCTGGGGTTCGTATGAGTGAATATTTCTGCTTTAAAATGGTGAAACTTCTTTTGAGGTTAAAAACAATGCGTGTTCCGTGGTTATTGGGTTTAACGCTACATGCAGGAGAAGCTGAAGGAGTGTAATCTAATGAATGCAGTGTAGCTGGAGGGTAACAAGATTTTACTGCTTATCACAGTTTTTCTGGGGCTGTGTGACTGGGCCTTAGGTTGCTTTGTGGTTCTGTAAAGCTAAATTCCTGTGCTGTCGGGCAGCTGGAGGATTAGTAGAAGTATTTGTACATTATTTGAATAATTTGGTGCTCTGTTTAAATGCAAACTGCTACGTGCTTAACACAGGTTCATATAGTTTTGTAAACCAGTGGAAAAAACAATTAATATGCAGTTTAATTCTTTCAGCTGAGTTCAGTTGCACCTGGTTTTTTTTTTTAATCTTGGACTGTTCCTGCCAACCTGGCCTCTCTTCCTGGGAAAGGGCCCTGGAAGATTCAGGGCACTATTTCACGGTGGCAGCTGTGCAATTGTGTCACTCCAGCTGATGCCACGGACTTAAGTGGTGTTTCTCTCAGACTAGTTCTCCTCTCCTGTGCTGCAGGTCATGAGGAGCATTCCTGTGTTAAGTAGGAGTGGTACATAATTAAATTTAACATAAATAATGCAGGCTCAGTGATGGAGAAGTAGTGGAATTCTTGAGACCACCATGGTCTTTCTCTGCCTTACCTTAAAAGTTATTTAAAGCATAATTTATTTTTTTTTCTCTTTAGCAGGTGGGAAGAATGAAAGGAAGGGGGGATGGAAGGATGTTGAACCTTTTTGTTTGGCTGTATGATGGAAGGAAACAGGATAGAGAACGTCTGCAGTAGATCGTTGGGATGGCTTCAGCAACAAGAGAATGATGCTAAACCATGGCTCTGGAAACTTTCTAATTGCTTTTCTGCTGCTGAGAAGGCTTTGCCTTGTGGTGCACAAACGGTAATTCCTGACTTCCCTAAAAGCACAGTTGGTCTCCCGGTGGAAAGGGAGGAGAGTGGCTGCAGTGGGGACACTGACCAAAGTTGGGAGTGGGGAGGGCAGGAAGAAGAAACAGCAGTTACCATGGCACGTACAGAATCTACCTGTGGGTTTAGGGCCATCAGTGTGGGGAAAACAGGCAAGCTGTTTTGCTTGCTGAGCTTTGCTCTCCACAACTGACTGCTTAAAAGGTGTGTAAGGCAGATGCTTGAAAGCTCTACATGGTTACTGCTGAAGGGTAGAGCAGGGAGGTAGACTTCTTTATCTGTTTATCTTAGAGGCAAATTTAGTTTCCTGAATTATTATTATTATATAGTACTTACAGCAATTGTGGATACTGTTTGTCACAAATGTCTTAATTTTTCCTTGTTTCCTGTTCTTTAAGTATTCCTTGTCTGTAGTGTATGTGATTCTATACATTTAAGATGCAAAATATTAAGGAATAGAAGGAATAGTACAGCACAAGTAGGTACTTGAGCAAGTGAGCTCCAGCTATTAAGTAATTCATTCATGTTCAATCTGATTTTAAGTAAAAGATGTGGGGGAAATGGATAAGCATGTTGCTGTTTTCGTGTGTCAGGAGTTAGGAAGGCAGCTGCCATAAAATATGGAGTTTAATATGTACATCACTTCCAGACAGATCTTTGGCAGCATTTATCTTTGAGATGTGGCATCAAGTGGAGAGGATTGGTTGTGAAATTGGGTGATCAATTATTCATTAATGTGTCACAGGGGATGCATTAAATTCAATTTGGAAAATAAAAGTTGTTCAAAGGCTCTGGAGCAGTGTGTTCTTTGCAGGTTACCTCCACTGACCTTGACTGCTCTGTGCTTCTCTAACCTTGCTTAGTTCTCACTGCTGGCATTTCAAAAAAATCCACACTTATTTTTGTCTATGCCTTTGTGTGTACACCTTGATATCTTAAATCAGAGTATGCCCAAAACACTTAGGTAGTTATTGTGAAAGTTAGTCTTCTTTGCCCTCTGTTGCATTACCTGCTTGATGTAATTTCTGATTTTTTTAAGTCTTAATCTTCTAATGCATTACTTCTGAAACTTTAATATGATTTTAAAGTCTTTATTTAAATTAAGTATTATTACTTATGTACCTGCAAGCTGTGAAGCTTTTTTACGTTACATCAGTGCTTGTTCTTACAGGAAATAAGGTTCTCTCAGCCTTAGCCAACAGTTTTGTGCTTTTCAGATTCTGTTTTATAGACACACTGGTATTTGGTTTATACTTGTGGCTTTTGGGACTTTCTGCTGCCAGAATCCACTGATACCAGTGTACCTAAGGCTGGCACACATAACTGGCATGTTTCTTTTAATTCTTTACTTGCTCAGTCAGTGAGGTAATAGTAGTCATAAAGATAACAGCTTGGAAAGTTTATCATCAAAACTGTAACAGTCTAAAAATACAATTGCTTATCCTTTGAAATTGTTGCTTTATGTATTTGAATGTAACTGAGCTTTCATTTTCCAGAAAGATTACATGGAGAACAAGAAAGCTGCTGTAGAATTGAAGGATGCTTCATCTCCTCATAATGCTGGCTCTAAACTCTTTCCATCTGTGCCGCTTCCTGATGTTCATCCTCTCCAGCAACAGCAATTACAGCTTTCACCTGGCCCCAAAGTAAGCTGCTGTGCTCATGGCTCTGACTCTTCCTGTACTCCACAAATGCATTGTGGTGGTGGTGGTGGTAACTTGATTCACCCTGGCACAATTTTAGACTCAAAAAGCACTGGGACGATAACTTGTCAAGTGGGGTCAGGATTTGCTTACCCATCTGCATCTTCACTGAAGAACCCTCCAGCTAGAAGCAACTTGGCAGGAATTTCCAGCGAGTTCTCTGGCATGTGCGTAGAAAACAGTGTATCTTCCTGCCAACATCTGGCCTGTTGTGGGAAGCTCCATTTCCAGCCCTGTCATAGTAACATGCACAAACTGCATCAGTTCCCAGCCCTTCAGAGCTGCTCATCTCCTGGCTATTTCCCTTGCCCTGAGTTCTCGAGTGGTGCTCCTGGCCACTTGGATGAGCACCTTGCCCAGTCGGAGCTCACGTCCCGTGTGTGCGCCAACCCTCTGCACCTAAACGTGGCACCTCCCCTTTGTCTAAAGGGCTCTCACTACTGCAGTGACTGCTTGAGCAAGGTTTGTACACCTCACATTTCTCACTTGGTAAGCAGGGAGTGTGGTTAATGTTGAAACTGTGTTATTTGAGCAACAAACTAGCTTCTGCGTGTGCAGGTTGCACCCTCTTAGTTGGTGATGCACAGGCCGGGTGTACCAGGTACACTTTGGAGCTGATCTCCTCTGAGGTAACGTTCAGTGCGATAGGAAGACCAAGTTGCTATCACAATGTTCAGCTTATGGGGGATCTATACTGTACCCAAGTGGAACTTGACTAGATTTGAAAGGTAGTTACTTCCCTTTACAGCTCCAACTAAACTGTTCTATTGTAGGGACTCTGACTAAAGGCTAACAACAGTTAACATGTACCCTTTGGCAGCTGATCAGTAAGGAGCCATTTGTGAGTCAGGTGATTTGTCTTATGCTACGAGGATGTTCTGGTTTTGGTTGGTTTGATTCTTCCCAAATTTGTACTTCAGTACCAATTTGGTACGATTCAGAACTCACTAGAACTGTATTTGAATATTACTAGGAATTCCAAGTGAAATAATATACTCACCTTTGCAGGATGTGTTATTTAAACTTCCAAGCTTGAGTTTCCAATATAAAAGTGAAATGTCATTTCAGTATGGTGAATTCAGTATAAATGGAATTATGATCACTTTTTTGGAGGAGGAGGGTGTTTCAGCCTTGTACTCTTAATTGTGCAGGTTTCACATATGATGTGTTTGCTTTCGTGTTTTCTTAGAATACAAATTAATCTTGCTTAAAGGTGGCACGTCTTGATATGTTGAGTTTAATAGAATCTTTCCTTGCATTTGGAAATATAGAGCTAGGTATGCTGGGAAAAATTCTAGGATAGGATAGAACCTTTCTTTATTCAGTGATACTGTTGTTAATTGGCTTTGTAGAGTACATCTGAATGTGCATTTGTTGCAGAAGGGAAACTGAGTGTTTCTAGCATGGAATAGAATGTGTTAATATTGTATACTAAATGAACATGTATTTTGAAAAATTTTCCCAACAGCCAACCAGAAACAGCCTAGTTGATGCTGCTAAAATATGGCCAAATATTCCTCCTCCAAGTGCACAGACTGCACCTGTTCCTATCCCAGTCTGTAATGGCTGTGGAACCAAAGGAGCAGGAAATGAGAAGAGTTTGCTGCTGGCGAGTAGCCTTGGCAAATCACCACAGAAATATGGTAAATCACACTTGTTTGAAACTCCCATTTAGTCAATGTGCTCCTTTTAAATACTGTTGCAGAGCAGAAGTTGTCTTAAATTGTATTGTTGTCTGGAAACTTCTATAAAGTCATAGACTAAACAGGAAAGAAATATCTTGTCTCTGTTTTGAAAATTCATGACTTGAATTTAAATGTTTTGACTACTTAGTTAACTCACTGTATTGTTTGCAGAGAGTTTTGATTTCTTTATTGTTGGGATTTCTTACTGTTTTAAGAACTGGAAAAAGAAATGCTGTCTAGAATCTATTGTCACTTCATATGTAGTAAAGGTGTAACATTTATAATTACAATATAGCTTTCTGAGTGTTCTCAAGAGGAGAATACTGTGTGAAATAATTACATGGTCTTTCTACAGTGTTAATACTGCTTGAGTTACAAAATCACATCTAATATGAAAAGCTATAAACTTTAAAAAAGTCACAGAAGAATAAAAAATTGGTTAGTTGTACTGTTGCTTTAAGACTGTCTGTTTTAAGGTTTTTAAGGTGTGACAACCCAATTAAGTATCTTTACAAAATGCAATTCGAGTGAATCTTGAAGACTAACTAGTCAGCATATACCCAAACAAACATGACATTTTTCTGGTGTGCCTTATTTTCAATTCTCAGTTAACTTTAATTTGTAGCTTGCTCTTGACCTTTGAGGGTTCTGTGCCATTCCTCATTTTTCTAGTTGTTTTGTGGGGTTGAAATGGCTGTATAATGTTAATTCAAAATTAAGTAGATTTTCAGAGTACTGAAACACCAGAAACTTAGCATGCAATAGCAAAAACTCTTATCCTACAGGTCAGGAGAGTGAGGTTGCCTTTGTATTTGTTCTGTACTGCCTTAATTTTCTGTGATCACCATCATTATACTGGTAATCTCATCCAGTTTTGTTTGGGTATGTTATCTAATGCACAGTATAAATTTGATCAGCTTCCATGTTTCACTTCCATTACTGATACAGCACGCCCTGAATTTAGTGTTTCACAACCTCAGACAGTTTGTGGCAGATACCACCTCAGCATTTGATAAATTTTTTGCAGTGCATTGCTTAATTGTGTGAGAGCTTAAAAGTAAAGTTGAAGTTGTCTTGCCATCTCCATCCTAATTTGACAGTGACTTGAGTCACTTAAGGCTGGTTTGTTAGATTCCTGGAGAAAATAAAACCGAACTTGCGTTTCTGGGCATGCCATTTATAAAGCTGCCCATGTGTCAAGTTTATATTTTGCAAAGTTTGACATTTTTGGTATTTGGAGATAAAAGTGAGATGTGTTCTTAAACCTGTACAGGGTCTCCGGAAGTTGCAATAACAGGCCAGGTTCTGGAGAACTTGCCCCCCATTGGAGTCTTCTGGGATATTGAAAACTGTTCGGTTCCCAGTGGCCGTTCCGCTATAGCAGTTGTGCAGAGGATTCGTGAGAAGTTCTTTAAAGGTCACAGAGAGGCAGAATTCATCTGTGTGTGTGACATAAGTAAAGAAAATAAAGAAGTTATTCAGGAGCTAAACAACTGCCAGGTATCAAAACAGCACCTGCTTGGTGAGAACTTGTGTGCTTTGAGTGTGCCAACAGTGATTCACGTGCACTAAAGCTTTGTTTGCTTCTGTGAGTTTTGTGTATGAGCTTATCTTTAGTTTATGGGTGGGGTCTTTAATGTGGAATTTTTCCTGGTGGGAAGTTTTTTAAAACTGAAACTACATTCTGTTATCTGTAGACTACTGTTTTACTGTTTACAAGCGACTTTTCATCTCATTCAGTAAAATGTGGTGGAGTTTTTGTGTTATCCTTCAAATCTGTGACTGAATGATTAACCTAAAACAACTAAGATTTTGTGAACTTTCTTACTTTGAATACCGTGCTGATTGGTAAGGACACTAGTGGTATTGATGGGGGCACCTTTAACACTAAATATCTTTTCCTTTTTTACCTTCTGTTTCTTGGGGGATATTTAAGTTTTTTGTACTAACTTCTATGTCAGAAATTTCCACCCACTAAATTGCAGATGTAATAACAGCTTGGCAGTTTATCTGCTTATGTGAGGTAAAATGAATCAATAGCAAGTACTCACTATGTTCGCCAACCCTCTATGTCAACTGAAGTTCTGTGAAATGTTTTTAGGATGTGCAAGTTGTGATCTTTACCACAGAGCAGCAGAATTTATCCTGAAGACACTGCTGAACAGCTAGGGTTGAACTTTATTGCTCATTAGAACAGCTTGAGATCTGTGTTCTTTTTCATGCATGTGTGTGTTATCTAAATAAAAGGTGCATATGAAGCTTGTATTTCAATTCAAAAAAAATTGAATTTAGGGAAGCGCAGTTCACACTGAATCTTTTCTTTAGAGTGATCTGTGTATTTCCGCAGGTGACTGTTGCACACATCAATGCTACAGCCAAGAACGCTGCTGATGACAAACTCAGGCAGAGTCTAAGGAGGTTTGCTGATACACACACTGCACCTGCCACTGTGGTTCTTGTGTCAAGTAAGTGTTTGTGGTACTCCCCCACAGTGCAGAATTCAGTCTTCAGTGGTACTTTTGCATATGACACTGTTTTGCTTTCCAATGGTGGTGTTTAGGACCAGCTCTAACTGACCTGCTGAAGAGTTTTTAATGTCAGTGGCAGCAAGGGAAAAGCAAGGACAGTAACATGAGAACTTGGCTTAGTTCAGCCAGTGTTATCTGATGTCTTGAGTGTCAGTAGGTATGTGTGTACATACTGTCCAAAGGTAGCTTCAGCAGGAAGCTGATAAAGTAAAACTCCTGGAGCTATGTTTGTGGTCTGAGCAAAATGTATTTGTTTTTAATTCTCGAAGCAGCATATATTACAGTTAAATATGCAGCCACTCAGCTGTTGGATTGCTGTTTGTTGCCTTGGGTTTCTCGCTAAAGCTTAACAACTGTTTGCTGTAGAAATATCTAGTACCAGTCAAATGCCCTGCTGATGAATTGCTACAAGCTGCTGTTAAAAGGAAGCGCTTGTCTTGAGACTGAATGCAAACTGCTGATTTAAATTATGTCTGTGGAGAAGCCTTGTAGCTGTTGATGCTTTTTCATTGGAAGTTTTTGATGATAACTGCAGATCTCACTTGACAAGTTCTGGTTTTATTTATTTAATCTGATCTTTTTAGCTTTTTCAAGTATTTCCTTGCCTATTTTTTTTTTCCAGCTGATGTCAACTTTGCTTTGGAACTGAGTGACCTGAGACATCGACATGGTTTCCGAATAATTTTGATTCATAAAAACCAAGCTTCAGAAGCACTCTTACATCATGCCCATGAGCTTATTTGTTTTGAAGAATTTATTTCAGATTTGCCACCGAGGTTACCACTGAAAATGCCGGTAAAGTTTTTAATTCTTGATGCAACAGGTGTTTCCAAGTGTCAAATTCCATTTTTTTGTCCTAATTTAGGAGGAGAGCAGGCTGGAATTGTGTTAGTTATGGTGAGGCGTGATGTCTGCTGTGGTTTTGACCATTGTCTGCATCTTTCAGTTACTACCATGTGAATGTTTGCCTTCTGTTTAAGACTGAAAGAATGAAATAATAAAATGAGCAAGTAATTAACTAAAAAGTAAAATAGCAAGGTCACATTCTTACCAGTAAATATTTCACCAGATAAGGTACCTTACGTGTTTTTCTTTCTCTTGCAGAAAGTTTGGGCAAGAGCTTAGTTGTGCATTAAGACATCTTAGTGCTTTCTTAAGCCTTGAGTGACTTTTTTTCTTGGGTTTTTGTCTTCCTTAGTGATTCCCTCTGGATTTGTTGTGTTGTCTTTATGCAGCACTCATGAATTTTTCTTTCTTGGAAGTGATTTCCTGAAGTATGTGTTCACATGCCTGTGTAGAATATATAGATTATTGGATGGTTAAAAATGATGTTTTCTCCTCTGGAGAATTGATCAGGTGTTGGTCCATTGATCAGGTTCTCTGTACATTCTTCTAACTTAATATTGGAGATGGAAGTTTGAGGGTCTAACCTGGTATGAGGAATTTTCCAAACAAATTGAGTGCTGCAAAAGGAATGATGTGAAGATGGGACAGGGGAGGTGGGCACGTCACCAGAACCAATATAAACTACTGGTTTAGAACAAGGGGGATATTCTAACAGAATCAAATTAAAATCTCCCTCCCTTCAAACAGGCCTGCCATACGCTGCTGTATGTCTATAATCTGCCAACAAACAGAGACAGCAAAAGTGTCAGCAACAGGCTGAGGCGTTTGTCAGACAACTGTGGAGGGAAGGTGCTGAGCATTTCTGGAAGCAGTGCAATTCTCCGCTTTTTAAACCAAGAGAGTGCTGAGCGGGCTCGGAAGCGAATGGAAAATGAAGATGTTTTTGGTAACAGGATCATCGTGTCTTTTACTCCCAAAAACAAAGAACTTAATGAAACAAAAAGCTCTAGCTTTGTGGGAACTGAGAAGGTTAAGTCTCCCAAAAAAATTAACAAGAACACGAAGCTGTGCCTCCTCAACAAAGACTCGAGTGATCAGTCTTCTGGTACCAAAGGCTCTGCTGGGAGAGGATTCCAGATTCATGGATCTATCATCAAACCCACAAATGTTAAAAGTTTACAGGTATTATTCTACCTTGTTCAGTATTGTAGCTTCTCCTTGTGTTCTGAGCATTGCTTCTGTTATGGTTTTATCTTTAACTTGTCAGTTCTATTAAGTGAATAATTGTAATGTATAGTGACATTGCTGAATGAGAGCTATATTCACATGCTTGCAAAGCAGACAATTTGAGGGTGGTTGTTCCCTCTTCCTGCCTCTTTCTTCTCAATTTGGAAATACTGCTGCTACTTAGAGTAATGAATCTTAGCCAATTTTGACCTTTGCATTGGTAATGAGTCTAACATCTAGAGTGATCCATTTTGCTAGTTCTAAGGAAAAGTAGGATGAGATCTACAGTGTAGCCAGATATTTCAGCTAATTGACAGTCTACTCTTTTCTACCACAGAAAATCAAAAATTCCGTGTTTTGAAATGCCAATGAAAATGCTGTTATCAGTCATCTAGGGTTCCATCAGAAGGAAAGCTTCTGGCAAGGGATGTCTGGTGCTTTTATGTTGACCTTTTATCTCTCATATAGGAGCTGTGCCGCCTTGAATCAAAGAACATCAGCAGAAATACAGAAAACCAGCAAGAACATCTGAGAGAAGAAATTCCTTCTCCTCAGAGTAACTCTAATGCAGCAATTTCTGTGTCTCTGACAACCAAAAAAACGGGAGCAGGAGAGTCATCTTCTAAAAGTAGTCAGAAGTATGTTTAAAAAATAAAAAGACCCAATGTTAGTTATATTTTTTTATGTAAATTCTGCAACGTAATGTGTTCTTTTTCTTATATGTGTTTGTAAATAGAAAAGAGACCTCTGCCTCCAGGAGCATTACCAATTCCCCTGTAGATAAAAAAGATAAAGATGAAACTGTATTTCAGGTCAGCTATCCCTCTGCTTTCAGCAAGTTGACAGCCTCAAGGCAGCTCAGTCCTTTACTCATGTCTCAGAGTTGCTGGTCATCTCGGTAAGTGTCTGTGTTGTTTGGGAGGTGAAGTGAGATTTCTCCAATATGTATACTGATTTTTGGCAGCTACATGTGGAGTTGTGTATGCTAAGCACGTTTCTTATTACACTGAATTACATGGAGACAAAAGGAATCCAGGGTGGTGCTGTATAACAGCTAACAGAAGTTGGGGATAAAGATAAGGTGGAGAGAACTCTTTGACAGAAACTCATGGTATGGCAATTGTTTCATGTAAGCTTTGACTTGAAAACTTCTGAAAAATCCTCAGAGGTGTTACAGACACATTACTCCTCTTTCAGCACTTTTGGTGTTCCCAGTAGAGCTCTCTACAGACTTATTATAGTCCCATAGGTTGTGTATCTGCTGTTTGCCAATTACTGGAATCATGTGAATGAGTTTGACTTTTTAATGTGTTATAGGATAGTAGAATACTTGGTGCCAAATGTATTATTAAATTGGGTGACTTTTAAACACAGTATGAACGATTTCCTTTCTCCTCATAGAAAATACTTGTTATGATATCTTGTTATGATATGCTTGTGCTGGAATTTGTTTTGCCTGAACAGATATGTAATGGAAAAATCCATTTAAAGTGCTGTATTTGTGTACTTGATCTGTCTGTTTTGACTGACTTTGAGATGTATATATAAGAATTGTGCATCAGCTTCTTTAGCTCAACAATGTTTTTATTTTACCCAGGAGTATGTCTCCAAACCTTTCAAACAGATCATCTCCGCTCACATTTAATGTAGTGAATCATACCAGTGGTACGGACTATGCTGATCCTTTTGCAAATGGTGCAGACGTTCAGATCAGCAACATAGATTACAGATTGTCCAGAAAAGAGTTGCAGCAAAATTTACAAGAAATTTTCTCAAGATATGGCAAGGTAAAAGCTCAAATTCCTTTATTAAATCTGTTTTCTCGGTACTTCCTGTTCATGTATTTAAGAGCACGTTTATGGTCTAGCTTTAGGTGAGCAATGATGGAAACCTATCCAAGTGGGACTTTTTTAAACTTTATTGAAAGGAGGTATTGTGGTTTTTTTCCTTTAAAAAGACCAGATCATCACTTGCACTAAGTTTTTAATTTGCGTGTCATCTTCATAGAACTTGCATTCTGAGGTTTTGTATGTAGAATTCTTACTAGGTGGCTCATTAGTCATGCGGGGAAGAGACTTAGGCTTTACCAGGATAACCTTTTTAAGCTGTAAGGCTGAATTCCAAATGCCAGCTTAAGAATCACAGTAAAAACTGAATTTCTCTTTTGAATAAGAAGAGATCAGAAGCAGGGGTGGAGTGTGAATTAGTAAAAAGCCATTATGGAAGGTAAGGTCACCTCTGCAGCAGTCCCATTTCTGTCTGATCTGTGGATGACATTTGTCTGGCATAGCCTACATGGGAAGATGGTGCTGTTGTTAATGCCCAGGTTCCCTGCACTTGGCTCTTGCTTGCATTGTCCTTTGCATTGTATTTGGCTCTTGGCCAAAGGAAGATGGTGCTACTCTAGTGGTGGCTTGCCTGGGGTTAATATTTTGTAATAACTGTTTGAGGTGTTTCCTTCCTCAGGTAAAAAGTGTCGAGCTCAGTCCTCACACAGACTACCAGCTGAAGGCTCTAGTTCAGATGGAAAATCTTCAAGAAGCAATCAGTGCTGTCAACAGTCTTCACAGATACAAAATTGGCAGTAAGAGGATCCAGGTCTCATTAGCAACGGGAGCTGCTAGTAAATCACTGTCTCTACTTAGGTAATAAGCACTTTGGCACCTTCTTAATTGTCCTAGCATGTATTTAGTAGCTGAGAGGTGATTTAAAATACTGATTAAAGGAATGGTAGGGAAGTAAAGTCAAATTTGTCATGACCTGATCAATATGTTAAATACAACTAGCTTAATTTTCAGTTTAGCATTTTTACACTGCTTGTATCCTGAGTTGTATCTGAAGAGGCTAGATGTCTGATTAATAGAGTTTAATAGCTTCACTACTGTTTTTGCATTATGCATAATTTGTGCAGCTGAGTTAAGGTTGCACTTGGCATCTTTATTTTTTCTTTCCTCCAAGAAAATGCATATGAATCGCCTCTTTAAGAATGGGTGCACAGTTGAAATGCTGTTGGTGTTTCCTTGCTGTGTGTTCTAGATGGAAGATGATACTAGAGTGCTGATGCTAGTGAGAATACAAGCATTTATTTTCTTCATGCTGAAAGAAAGCATTAGGAAAAAAGTTGTCATTGTTTATTCACAGAATGAAACTGGTGCTTTGAGTGTCGAGTGTTCCACAGTTACGTACTACTTGCTTGTGTATAAGATACAAGTTTATTTGATTCTTGCCTGTTCAAAGTTTGTCATTTAATGGCCAGGGTGGTAACTTTTAGTGCTGCAGCTTTGGTGTTGCATTTTCTAGGGGCCTGATTCTTACCACAATCTATGAAAGATGCAGCTCCTTCAGACACCTGACCTGATGAGTTAGGAGGCACATTACTACTTGCACTGCCTAATCTGAAATGACAACTTTGTAGTGCTGGAATAGGAGGGAATGCAATTTGTCCTGTTTTATTTATAGTCCATAAACTGCATTTGTAATTCTCACGAACTTGGGCTAGAGTTTCATAATAACGGATGAATTGTGTGCTAATACTGCAAAACTTCTTTTATAGCTCAGAAGCAATGTCCATTCTGCAGGATGCACCTGCTTGTTGTTTACCTGTGTTCAAATTCACAGAAATTTATGAAAAAAAGTAAGTACTAGAGGGGAAACAACAAGAACTTCTAAGAAGAATCTGATCTTGTGTCATTTTTGTACCATGACTTATAGAGAGTAGCTAAATGGAGAGTTATGGATTTTTGTGGTTAGATGTTGTAGCATATTTTGTGTCCAGAGGCAATGACTGGCCTCTCTTAGAGGGTTCCACTTTAGTATTTTACTTCATTTTTCTACATTGGTAAGACTAGGTTAGTTACCTTAACATTTCGTGTAGTTTCTAGCATATTCCTACTTGTTAAACCAAAAATGCAGAGTACAGCCTTGCCTTAACTGTGTTTGTAATGTGCTTTTATTTCCATCTATCTTTTAGGTTTGGTCGTAAGTTAATTGTCTCAGACTTATATAAGCTCACGGATACTGTGGCAATCCGTGACCAGGGCAGTGGGAGGCTGGTGTGCCTCTTGCCCAGCAGCCAGGCCCGGCAGAGTCCACTGGGATCTTCCCAGTCACACGATGGTTCATCAGCAAACTGTAGCCCTATAATATTTGAAGAGTTGGAATATCACGAGCCTGTTTGTAAGCAGCATTGCCTGAATAAAGACTTTATGTAAGCTGTGTATAAAATACTATAAAATCTTACAAAGTATTTGAACAGCATTTGTCCTGTATAGGTATATATGTTCTCATAGTGTGCTCTGAACACTGTTTATATGCTTACAAGAACAAGTCAGAACATAGTGAGGTGGCACAGGGAATTTTTTAGGCAACTCCTTATGGGTTATGTGTCCAGGTAGGATGACTGTGTTCCAGCACAGCTACCAGGATTGAACACCTTTTGAACAGAAGTTGGAAGGTACACTATGTTCCTGTGGTGATGTAGGGAGGGTACACATACTAGAGATTTCTATTATTTATTACATAATTGTGACTGGAACTGATTGTTCTTCTTTGTCCTCCAGCTACATTTAGTAAGTGATTCATACTGGGCTGAAGGTTTCCTTAAGACAAGTACTAAGTTTTTGCTTCATTTGGCAAGAGCCAGGTTGTGCTACTAGAACAGTTATTAGGTGTTCACTGTTAACTGCCTGCTATGTGCTGCTAAAACTTCATTTGGAAGTTTTAATTTAATGGTGATAGAAATGTGGTCACCCAAATGTTACTTCTGGAAACTTGCTGTAGCTGTATGAGTTTTTGTGGGGGGAAGAAAAAAAGATGAAAGTTGTTTGTGACTGTGCATTGTGCTACTGTCAGCTAGTAGCAGTATATTTTATGCATTTAGTATAATGTTTACTATGGGGGCGTGTGTGAGCACAGACATAATATGCTAAAGCTATATGTAGAATAAGCATATAAACTTGAACCTTTATTTTTGCAGTGAGCATGAGTTCGATCCAGATTCTTATAGAATTCCGTTTGTGATTTTGTCTCTGAAGACGTTTGCGCCTCAAGTTCATAGTCTTTTACAGACACATGAGGGTACTGTGCCTTTACTAAGGTAAAATATTTTAATTTATGTTTCTAGTGTAAGGCCTGATAGGGTGAAGATTTAAAACCTCATGGAAATTACCTGTTTGAAAACTTCAGTTCTTGTGTGAGGTGGTATCCTCTGTAGAAAATAAGTGCATTATGAAATTACTTTTGAAGTTCTTGTTAAGCAAAAACAGCACACTTATTTAAAAATATGCATTTTACAAGAATTTCTGTAGTGTGTCAGTTGTTAAAGCTTCTTGGTCCTGAACTGTCTCAAAATAGTGATATTTTTAGGACAATTGTTATTGTGGTATTTTAGTGTGTAATGGAAGCTTTTTTTCTTCCCAAGTTTTCCTGATTGCTACATGTCTGAGTTCAATGATCTTGAAATGGTGCCAGAAGGCCAGGGTGGTGTTCCTTTAGAACATCTGATTACCTGTGTTCCTGGAGTTAACATTGCCACTGCCCAAAATGGCATTAAAGTTATTAAATGGATACATAACAAACCACCACCTCCTACTGCAGGTAAATATTTCCACTTAAAACCTTTTCTCTGAACTAATCTTTTATGCTAAGCTAATAAATTCTCCTAATGAAATAGACATATTGTACAACTGTTAAACTCTTTATAATGAGAAACTTTTAGCTTGAGCATTCATACTTTTTATTTTCTGCTATGCAGTAGCTTCTGTCCATAAATAAACTGCAGTGCTTAGTGGAAGAATATTAGTGAAAGGTTCAGTAATATGATTTTTTTTTTGGTTGTAGACCCTTGGCTTCTGCGTTCCAAGAGCCCTGTGGGCAATCCACAACTCATTCAGTTCAGTAGAGAAGTAATAGATCTCCTCAAAAGCCAACCATCCTGTGTCATCCCTGTCAGTAAATTCATCCCAACGTACCACCACCACTTTGCGAAGCAGTGCCGAGTGTCTGACTATGGGTATTCCAAACTAATGGAGCTGCTGGAGGCAGTGCCTCATGTACTGCAAGTGAGTGATGTGGCTCTGTTCCTCTTGAGCTGAGGAATTGTATCTGCAACTATCCAAATTACTGGCTGGTATTGTGAAACACGTGCTGTGCAATTGCCTATCCCACTTTGAGAGAGATGGTGAACTGAACCTTGTTGGGTAATTGTATTCTTCTTTGAGATGCTGTTTCTGTGTCCTTTTTTTTGTGCCTACCCTTTCAAAACAGCTTCTGGGATAATTAACTCTTCATTTAAGCCTCTGGAATAAAGTTTGAAGTGCTTTTTACCTGTGGATTGTGCTTGGGTAAGAGATTTTAATTGCCCTGTGTATCATAAGAACAGTGCAAATGCTGAGTGCTCATGAGTTGTGCTGAGATGTGTAGCTTGTGACTTGAAGGATTTCTGTATAAAATAGGTCATGTGATCTTATGTTACAAAACCACCATGGCCACATTAGCTTACTGTTTTGAACACCAGTTGGCTGTAGAATTTGTAAATAACCAATACAAATGTGCAGGAGTTACAATAGCACTCATGGAGGAAACATTGAATTTCTTGATGACATATGTCAGTACAAAAAGTGTGGCTTCATGAGGCTGCTGTCCCAAACTCTATCTGTGCTATAGTGTTTATTTCCCATATACCTATAGTAGTTCTGGCTTCTAAATACCTTTTGCTGAGGGTGCTGGAGGTGAGTGACCAAATGAAATTTTCTTTCAGATCCTTGGCATGGGTTCCAAACGCTTGTTAACTCTAACGCACAGAGCTCAAGTGAAGCGGTTTACTCAAGACTTGCTGAAGCTTCTCAAATCCCAGGCCAGTAAACAAGTTATTGTGAGGGAATTCTTGCAGGCTTATCACTGGTAAGTTATCTTTAATGAAACAAGAACAACTATGTGGGGCATGGCTATCAATGGTGGCTTTAATACCCAGAGTGAGAGAAGTCAGCACTTGAAATCACAGTACAAAGCTGCGGCAACTATATTGCATCTTCATTGTGATATGGAAGTTCAAACTTCTAATGAAAACAAAAATTAAAAGCTCTCACTGCTTCCTTTAATCCTAGGTTCATTTAATTTCATGGGAGTTGGAAATGGGTTGTTATTAGTACTCTTTGAAGCCATGGCTGCAAGGTTGGATTTAACCAAGTAGGTCGTGGCACATTAACATGAACCATAAAGTGAAAACTTTTGCGTTAGGCTTTCTTTAGAGGAAAGTGCAAAAGGAATAATTGTCAGGAGATAGTCTTACTACTTTAACTGCATCTAGCAGTGGGAAGAATGAAAAGTAATACCTGTCTGGAATGTTCTGTTCTAGCATGATAAAAAATAGTTTTGTTTATTTTTTTTTAACCTGTGATCTACATTTACATGTGTTTTGTTGTGCATCATGTGCTAACAGCACCTTTTTGGGAGTGCACTTCTCTTTCCACACTTGGCAAACGTATGTTATTGGTTGTTTCTAAAACTGCTAAATGTAAAGTCAGCACTGGTCACTTGTGAGCATATATGAAGTGTTCTTGCTTCTGAGAGACTTTGGTCAGGGAGGTGGGAAAAGTAAAATATGTTTTAATATATTACATAGTATTGGGAAGCTTAATATGGGGTTTGCCAGGAAGTGGTCTCTGCCTTTTCCTGAGACCTGTTCTCATTTAAGAGTGTATCTGTAACTATTAAGCAAATACAGACTATTGACAGTGTAGCCATATGGAGGTGTGCACACAGCACAGTCACACTTTTCCTGAAGCACTTGAAAGCTGAGATTGAACACTGTTACTTTACATTGTCACTTGCCACAGCCAGAGTGAGGCTCCACTGATTGATATATACAGCTCTTTGTTCTACTGTCATGTGAACAGTCAGTGCATCTTATTTTTCTGGTTAGATTTCTAGGTTTCCCCTTCATTTCACAGGCTAGTGTTATTGACAGTATGAAAACTATGCCTTTTTTTTTTAAGAATTTGAGGCTTATTTTCTCAACTTTCAAAAAAATTTATTTTTTGCCTATACAGCATGCATTAATGCTTACACTACACACAATTTTCTAAAACTTTCAGGTGCTTCTCTAAGGACTGGGATGTTACTGAGTATGGAGTGTGTGAACTGGCTGATATCATATCAGAAATTCCAGATACAACCATCTGTTTGTCACAGCAAGACAGTGAAATGGTAATTTGTATTCCCAAAAGAGGTATGTCTGTGTGTATCTCTTGTGCAGTTTCTAAATAAGTTGTTCTTTGACTATTTTAAAACTGTAGTAACTCAGGTGTATAGGAGTGACTTGGATTTCTTTTATAATTGTATTTCTACCTTTATAACTAAGTTGCTAACTTCTAGCAAATCAATGTTTTTTTCTTCAAACACTTATAATGAAACAGACAGGAAAACAGGTGGGAATACACATAAAATAATATTATTCCTTCTGCATGTAGTTAAGCTTTCTGTGGAATGATTAGACAATAGACTGTTTCCATACAGAAAAAATAGTAACATAATTAGCTGTTTAAAACCTCCTAAAGTGCTGATCACATGAGTATTTTGGACTTTCAGACATGTGAGCTTGGTGAAGGTCTTCAGTAGTAGAAGAATATGGTGACTTGGCAGGATTTTAGGCTGAAAATCAGCCACTGTATCTTATTATATTCTGTTGCATTTTTTAAGTGCTCTGATGTAATTCTTACTTTGTTTATTAATTTTAGAACGTACACAGGAAGAAATTGAAAGAACCAAACAGTTTTCTAAGGAGGTCGTGGACTTACTGCGCCATCAACCCCACTTTCGGATGCCCTTCAACAAATTTATTCCTTGTTACCACCACCACTTTGGTCGTCAGTGCAAACTTGCTTACTATGGTTTTACAAAACTACTTGAACTCTTTGAAGCCATACCAGATGTCTTACTTGTAAGTTCTACAATCTTAAGCTGTACTGAAGCATTTTTCTGGGATCTACACAACTGTTTCATCAAAGGTTATATATCTCACAAGCTTTAGTATGAGTTATAACCTATGCACCTGTAATGTTTAGATAGCTGTATTTAAGATCTTTCATGATAATTGTTCTGGTAAAATGGTCTAAGGTTTTGAGCACATTCAGGAGGCTATCTTTTAACAAATTCAAGTTTCCTAAATTGGGTTACATCACAAAATTCAGCACATCAAAATTAGAGCTAAGATTCGTTGAAGTTGCATTCAAATTGTTTTAAAATACTTAACTATTTAGCTGCTTATTTTGTAGTATTTCAGAATTACATCATTTTGCTTGCTGTATAAACAGCTTTGGAGTTGGCTGAGCCCTCCTAGATAGCAAATGATGCTGCAAGTGCTGAGTTTTAGCTGACGACCCCAATTTGTTCATCCACACTGGCTATATCACTTTATGGAGTGTAATTCCGTTTTGTAGGTACTGGAATGTGGGGAGGAGAAAATCCTCACCCTCACCGAGGTGGAGCAAGTGAAAGCAGTTGCTGCCCAGTTTGTGAAGCTGCTGCGGTCCCAGAAGGACAACTGCCTGATGATGGCAGACCTGCTGCCCGAGTACAGCAAGACCTTCGGGTACTCCCTGCGCCTGCAGGACTATGATGTGAGCTCAGTGCCAGCTCTAATGCAGAAGCTCTGCCACGTTGTAAAGGTGAACTCTTATCTTTGGCGTTCATCTATCCAAGGTTGTGTTAAGGAATTTTCTGTCTCAAGTTACATGTCTCAGTATGTGGAATGAAATGTTTCTGCCAGCATTGTTGGGAGGAAGAAATTCCAAAAGGATTTTAAACGTAGCTTCTCTATCCTGATGATGTTCTCTGTGTTATTCTGCAGGCTTTCAGCTTTCTCTTGGAAAATTCATGTTTATTTTGGAAATAATAAGTAAAAGATTTTATTATAGTACCTATTTTAACAGTACAAGTTGTTCTTCCACTCTGCCTGACTTCTGTGAAAAAGGATTTTCTGATAGCTGTGGTAGTTGTCAGTCTCCACATGTTTCAGACTTTTTTTTTTTTCCTTGAGCTATGGTTTGAGACTTTGACTCTGAATGTAAATAAATAGATGGTCTTATGTCAGTGGAAAAGGAAGGCCACACATTGGTTTAGTTGCTCCAGTTGTGTTAACTTAGTAGCTAGTGTTCAGGCTGGAGCTCAGTCAGGTCCAGCTGCCTTGGAACAAAGAGTAAAATCATACCTACCATGTGGACAGAAACTGCCACACAGCTGTACAGATCTTGTAACTTCAAAGCAAATATTTCTGGGTAATAAGCTTGATTCTGTGTGCTTTTAGCTAAGGGAATATCAGATGCTGGTACACAGTATCAGATAGAGCTGTGCTCAAAGCTCAGCTACACATCTGACTTACAAATCAATCTTTGCCGTCTCCCTAACTTCCTTCCCAATTCATTTTTCCAGGTTGTTGACACAGAGTCTGGCAAGCAAATTCAGCTGATCAACAGGAAATCTCTGCGCACTCTGACTGCCCAGCTGCTGGTCTTGCTGATGTCCTGGGATGGAACATCCTTTCCCTCTGTTGAACAGCTTAAGCAGCATTATGAAACAGTCCACAGTACTTCACTTAATCCATGTGAATATGGATTTATTACCTTAACTGAGCTCCTGAAGAGTCTGCCTTACTTGGTTGAGGTGTGTAAGCTCTTGCCTTTCTGGTGTGTCTCATACTTTGAAAAGGCACTGTGACTGGAGGATATAAAACTGTGTGCTCTTACTCTCTTTTCTCCTTTTTCTAATAGGTTTTTACCAATGGTGCAGCAGAAGAATATGTCAAGCTTACCAATCTCTATATGTTTGCAAAGAATGTAAGGTCCCTACTTCACACTTACCATTATCAGCAAATTTTTCTTCATGAGTTCCCAGTAGCATATAGCAAATACACTGGAGAAGTGCTGCAGCCTAAAGCATATGGATGCAATAATTTAGAGGAGCTCTTGGGGGCAATTCCACAGGTATAAAGAACTCAGTTTTGCACAATTATATTGAGATTTCTGCATGGATTAGAAGTAGTTATACAACTTCAGTTTCTGTTAATTCGGGTGTTGCTGGAATAATTACTTTCTCCAAGGAAGCTTATATCAGTTACTAAAAATACAAATTTCTGAGAAATATGGACTTTATAATAAGGAAAAGAAAATAAACCACCTCACATTTTGGTTCAGCTTTGCTTAAGAACTGTTCCTAGTAAGGCCATAAACATCCCTGGCATCTTTATCAAGTGAGAGAAATGATCTTCTGTCTTGAGTGAATGAATTGCACAGTCCTGAAACCTGAATGGGATTAGGCTGCTTTATTGGGTTTAGGAGTGAAGAATTGTAGGTCTTTGTCAGAAGTGTCTCAGTGGAATTTTGCTGTGGCATCTTCTTGTCATCCACATGTCCTAGGTGCTGTAAGATAGTTTTGTCATGGCTATAAGCTTTCCTTTAAATAAGTCCTCTAAGTGAACGGTGACAAAATGGAATTTTGCAACTCCAAATGTAAACTTTTAGTTTTGTTAATATATGGTTACTACACTTTCTGGCTCTGTGGTTTGCCTTTGGTATCAATTATTTTGAGATAAAGCTTTTACTTGGGTAATGTAGTATGAGATAGCAGTGTGATTAATTTGCTTTTAGAAATAATGTCTGTGCAAAGCTGGATGAAAGGCAGCGAACAAACTGCTTTGGGCTTGAGCTTAATGTGTGCTGATGTTCAATTCTGCTTTTTTCTCAATAGGTGGTCTGGATTAAAGGGCATGGCCATAAGAGAATTGTGGTCCTGAAGAATGATATGAAAAGTAAGCCATTTCAATTTTTACCAGTATCTTAGTTTTCTTTTATTTTTTCAAAGCAGCAACTTGAGTAAACTAACCAAATCAACTTGCCTTTTTGTAGCTCGTTTTAGCTCACCTAGTTTTCCCCCTGCTGATCATGTGGATGATCATGGAAATCAACTTACTGAAGATAATGGGCATATTATGGAGACCCCAGGATCCACTTCATCACTGGAACTAAGTCTAGGAAGACCTAGCAATGGTAATGCAAAACTGATTTGTATAAGAATAACTGGGAAATGGTGAACTGTGCTGTGGTCTCCCAATTCTTTTATTACCTGCAGATTGGAGAAATTGTGAAATGGTTCTTGAGTTATTTCAGAGCTCTAGGCTTGTCCATTTTGATAAGGGCAAATCACTTTATTTTAACCTTTCAACTTAATTTTCACATGTAAATGCGTTTGATAGTACATAAATAGTTGATAGATATTGCTGTTTCTGTAGGGGAGTTATCATTTAACTGGTCCTTCTCTGTTCAAGACTGTTCTGTAGGATTTGTTTCCTCAGCTGTTCTTCTATTACACAAGTTTGGCAAATAACATATTTTGCTCCAGGGATATATTTACTCAGGCAGTCAGTAGTTTAACATACTAGTGCTTTGTCTGCTGTATTGTATTTATTTAGAAGCTCTTCATGCAGCAAATGAATCTGAGGCTAATTATCATTCATTAAATTAGCTTGGTATAAATATTTCAAGTACTGAATAGCTCTCAGAATTGCATCAGGAGACTTTACATTTACTAGCTCTGAAACACTGACACCTTCACAGCTTACAGATACTCTGAAAGATGTTCCCTTGGTTTTGCAGTTTCTAATCAAACAGAGCAAGAGCTCCTTTGCCTCACAAATACATCTCCCATTGACCTGTTGTGTGAGCCAGTCCCTTCCTGCCTGCCATCCCCACAGCTGAGGCCTGATCCTGTGGTTCTGGAGTCTGCAGACCTCATTCAGTTTGAGGAACGCCCCACACCTCTGTCTGGTAAGAATGTGGTAAGAGTGTGCCTGCCTAAGTTGTGGTACTTATGGAAGATAACTTCACAGGTTGGATACTAAAGCATCAAGCAAATGGCTGACTGCATGAAATTCCATTTAAATACATACGTGTATGTGTTACCCAGTGAGATGTGTTGGAAACACAGGTGGTTTCCATCAGAAACTCCAATACTGATCAGAAGTACCCTGCTGTGTTTTATAGGGAGCTTCCCCACCTCTGGAACTGCATTTGGCCAACTTGCAGCAGCTTTTTCACCACAGTCGTTTCATGGTGCTTTTCTGAGTATCAGGAGGCTTAATGTGTGAGAATTAAGTTAAACCTTCTAGGTAGTACATGATGCAGACAGAGCCAGAAGCAAACATCACATTAGCTGCAGAGTATGGCACACTTTTTGGCATCAAATCAGGCTGATAAGTTCTTTTTCAGTATTTTATTGCCTTATAGCGGTAAATACTGGTTCTTTTTCAAGAACAGGGCATTAGTAAATTGAGTTGCCTTATTTATTTCAGAGATAATGATTTTAACAGAAGAAGAAAAACAAAGAATTGTTGCTCCAGCTCAAGAAAAATTGATCTCTGGTTCTGTGGTATCTGACACCACGGAGAATGCTTCAGTGCCTCCCTGTCAGTCCGCTGAAACCCAAGGAAACAAGGAAGCAACGGACAGCCCAGCCAAAAAGCAACACAAAAACAAGGTGAAATTGGCAGCCAACTTTTCACTTGCACCTGTAACCAAGCTTTAACTCTTTCTTTTTAGTGTGAAAGACAAATACCTATGGACTCTGCACAAAGTAAAGTTGTTTGCTAGCCCAGATGTATTTTAATGAGAGGCCTAGAAAAATTGATTTGTATTTAATGTATTCTGTGAAGATTTTGTTCCTTTTACACTGAACACAGCTGTTAGCAGGGCAGATTTTTTTCTATTACTTTGAAAAAAAATCTGGCATTTGTTAAATTATTCTTAAATTTTACAGTTTTTCATAAATGTGTTCAGTAAAAGCGAAATATTAATAAAAATGGAACAGATTTTATTTTCTTTAAGCCTCGTTGGTGATGTAATCATACATGTAGCATATTGTATTCTATAGGCTGTTGCTTACTGGTATTGTTTCAGACAGTATTAATGAAATGCATGATTTGTCTTTCAAAAGCCTGTTGAGAAATTTTAACTCACTGACCTGAAATGACAAGAGTGAAGGGAGTTGATTGTCCTCCAGAGGAGAAACTTGTTCTCTGACCTTTCAGATGACTTGTAACTGCATTGGAAATTCTTGCCTAAAGATGTCTGTAGAAGATTATGTGGATCTTGTGTAAAACTTGTTTTAAATGTGTTTTTTCTGTAGCTTTCAGTTCCATTTAGGAGCTTTCTAAGACACTGATGCTTTAAGCTTCCCTCTTATATTTGGTTTCAGTCTGGCATGGGTTTGGTTAAGGAAAAGACTGTCTTGGGGTCATGAGTTTAAGATACAGACACACACATGTTCATTGTGTCTAGAAATGAAGTTAGGAAGATTCTGATATTTCTGAAATATGCATTTAATGCATAAATTACAGATAATGGAGCGGGTCTTATTAAAATGGTTTGTGATGGAAGGTCCTGATGCTATTTCCACCTGTAAGGAAAGTTCTAGCTACATGTGGAAATGCTAAGGTTGTTCTGCTTAACCTTGTTTTCTATTTTTAAGCATGTTCAGTAAATGGGAAGCTCGTTCTTTGTGCTGTCTTTTAGCTGTGTCTGTTTTTATTCTAAGACTTACTCCTAGTGTTGGAAGCTTTCTTTGAACTGTGGTATCTTGTGTTGGCTTTTGAAAGGGCCAGGTTTGGAAGAGAGGTTAAGTCAGTGGAAGACCTTAACTCTAGTTGGCAGAATTGTCCAGTGTGTGAGACTTTATACCCATTCTGGGTAACCATGGCATTTACAATGGGTTGTATTTGCCAGGCAGCAAACAAATTGCTTGTAGTATTGAAAGAACCTATACTAGAGGCTTTCCACTGGCCAGCAGAATAGGTTTAGGTGGATTCTATTGTAATACACAAGAGATGGAACACTGGCTCTAATTTCTCTGCCAGCAGCAAGAAATACCACTGAATAATGGCTATAGACAGAACTTTTACTAGTCAGATTTTGTTATAAAATCTTTTATATTTAGGCAAGTATTACCAGTGGTGAACTTAGAGCCATTGTAAGTGCAAAGAAACACTTGGAAGTTTTTCTGGGCATTATGGCACAGTATTTTGAGTCCCTAGTAAACCTCTACAGACATACTGCTATAGAAAAAGGAATTTAGAAGTAAGCTTTTTTGGAATGCTTTTAATGAGTTAAATGTAAGAAAATCTGCTTTCACTTGAAGTTTGATAAGGTTAACAGTGATCAGTCTAGAACTTTCTTTCAGAAGAGCACACATTAGAGAAAAGACCAGCTGGGAATTGTATTTCTGTGAGATGCAGCTACAAGTCATCTGGAGTACTAAAGAAAAGCAGGTCATTGCTTCAGAGGAAAACATGGTATTTGCCAAAATAAGTTTGGTGGTTATGCCACATACAGAGGTCAGCATATCTTATCTGGATTTGTGTGTGATTCTGCTGAAATCGCTGTTTGAAAGTAATAGAATAATACTTTTGAGAAGTTGTGTTCATAGTGTAACAAAATAGCTGATTGAATTGCAATATATTTTTTTATCCAAAGGGTTAAATGAATGATGTGACGTAGATTTAAAAGCATTACAACCATGAAATTCTTTAATTTAGCAAATAAATGTACTACTTCAGATTCATGTTTGTTTAAAAGAAAAAATGTCACTGAAGCCCTCAATTCATGCACTATCTTTTTTTCTTGGAAAGGGAGAGAGAAGAAAGAGTTCTTTTCTTAGCTGTCTACTTTGTTTGGACACTTTCTTTTGTGGCTCAAGTGCTGTTTTGTGTGTTTGGGACCAAACAGTTGTGTCAATAAAATTTTCAAGCAAGCATAATTCTTGTCCTTGTCTGAAGACCTGGAAAAGAAACTCTATAGCAACACCACCAACCTTTTTTCAATAGTTGTGAATGTTTTTAAGTATATGAATGAGTAAAATCCCTCATAGCACCTGGTATGTGATTACCTTCAGAAGGTGAGTTTGTTTTTTAAATGCTGCTTTGGTACTGTGCTGCAAACATTGCCACTTCTTTCATTCCCCCTTTATGTTAAGCCTCTGGTTTAAGTTACTAAAAAGTTTTTAGAAGTCATGATGGAAATAACTACTTTTTTTTTTCCTAAAATTAACATGGCTTGTTTTGCCTGCCATAATGTAACAGGGACAGACTAGTTGCATGGTGAGCTATGGTTTAACTTCTATTAATAGCATCTCTCCAGCATACGTTACTTTTAATGTAGTATTCCTACTTGTATGGACTATTTTCGTTTAATATTATGTAGATGGATAGAATTAGAAAAAATCTTAGTTCAAGTTGTTATTAAAATGGTTTGTAGAGCTATACATATGCTATAGAAAGCAGATTGATATAAATGGCATCCTCTGTTTTACAAGAAATTTCTGAAATGCCACTTCTGAAATGGTGTTATTTCTGAGAGTTTTCTGTAGAGTTAAAAAGCCTTTGCTAAGATAAATCAGTTTTTAGGCCTTTTTTTAGATATGCTTGCCTAGTCTTATCTAATCCTTAGCTGCCTCACATCTCAAGCACCTGTATGAGAAAGATTTTGTTTTTGCTCTTTTGGCTGATAACCACTGACAGTTGCTTTTTTTTTTTTCCTCTGAGCATTGAAGTAGTTTGACTATAAGTAGTGGCAAGCTTGACAAAAGAAACCTAACCATGTTGGCTGCACTTAAAGGGAGAATTGTTTGCTATGCAGGTTGGTGCATTTGGAAACATCTCACATTTAAATTGAAGCCGTTAGGACTGGATTCTTACATGATAACTGAAGGTTGCTGCCAGCGTAGTTGAGTTAAAGAGGATACATGGATATTATGCAGTGAGACCTAAGCACTTTCTCAGACTGTAGGTGAGTAATTTAATTTTACCTGAAGACCAGGATAAACATTTCATATGTGAAGGGAATTCAGAGAAAAACAGTCAAGTTGTACTAGAGGGAAGGAGGGGAACAGTTCACAGACAGCCCTGTAACCGAAGATTGCTTTCATATTTTCTGTTGTGTTTTTTAAAGGTGTGGGAGGGAAATGTGAGGGTGGACTAGACAAGTATGTGGAAACTTTCAGGACTCAGAGTGAGTTAGGATTAAATAATCCTAAATGGTTTAGGGCAGGAATAGACTGGAAGTTTTTCTATCTGAAGTGTGTCAAAGTAGATTTGGAAGTCTAATTCTTTACAGCACCAAGCATGTTATAATCCACTGATTTCTGTAGCTGATGAGGTTTACTTTTTAGGTATCAGTTTAAGCATTACTTAGTGTCTTCACAAGTAGTTAAACCTCACATGAAATGTTGTTGCAGAAAACTGCCTCTCATTAAGAACCTAGTAATCGGGATCCAGGTTTGAATGCTGATGTGTTCTCAATTTCCCATGTGAAGTGTTGTATCCATATGGAAGGAAGAGTAAGTTTTGGACTTGAATTACATCTTTGATATGATGCTCTCTGAAAGCAGCCTGCTTGGCTGGCTATTTACAGGATGGATGGGATCATGGGAAAGGGTGGCATTTATGCTGGGGCAGAGTAGGATTGTGTTCTTTTAAGTAACGTGACTGCCCTTTTGGCTTGGCAATTTTTTTATGCTCAGATATGTTGGGACCTTTATATTCTCAGTGTAGGGCTGTCTCTGTGCAGTGCTCTGGGGCTGTAGTGAGGTTCCAGAGTCATCTGGGAGCACAGTGGGATTGGGCTCTTTGGTGGGTTTTGTTATTTTGAGAGAAGATCCTTTATTTAGTAGCATCACTAACTTAGACAAGTATTCCTTCCTTGCAGAATAGTAATCCTTTTCTTTCTGAGAAGTGTAGCAGTGTAGTAAGTTCATCCCACCCCACTCCGCAATCACTTCTTTCCTTCAGTAATAGGAAGAAACAAATGCTCAGTATAACACAGCAGCTTAGTTTATTTGGAAATATGTTTAACTTGGAAGAGATTCAGTAGGCCTAGGGGAAGGTACAAGAGAACCATTTGCTGGTAGAATTGATGATTTGTACAAATAGCACTTCAGCACTTTTGTTTTTCTCAGTAGACCAAGATCCTTTCCTGAACATAGTCATGTTTACCACAGTGTGTCAAATCCACCTCACATTTTCTTTCAGTGCCTTGCCTTCTTTCTGAAGTGATAAACAGCCAGGAATTCCAGAAGAGATTTTTGGGTGCTGCAGTCCATCAATGTCCCTTTTTGCAGAGAGTAGCTGATACCTGAAAATCAGCTCTGAAATGGGGCCACTTACTCCATATAGTCATCTAAAGACACTTGTCTGTTATTCTGCTGATTTTATATATGGGGACTGTATAATGTGTCGTGTTCACAAGATCACCGAAGTTACGAAGCCCCTGATTGTTCTTGAGATATTCAATGACTTAGTCTGATTTTTAAAATTGAGGACCAAGATTTTTACACTTAGTTCCTTCTCAAGTTTAATTTCATTGCAACCATTATCTTTGACATAGGCCATTGGGGCTCTGCTGTGTAATGGATGGACAACACTGTAAGCCAGTGTTGGACATAGTTGAGAATCTGACTTCAGTCTGAAAAATCCAGGACTTTATTGCTGAGCAGCATCACTGACCCATGTCTAAAGGAACCCTGGTGCACTGCAGGCAAGCTGTTCAAACCCACCCAAATAACAACAGAAGTTAAGTGCTTGCTAATTAAAAACAAAAACTCACACAAAGAAAACCTTTTGGCTGAGCCAAGCTAGAACTTCTGAAAATCAAGTTCAGTCTTGTTAACACTGCTTAGTTCAAGTCCCTCTGGGGCACTGGCTTTTAGTGGTTAAGTGTAGGAGTGTTGCATATTCATGCTTGCCATGTTTCTGCTTTGCTTTAATTAAAGGACAGGGCTCTGTAGCCTAGTCATGTGTTGCATCCCAGGAGTATCTACCTCTGTTTCCTATTAATGAAATATTTTCATGGAAACCTGCATTGTGCCCATCTCACTTTTCTTCCCAAGGGACCGTGGATTCTGTGTGCATGGGATCAGCCCAATCATCAGCACAGCCTGGGTTAAACCCTAATGTGCATAAGTCACCTTGTGCCTTAAAAAGTGTGTGCAAAGGCCTTCTGGACCCTTTACTTCCTGGCATCCACAGCACTTGGTTGTAACAGCTGATCCTCCTACGGCTTGAAGTTTGGTACTTCACTACAGCTTTTTCTCTTACTTCCATTTGCCACTATGAAGGGCACTTAACATCTGCCTCTTGTCTTCAGTTACGGATAATTCCTGATGTCTTAACTGGGCACCAGCAAATTCAAGAGGCTGTTGAATTTCCCAGAAGCCAGAGGGTGTTTCTTTCCCTCCAGTGTGCTTTCTGCCCTCCAAGGAGTTTTCCCCATACCTGTCAATGTACACAGGTGCTGTAGAGTCCAACCCACAGCAGGTCCAGCAGATATTGACAGCTCCAGGGCTTAGTGTGATGCTGTGTGCATCAAAAGGGATGCAATAACTGTGTCGGCCTCTTCAGCCTTTTTGTTCTCTTTCCTCTGTCTTTGGTCAAAGTAATTAAAGTGCCTTATGTCTTAGTGGAAAACTTTTGTGGTTTTTTTCCTCTTTCATCCTTAAACCTTAAGGAACTTAGTGATGTACATTCTTTGTCTCAAGTGAGTCTGCAATACTGAAGCAAGTTATTCTGGAAATACAAATGTTTTTCATCAAATCAGTCTGTGCTAGGGATTAGGTTTTCTTTGTATAAGAATAGTCTGAGTTACTTTAGATGGCGTCTTTTGCCTTGAACCTTAATAAGGTATTTTTTTGCTCTCTAAAAAAATAACTATTTATCCTTTTGGGATAACTGCTGTTAATTTTTTTTTCTCCTCTCCTATACTGTGGTTCCTTTGTATATAAGCACACACTTCACTTAGCTGGCTTCACAAAATGAAAGTTCCTCTTGTAAAACTTTATTTTAGGAACTTTTTGCTATCTGTTTGTTATTTCTAAGCCTGAGATTTTCACACTAGATCCATGTATGTTTATTTTACTATTTACACCTATCACAGTACATTTATATGGAATACCATCACACAGACAAACCAGCTACTGACAGCTAATATTAAGATATTAGATTCCACAAGGTTTAATCTGCATAGAGACCAGAAACACATTTAATGGTGAAACACAGAGAAGTCTTTCTGTATTTCTCTTAATTTTAAACCCATTTTATATGGAATGTGATTTTTCTACCTACTTCTGCATTTGGATATTTGTCTCGTGATTAATTGGTCTTGGGTGGCTTGTGCCTTCCTATGTTTGATAGTTTATATTTCTTATGGTCACAAAATATACAATTAGTACTTCTTTTAAGCCTTGTTTAAATATTAGTTAAACTTTGTTTGTCTTCTACTCTTCTCCCAGCAGCCTCCCAGTGATGTATAATCTCTTACTGCATGTAGCTTCTGAAAGCGGACAAAACTGGGTGAATATTTCTGACTCCGTGGGAGGTGGAGGTCTAAAACAGAAGTGACACAACTTTGGGCTGCATCATCTATTTGCAGATCACTGTAGCTGTGCTTGCTAAAGCTTTGCCAGAGACTTATTTCCCCTGGTGCAAGCAATATTAATTTGACTTGTGTAATTCAGAAATCATATGGGATATAAAAATCTGTAGCTACTTGCAGCATCTTTGTCAGTGATCTCATTCTTCAGGAAGAATTTGAAGTAGTTGAACATCACACAAGTTTGATAAGTATTTTGTATGCAACATAAGTTATCCTAAAGTTGCTTCATCTATCAGTTGCGCTATATACAGCATTGCTACTTGTGGCTTTTGTTGTGGAAAGTAGCCAGGATAGGATAGCTCAGCAAATTTTGTGTAGTTTGTCACGGCGGGGGTGAAAGTATGACAAATTTTTACGTTCTTAGTCTATTAAAATCACTGTTTTACACTTTACTGGATAAAATATACCCTCTTTTAATTCACTTGTGTCACTGGGGTGTTTTTGTTGAGTCTGCTACTGATCTCTTCTGGTCCCTGGACAGCCACTATATAGATTTCTTTTGTTGTAGGCATGCGTGAGTGATCCATGCAACAGTGAAGAACCTGCCATTGTACAATCCATGGATTACTGTTGTACCAGTTGCTCTTGACTCCACTAGCAGGATGCTGTTGGTTCCCCTCACCAGACAGTTCCATTCAATGAAAACATTGGAAAGACAGGGTAGGAAGCCTAGAGCTACATGATGTTGCATTGTGTGGCCCCACAACAATCTTTAATGATTGCCAACCCTGCTTTAGTAATGGTGGGCTTGCTTGGAGGAGGTTCTGCCTTCTTTTCTGCTGGGCTGCCTGCAATGTTCAAAACAGGACACTGTTAGAACCAAGAGCTGGATTAACTATTTCTTTCTAATTGTGGCTTAGAGGATGCAAGTCTTCCCTGCCCTCTCTCCACCCACCCTGACTTTATCAACTTCTGTTTGAACTATATGTTCTGTTTGAACAATATGCTTTGGTGATAACCAAGCTGGTATGTGGTTTGAAACTGCTCAGGAACTTTTATCCCTTCAGGGAAGAGTGTTTAGGAGGGTTGAAAGAATCCAGACATCTCAATGGGAGGGTAAAACTGCATCTTCTTCAAGCCAAGTTTCCCTTTTCACAGCCATAGGGTCAGGTAACAGGTCCTTTCACAAACTCCTCTTACTGTGTTTTACTCCCAAAAACTCTGAGGAGCTGAATTAAAAACAGCCATTGTTAGAATTTATTATCTCATCAACTTGGGTGTTGTAATTAGGTGAACAAGATAAAGGTAGGTTTTCATTTTTCAGGGTGAAAAGAAACTTATCTCTAAAACTGCATTTTAAAGCAATGAAAAGGAAACTAACAAGGGAGATTAGTCATGCTCCCTGTCACTAAGGGGGTATAAATAATTAGTTATGTGTCTTAAAATGTCTCTTTTCAACCTTGTACTTGAACTTTACATCATTCCAGTCCCTCTGGAAACTCTTGAGCAAAATCTTGTTCTGTGCACAATGGCAGTGTGTTTGATACAAACCTCCTCAGCTGGTGGACCAAAGTCACTTCCTAACAAGGGCACCACCCTCACTTTACAATCTCGTGCCTCAGAGCTCAGCTTGAGACACAACAACATCAACCTGGGACCTTTTAGGCTCATGCTGGGCCTGTTGTATTTGAAAGTTGCAGTTAAAAGCTTCCAAGGGATCATGGAATCCACTTAGTTTCTCAGAAACTATTGTTTGCCTTTCTTTCTACAGGTGTTTTGGGTTGAGCTGATTGAAAAGCCTGTTCTCTTGGTAATACGTAAGAAATTTGGATCAGCTGTGAAAGTTTGCTGTCTTCTCTCGTTTTCATCTTGCCTGCAGTAAACCAAGCAAAGCTTTGCTTCAGACATTCTAGCATGGATCTGAAGAGGGTCTTTTCCAGTTAGTTTTGCAGAATCAGGTAGGAAAATTATTAACAAAAAGCAGGTTATGGCAATGTGGATACCAATATATTTTGCATATTTAAAACATACAAAGCAATTTTGAAGTGGCAATAGGTGACTAGGTAGCTTAACCTGACTTTTGCCACAGGCTGGCCCAGCATGGCTTTTGAAAATACTCTTATCTAGTTGTCTTTGGAGTTTTCCCTTTTGTTCTTGGGGGGTTTTTTGTGTGTTTTTTTTGTTTTTTTTTCTTAATGTTTAGGAACTCACTGGTAGGAGACTGTGTTGCTTTGTCTATGGGTTTTAACTTGGTGCGAAGAAACTCAGCCATCTCTCTGTCTTCTTCTTTCTCCCTAGTGGAAAGAAGGAAAATAAATGTTGCAACTGTGATTGTGCTGTTTGTTAAAAGGCCTGCTTAGACAAAAGGCTGGATCTCATGGTTAGTTATCTCATGGTGGTGGTGGTTATCAGGCCAAGAATGTATTTCTTTGCCTGAAGTTGACAGCATTAGGCCCAAAACAGAAAGATTTTATTGTTAGCCTTGGTTGTAGGTATTATCAACAGTTCCATGTTAGTTCCTTGGCTGTTTTGTTTCTGAAACACTAACAACGAGGGTGCTGATTGAATACCTTGGTTTAGAAGAAAAGCAGATTTTATTATCAGGAGTTAAAGCAAAGCCTCATGTTCTGCTGCAGGTGTCAGTGACACTGCTGTGTCTCACCTGCACAGGGACCAGCCCAAGGTAGGCTTTGTGTCCAGGCTGAGGAGCTGCTGTGATTTGCAAGAGCTCCTGGATGTGTTTCTAGCTCAGGCTGCTTGGCAGCTGCTGCTTTTGGCCAGCCCTTTGATCAGCTCCAGGGCTCTGGAAAGGTTTCCTTTATCCTCTCCTTGCTTGCTTAGAATTTAAATGTGTTGGAGGAGATACTGTCATTTTGGATAAATGGATTGAGTGTTTACTGTTGAAAAAGAGGGGAAGGTAATAGCAAAACTCTTTGTAGAGGTTTGGGATCTCAAACAGAAGCTGGAATTGAGCTTTTGAGGAAGTATCAAGATTCTCAGCAACTTTGGGCTAAGCTGCTGAGATGAAATCCTTTTGAACTTGTTTATATTTTAGGTTAGGCGGCTTTTTTTTTTGTTTTTTTTTTGTTTTTTTTTGCTGTGGCAGGGTGGGAATAGTAATAATCAAACCTGACCACATCAGTAATTAGGAAAAAAAAAGGCAGTTTTTAGATGTCTACAAATATGCCCCTTGTAGAATTCCATTTCATGTCTTATTTCTTATGCCAAAAGGATTCTCTGGTAGCAGAAAAAGTCCTTTTCTTTTAAATGGTAAATGCCCAAACCCTTTCTGGTGGGGAAATAAGAGACCAAACCCCACTATATTCATGAGGTGACTGAATCATTAATGGGATAAAGAGCTACAAATTAGAGTAATCTAACTTTACTGTTTTTCCTATGGAACCGGGAGGAGGCTTTTAACTTTTTGTTTTTAAAGGACCAATTCTCTCTCATTAATGTTGATGTAAACTTTGCCACTCCACCCAGTGTAGTATCAGGCTTGTGGGATCTCACTGATCAGTCCAGCTGCCCTTGGTTCTTACCTTAATCTCTCCACCTCTGCATCATCTACAAGGAAATCTCTTTTTTGTACCAGCCGATGAATCTTCTGAATCAGTTCATCCTCTCTTTGCTTCTCCATCTTTGTTTTTTCTTTTTCTGGTCATAAAACAGAGAAAAGAGATGATTACCTCGGACTCCAGGGAGTGCGTGAGGGTGGTGTTGGACACTGCAGGTGCCAAAGAATGAATTGCTGATTGAAGCCAATGGTCCTTCAGACCTGAGTTGCCAAACCCCATCAAGCCTGGGCACTGTCTCTTTGCTGTCTTCCACTTGCTGCTGCTGAGCCTGGTCAGCTTAATGGTCTGAAGACTCTGTGGGGCTTGGCAAGCCTACTTTTAATATTGAATTACCCTGAAAGGCATTGCTTTCAATTTTTTAAAGAGCTTTGGCAAGAAAGCAGTCTGGGTTGCTTTGTTAAAATCTGTGGTACAAACTCTTTGACCTCAGGGGAAATGAGATCACACCAGAAGGAACTATTTTTCTGTTTCAAGACAGCTTTGGCTGTTGACTATGACACATTTTTTTCTACTCTGGTAAGGCAGGATAGCTGCAAATGCACACAAATAGCATCAATTGTTAAATGTGGGAAAATAAATGAAAGTTTCTTTTCCCTGGGTTTCAAAAATATGAGTAATTAATATATGTCCTTATTAATTGGCCTGTCTGAAGTGGCTGGGTTGTCTATAAACAACAGTATTTGTGACATGAAAGATGTGCCTGTCACAAGCTAAAAGTTATGAATGTCAGGGATTACAGAGCTGTTGTTTAAGGTTATAAAGCCAAATGCATTTAAGGCAGAAACCTTCAAACCTAGGGAGTGGAGCAGAAGTGAGAAAGCCAAAGGCAAATCCAAGCTCACATGTTTTCTGAAGAAGCTGAAAATTTTGATTAGCTGTGAAGACACTTTGCATTAAATAAAGAATTTTGGTTTTGAGCAGTAGAACTGTGTTTAGGGAACTATACAGGTCAGTACAGTAAGAGCTGTGGGAAGAAGGGCAAGCTGCCTGCAGTCTGTTGCATCTGAGCTATGTTATAGCTGCAGATTTAAGTTATAAGATACTTTAAACAACTAAGTGAATCAGGCACTTGAGAACAATTGTTTAGTAGAGCTTAATTTTGGATCATGGGCTTCAGGATGCTCACTGCTAGGAATTTTCTGCACTGAACTCATTCCTTAATAAGTGAGATAAAAGCACCTTGAATGTGTTTTTATGACAATAAAAGTCAATCTCAAAGTTGTACTCCTTGGAGAATTTTAAATTATGGTCTGCCAGTAGCAGAGGAAATAATTTGTAATGCAAGCTAGGGCTGCAGTGCCTGGGATATCTTTTCTGTGGTTTATGTTTTAGAAGGGATAAAGGAAGGTGGTTATTGACTGCTATGAAGATTTAAAGGCCTCTACATTGTTACCTATAGAGAATTCCTGTGATTAATGCTGAATTTGTATCTGAGAAAAAAGGAATGCTTAGAAATCACTGGTTTTTCTTGCTTTACCTCCTATGTCTGTGGAGTAAGGGTTCTCCTTACTTCTGAAGGTAAAAGCTACTTTCTACTTCCTTCAAATCTCTCTTTTTCCTACATTGAGATGTGCTCTCACATTATATCCTTCAGGAAACTGTCTGCCAAATACAAGCAATCTAAACTGCATCAAGTGCTGCCTATTCTGTGTATGAAAAGGCTGATTCTGTGTCTACTGAAAACAAAGAGCAGATCTCTATACAAATCCTGTATACTATCAGGAAAATTATGATAGAGAGATTCTGTGAATTAACCCATTTCTGGCAAGTGCTTTTCTGGGTTAGCCACATGCTGTGTCAGCACTTGGAGCTGTGTCAGTGCCAGCAGCTGCTTTGTCTTTGTTAAGGCCCAGCTATTCTTGTGATGGTGCCTAAAGATGTTGCTGCTGCTGGAACTGCACAGGCTTGATTCTTAAGTTTGCTGAGGTTTGCAAAGTGCTAAGGAGAAACTGCTGTCTGTGGATCTCTGCTTAAGGCTTTGTGACTGGAAAAGAGTTTCGAAAAGATTGGAAAAAACAAGTGAAAAGAACACCAAAAGAATGAAAAATGGTGGACTCTAACTGTGAGTTGAAAGTAGGGGCAGGAAGACTTGTGGATGTGAAGAGGTGTGGCATGGGGCATCATTCTTATGCTTTTTAGTGTTTATAATCCTTTCCAGTGCCATTTAAACAAATAATGAACCACCAGTGCTATCAAAAATTTAAAATATTAGCTATAAGCAACTAAAAAGTATAAAGAAAGAAAAATAAGTATTATGAATCCACTTTTGTTGGTGCAAAGCAGGGCAAAGTTCTTACACAGCTAAGAACGTGTGGTCTTGGAGGCCTGTTTCCTTTCACCAGTGATTTAACTACAGGTGTGACAGCAAATTAGCGTAGCAAGGGAAAAAAAAAATCAATCACATTAACAGTAGGGGTTATAAATCCCTTTCTCTTCCCCCTTTTGCCTCTGGTGTCTCAGCACTGTCTTTTCTACTTGACAATCTGTGTGCCTCTTGGTTCCCTTGAGATTGCCAGCAAGTGCAGGGACTGAGGAACGTGCACCTTGTTGCAGGATTTGCTGCCATGGGAGCAGTGAAATACAGCATGAAAAGCAATTCAGAGCCTAGGAGATTAAAGACGGGCAGGGAAAGGGGAAGAAGTAGTAAGGACTAGAGGAAAGAAATATGAAGCTCAGCCTTGGGGGGAGGAGATGCAGATTGTCAGGGGCAGAGGTGGATGATGCATGGGAGGGGATGGTGTCAGGAATACAAGTATTGTCCTAATATTGGATGGAGATAGCCATTACCTGGGATTGCTACCAAACTCTGCAGCTCTTTCTTAAGGTTCATAATGTCTTTGCACAGCTGGATGTCATCCATCCTGCAGAAACAGAAAAAGCATGGTCAGAGACATGCAGGCTCCATCCTATGCTTGTGGGATTGGCCAGATCTCTGAACACACAGTAGTGGCTCCTGCCTGGGACTCGTGCATCCTGACACTGAGCCTTCACCAATTGTAACAGCTAGCAAAGGATGTTTAATACTAAATGCCTACTGAGCCCTTGATTACTTGTCTTACTGTGTGTAGGTCCTACCTGTCACTGCAGATAACTTCAGATGCCTTTTGCTTTCTTGGATGTCAGTAAACATTCTGGAATGGGCACTTGTATTTGGAATGGTCACAGAAAGACAGCTGTGCCAGATTGCACATACTGCAGGGAAAAGAGCAAGGGTGAGAATAAGAGAGAGCCTGGGAGGGGGAAGCAGAAGGTGATGTGTTATTTGGCACAGCCAGGACAAGGTTTATATTCCACTACCACCTTTCTTTGTGACCTTAATTCAGCCCCGATACAGAATTTCTGGAAACTGTCAAAATTTGGCATTTATCTATTTTGAGGTCTTGTGCCTTGGGTGAATGTCCTCCATGGTTGGTGTGTGCAGAAAGTCCATTAATGTTAAGACACAGTAAACAGCTAAAAAAAACCCAACACTGTAATATTAACAGAAACTGCATCTTCAGTTCTAATTGAAACTAATACCTCTCCTGAGAGCTGCCATCCTGAATTATCCCCCTGGAAGGCAGCAACCTTCAGCATTAACTTCCTGGCAAATGTTTTAATTTAGCGTTTCATCCATATTGGCAGCCAAGGCTCAGGTGTTGGTTCCAAGGGCTGCACGAGGGGCTTCCGTTTTGAAATCACAGCCAGAATACAAAAACCAGCCTTTGGGACTAACTATACATTCTCATCTTGGATGTTATCAACACTATCCTAGCCCACAGATCTCGGAGTTCCTCTTCCCTAATCCTGTGCCTGAAGGGTGGATTGCCTTGTTGCCTGAGCACCTGAAGGCAGCTGAACTGCCGTGAGAGCAGAGGTTGTCACTGTGGTGCTTCAAGAGGGGAGAGCTGAGGGATTAGAGTATGTGAGAGTGAGCACCCAAAGGATAATGCAGCCAAATTATTGAATTAAGTGAGGAGTGGAAAAAGCAGGTGTTTCTGGCACAAATAAGATTTTAATCACAACCTGAGAGCTTTATTCCCCCTGCTGCCTCTGCACGGAATGCAGGTCCCTGCAGGGAGCTGTCCTTCAGCTGCTTTGCTCCTGTTAGTAAAACATGTTCCTTTTATTGTTTGCTGCTTTGGTTAACTCTATCTTGCCTTTTCTGCTACTTCCACTGTGCTATGACAGCTATTCCTTCTGCCTTTTTACCCCTCTCATCCCAAAGCATGGCAGTGAAATAACTCTCATAATAATCCTAATTGGTGACCTCTTTTCCTTGTTTATGTATCCTGTCTCCTCCACGGAGGATCTGCTCTCCCACTCTCCATCTGTCTTGGAAGACTCACTTTTATTGGGAAGATCAGCATGGTGGCCTCAGGGCTAGTGCATGGTTCACTGCTCTCTGTGTTTAGGACACTTGGAGGCAGTGATCATTTTACTGATGGTTATTCTTACTTAGGCTCTCCATATTATTCGTGCTCATCACAAGCAAAGCCGGTTTTACTCTTGAGGTCAATCATGCTAAATGGTCCTGCAATTACTTTTATCAATTAGCAATATTAAACACTGTCCTCTCAGGAGAATCAATATTCCAAATGTGCTGGGGTACCAGCAAGCCTCTCAGCTCCTTATCTATTCCATGTTCTTGCAGTTTGGGTGACATGTTAATATATTTGAGTAAAATGACCATGGTTAACAAAGGTGGTGTTTCTTGGCAAGAAATGTTCAATGTTGAACTGCTGTGTTCAAATGATTTGTAAAGGCCAGACTCTCAACTAGTGAAGACAACAGTGAGTTTGTACAAAAGAGATCTCCATGATAAACAGAGGATATTTTCCCCCCGCCCTGATTGAGTAAATTTGGCTTCAGTCTGGGAAGCCCTGAAAGATACTAATTAAAATACTTTACTGCATCAGTTTGGCTCCCTGCCCTCCTTAAGGAACTCCCAAAAGCTAATGGCAATGCTCTTCTCTGAGGATTTTCAGGAATTTAAAATACCAGTGGCAGTGTGTTCCAAGTGAGCAAGATCATTAATGTTCAGTAGTCCCCCTACGGTCCGTGTGCCTAATTTATGGCAAAGGTGCTGGCCTCATATTGCAACTGCTGTTGCACTTCCTGCCCATTATTTTTGCTCCATTTTATAATTTGACTGCAGAGCCTGTAGCTACTTTCTCCATGTATATTCTTAGTATCTCTTTTTCCTGAGACCTAAACCTTGCTGCTGCCTTGTAACTCACAGGAGAGAAGTAAATATGTGGCCAAAGCACTTAAGGGCTGCAAGAGCTCTGTGACAAACTGAATTCCAAGAGTCATAAGCCAGATGACCTCTCCAGGGTCCCAGTTCTGTAGACTAGTGCATTTTGATAGTGGACAAAAACTAAACCTGCCATCTGTACCAATCCACTTAAGCACATGGGACATCTTTCTTCCCATCTGTGTCAAACAGCCTTTGTGTTTCATCCACTCCATGGTGCCAATTAGTGGAAAAGTTTTTTTAAAAGAAAATATATATATGTGAGACCATCTGACTTAATCGAAGCAGGAACTACAATTGTTTGTAACTATACAGAACACCACACATCTGCTAGCAAATAATACTGAATGTAGGGTTACAGTTCCTGTCCTGGGCAACAGTCATGTTGTTGCCCTCAAAGAAAAAGAGTGAGAAGAGAAATTTTTGGGTTGTAAAGCTCTTGGAAGGCCATTCAACATGTACTAGTACTATGAATCTTTCTTTTCCCCCTTCTGCTCTGGCTGGATGGGAGCAGTTACAGGAGTCCCTGGAGAAGTTATTTCTGCTTCTGAAAAAGAAACCCAAATCCCTGTGGATTTCTCATTTGAAAGCTGGATAGCCAGAAGGGTTTCACTGAGACCATATTTGTGTTACTATCAGACATCTTTAGGAAGTAAAAAGGGCTTTTGGAAATCCTAAGGGGAGCAGCAAAGTGCAGAACAGAGGAAACAAAACTCCTTTGTGTCCCCTAGCCTACAGAGAAGCTGGAGAAACACACTGAGCCTAATTTTGCAGCACATTCTCTCCTGTGTTTTAGGTCAAACCTATCAGTGCAAGACAGGCTTGAGGAGGGGTCACACAGACTATTGTCCAGCTAATTCAAAAGCACTGTCACATTCCCTGCGTACCTGGTGCCCTCTTGAAGGAAGGCAGCGTAGTGAGGGTGTTGATCTGTGCAGAATGCAGTGGCTTTTCCATACAGATCCAGCACTGCACAGGGACTGGAACAACACCCTCCAGGCTGGATAGTTACCTGCCAAGCTGCTGGAGACATTTGCATGGAATTTGCAATATACAAACAACCTTTGCTGAACTCTGTTCTCTGGAATAGATAATAGATCCTTTGCAGTCCCTGTGAAATCATTTTTCATGTTGTAGGAAAAACATCAGCGCAGCAAACGGCAATTCTGATATGGCAGTTTTTCCTCCAGAGCTGAGCTTTAAATGTCTGCCCAGGAATCTTAAACACATGAGTTATGAGTATGATCAAACATTGCTCTTGTTAAGAGCCCAAACCCATTCCTGGAGTAATTGCGATAGTATTGAACCAGGGATGAATTCCCAGTGTGCTTTCATGTATTCCTGACACGCTGCCTGCAATTCTGCTTTTCTCTTTCTTCATGGCTTATTGCAAAACACCCTCTGCATGCCTGGAGATACCACATAAGTATGTATTATTCCTTTCTCTCTTGGTACTTTGAGTTATAGCTTCAAAACCCTAAAAGCAGACTGTTTGCAAAAAAAAGAAAAGGATAAAATATCTCATAATGAATAAACAGCATGAGCAAAAGATTTTCTAAACATGTCACAAAATGACAGGAAAATAAGTGGGGCGGCAGAGTCTGCAGTAATCTGGCACAGTGACTCAGCCCCATCCCATGTTTCTGTGGTCCAGTTACCAGGAGAATGCTCGGAGCACTGTCATTCCCATACAATCCAAAAGTGAGGTGACAGCATGAGTCACCTCTGCTGTGCACCATCTGGACTGAGGGGGAGCAGGGCATGGAAACAGAGAGGAGACCTCCCATTCAGCTGTGCCCTGGCAGGTCTCAAAGCCTGTGCGAGATACAGGGAGCAGGACTTTAAAAAAGACACATTCTGTACCAGACACAGAAGAATTGTTTTGTTGCAATAGAAATTATTCCTTAACAGCTAAATTTTCCATCTTCTTTTCAGCCAGGGAAGAAAAACAAATTCCCCAGTGGAAGACCCAGGGTACCATCTAGAGATATGGATAGGAACAAAGCAAAAATCATAGTAAGAGGTTGGAGAAAAATCACTGAACACTCATCTTTATGGTCAGCTAAAGAAAAAGAGATGGCAACAAGACTGACAAATACTTAATACTTGAGAGTAAGAACTATTAATAATAACAGCTACATAAGCATCAAATATCTTTTTCATTGATTTCAGGATGAGCACAGCAGTTCAGTGTGTCTAGAGAGCTTCTGCCTTTGCTGAATGACTTTCAAAGCTAGAAATAGATCTGTGCTCCCTCTAGCAAGTCTGTGAGAGAAGGTCTGAGGTTCTTCTGTTTTCTCTTCTTGCATTAAAGTGCTTCAAGTTAAAAAAGGAATGTAGAGTGGGTTTGTTGGTTTCCTTCTCTCTCTTGCAAGAGAGTTTGAAGGTTGGTTTTAGTTCTGATATATTCCTGTGCCAGGAGTAAAATGCGTGTAATTGTTGGAGTTTTGAAGACTTTGATAGTGCCAGTCTAGAAGATGGCCTAAGAATCAGGTGTCATGCTAGGTCACAAAATGATGTGATTATGTGTGTCTGAGGAAGGTCTCAATAGAGGGATAAGATCATCATCTCTGGTGGTGTCACCAACAATCATCCTGAACACTAGCCACTAGTGATGGAGAAATTTGGGTGACTGAAGTAGAGAGATGTGTAGAAACGAATTGATTTGCTACAGACAGAGATGGTGATGTGTTGTCAGGATGCAGACTTGAGGCACTTCAGTGGAGGGTGCCTTTGGGGACCGCAGGTGTTTAAGGCTTTTCCAAAGCTGTGGGGAGTCTGCAAAGGTAAAACTATTCTTGGAATACAAGAACACTGTAAGTTTATAGAATCAGAGAATTGCTGAGGTTGGAAAATACCTCTAAGATTATAGAGTCCAACTGTTTTACTCAGCACTGCCATGTTCACCACTACACCGCATCCCCTAGTGCCACATTTACAGTTTTTGAACATTTCCAGGGATGGTGACTCCACCACTGCCCTGGGCAGCCTGTTCCAATGCCTGATAACCCTTTCAGTCAAGAAATTTTTCCTAAAATCCAGTCTAAACTTGAGGCCATTTCCTCTTCTCTTGTTGTTTGTTACGTGGGAGAAGAGATTGATTCCCATCTGATGCCCCTCAACTACATTTGACTCTATTTTGTCCATCAACTCAACTTAGTTACTTAAAGCTTCTAATTATAAATCTGTGAAATCACAGGCAGCATTTAATGAATACAGGACACTTGTTTGAGTCATTGTGATGTATGTTTATCACCTTGTTATTTAGCTCAGCACCTGGTGCTGCTCAGGCTGGAAGATACAGAGCTGGCAATTAAGATAATAGATTGCTGACCAGCCTGCTTGGCAGGTCAAGTTCCAAATCAGAAGTCCTATGATTGTAACAAAAAATGAACTGTAGCAAAAAGCGTGTCTAACTCTCGTGTTCGAAGTGCTCTCTTCTGGAGGAATAGTGGATAGAAGCACTGGACTGCACCTTGCAAAGTAATGTTGTAATTCAGCTGTTGTTTCAGAGTATTGAAGATGGCAGGACTTGAGAATCTCTGTCCCTGGAGGGTCATATTTAAGGCATATTTCCCAGAAATTTAGAACAGTGGCTAAAGCAGCTGTCTGTTTTTCATTTTTACTGACATTGCTAAATTCTCTTGAGCTTGGTCATCCCCTCTACCAGTCATGAAGTCTGACTGTCAATATCAATAAGTAACAAGAGGTGCTTTCCTGAAAATGCCCCACTGTGGAGGGGAATATTTCTCCACGTGGCAAAAAAAATAAGTTAATTTGTCTAAAAACATGCAACAGAGAAGTCAGATTTAAATTCATAAGCATCTGACCCCTTTGTAGTAGTACACAGAACACTGCATGTAAAAGCATAGAGCCAACTTACGTACCTGGTTCATTTAAACTAGTCTGATAGTTTCATTGTTTGTTATTAGCAGAAGGAGGAAACTCTAGGTTTGGCCATGTGAATTGATTATAAATTTCCTTCTTAATTTGCTTGCATGTTTGACCTTTTCTTATTTTTAAAACCAGAGGAGCAATTATTTGTTATCAAACCTGAAAAGAATATAGAGGTATCTGGTATAAAATTAAACACTGAAAGTCCATTTCAGGGCTTTTCAAATCAGTATACTCTCCTATTTATAGCAGAAGGCAAGGGAGAAAGACCAGTGAAATACCAGAGGGCCAGAGTTACACATTATGGCAGAACATCCTTGCCTACAGGAAGACCAACTGTGCCAAAGGATGGGCTGCACTAACTGTGAGTACTGTATGAACATGATGAGCTGTGATGGGCTCAGGGGAGACAACTGGTTGTACCATCCACTCATGCAAAGCAGACCACAGGTAGCTGAAAACTGGGACACGAAAAACAGTTTGGGATTAAAGGTTGCATTTGGAAATGCAATGCTAAATTGCTGGACTGAAAATGAGTACAAGAAGATTAAAACTGCTCCCTCTTCTTCTAACAGCATTTTGTGATAACCACAACATATATTTAATGTGGAAAATGCTATTTAGAGTAATGCTCTATTAAAGAAATATTTTCCTAGCTGTTCAACAGAGATAATAATGATGAAAATTCCTTCTTTTACGTTTTTTCATAAGACATAAACATCTCAACTACCAACTAGTAAGCCTACAATTAATTAAATACTGTGCTAATTATAAGTTTATCATTATACACCACTAAAAAAATGCTTTTCCTTTCTAAGCATTTTAATGCACCATTTTTACTGCCACACAGCTGAAAGTATAATGTCATGTTTTCCTCTGGGGTTGGTTGTTTGCTGTCAAACAGGGCAAAGGAGACGGGTCTGCAGAGAGATCAAACTGAACAAAGGCATTTTTCCTTCCTCTTTGAGAGCTGATCTGTATACTCTTAGCTTAAAGTGCACAGTCCAGAACTTTACAATTCTGTCCAAGAACTCATGTTCTTGAGGCTTCTAGGCTTCCATGTGCAGAGCTGGAAGACCCTCACCAGAGCTGGACCAGAGATGCTCCCAGCTCTGCAGTGGACGTGCTGACATCCTTGAGGCTCCCAGATCCATGGCAGTGCCCTAGAAATGTTATCCTTTATCTCAGAAGCCTCAGGCTCTGACTATCTGGCAACTTTCATTACAAAACCGTGTTGTGCCATTTCCCACCTTCCAGTTGCCTGGTTATTTCCCCAAGGACTCCAGGTATTTGTAGGTGGGACACCATTGCAATGTTTGGGATGGGACAGGTCGGGGGGACACACTATCAGAGCCACAATTTAATCCTGTCTTGCAGAAGAGCGTGTGCCACACCAGGCTGTATCAATGGCACAGCCATGGCATCCCTCACACAGCTGGGCTTGGTTTTTCCCTGATGGTGCCTTATCTTATGAAGCTGACAACCTGACATGTATATTTATTGAATAATATATATCATCACACAAGTCCCTCCTTCTTTACAGCATCCTAAAGTGCATCCTGTGTGCCCAGAGCAAGATACAATCAGGAAAAAAAAAGGAAATCACAGTAAGTGATGCTGCATTGTTAAGATTCTAGAACTGTGAAGGAGAAAAGATTTATTACTTCTTTCCATGAAAAGGCAGTTCTTATCAGAAAACACTGACAACAACAACAACTCTATTCATGAACAAAAATATGATTTTGTTGGTGTTATTTATTTGCACCACAGTAACAGCAAGGTGTCTGACTCAGAGAAAAGTACCAGATGCTGTACATATAAGTAAACAGTCCTAAGAGAATTCCATGCTTAACCTTAGACGAGAGAAAATTGATAATATACAGTACAAAGAAAAAAGTAACAGAGAAAGAATCCAAAGTACCCAAGAAAGCAAAAGTCAAAACACCTGCTTAGCAAGGTATAACCAGGGAGTTACCACTGTCATTCACACTTCTGAGCCTGTTCCATCTCTTTACACTCCCCTCCCTCTCACCCTCACCCACGGTGGTGCTCAGTGTGTGGCACTGTCGCCACATGTGGCATTAAGCCAGTGAGAAATCATAGTTGATGTTACATTAGTGAGACATTAGAAACAAAGTATTTGCTTAAAAAAATAATTAAAATTTGAAACTAGCTTAGTTCATGGAAAGAGAGCACTCATTGCTGCTTTTTCTCTCTTGAGAATGAACACTCCATGTACACAGGCTTTGCACTACTGTATTACTTTCTGAGTTCAGCCACTAATGAGAGACTATTTCATGTTCCCACTTTGTGTCTACTAGACTTATTGCACTCATTTTAAACTAAAACATAGGATTTCTAAGTTCGTTTATTTAAGGCTACCATCACCAAAGGAATTAACCTCTCACCTCTGCAGTTCTTGTGAAGTTTGGTGTTGCTTCCCTTGGCAGTGGTTGCATAAAGCCAGGCAAGCAGCAGATACACCTTTTTGTATTTAAAATACCACTGTGCTGTGGATACTGCAAAAGACATAAAGGTGAGACTCCTGTCTCACCTCAGTGGATGTGTTATTGTTCTTAGAAGGAATATAGGTTATACATTTTTCTCCATGACTTTGCCCTAAGTTTGAGATTCTACCATTATACCCAATGCAGAATGACCATTACTGACTATCCCGCCTCTACTACTACTAGCAGTGGAAGCATCAATGCCACACAGTAAAACAGAAATTTAAGGGTTTTTTGAAAACTGGGAGAAGGATAAAGGTTAAAAAGACAACTAAAAAGAAAGTAAGCCTGATTTGAAGCAAGAAAAAAACCCAGTCCAATCCAGGGATTAATTATGTACTCTGGACAGCTAATGAAGCTGTGGGACTGCTGCGACAAATTTATTGCCAGGGCAAAGTTACAGCATAACTACATGAAAGGTCTGGGATTTCAAGTAAGGAAACAATAGTGTAAAATGCTCCAAAAACCTGAATAGATCTATGGAGAATTTGGATGGTGTAGGTATTATGAGCACTCTGAAGAAGAGGGAGTCATCTAATAGTGTGTAGTGAGAGTGTACAAAGACAATTAATCCTGCTAAGTCGGTGTGGAAGTGAATTTGGCTTCTTCATAGTATTAGTTTAGTAATGTAAGAACCACACAGACATTAAGCAAATAGCCTGTTATATTTATAATATTTTTACAGACTAAAAAAAGTTTAATGAGTAAAATGCTTTCAGTAATTGCCTAAAGCAAGCTAATAGTGCTTTCTGTTTAATATCTTCTATTCCCTACCCATTAAAAAACTGCCATTCAGTATCACCTGCATGGCAGAAATAACCATCCCGAGACAGCTATCACAGGTGGAAGCAACTTCCACAGTTTTAGTTCAAGGTCATCCAATATAGCTGGCTTCAAGTTTTGCTTCCCATCTGGAAAGCCAGCAGTATCAGGCACTGGCAGGTTTCCCAAAGAGTGTTCCATGGTGACAGTGGATGCTGCTGTATAAGAACTCCATGCCTTTCCCAGGCATAGGCAATACCTGTGGGTGATCTCACCTATGCTATTAATATTTACTGGGTCCACACGTGCTAATGCACTTTAAAATGCATGAATTTTGCACTACAAATGACTGTGAAGTTTGGTTTTGACTTGAACTGTATCATAGAGAAGTCTGAGCGTTTCCTGCCTGTCTCTGTCAGCTAAACTGAGCTAAGACATGCATTATCCATTTTTCCAATCACGTCTTTCAGCACAGTAGATTTCCATGCCCCCAGTGATGTGAATCCTAAACTGCTTCTGAAGCCACACACATCCATAGCAGCAACACATTAAATGTGCAACAAAGAGGATGCTGCCTGAGCAGCTCCCTCCGCTTTTGGGTCTGTTATCTCACCAGGAAAGAAAAAAAAAGGAAGTGGGACAGGAGAATTAGGAAGGAAGAGACAGTGTGCATGTTCTGAAGTGGTATGTTTGCTTTCCTTAACAGCACAGACAGATTGAACATTTACAGTTTGACACAGAACTCTTTTTATAGCGAACATTTTAAGAAATGAGCTGAGAGAAGCCTGAGAAGAGAATGAGGGGGAATGCTGGCTGGTGCTTTTCTGTACATATTGTCTCCTTCATATCAATACATGCTGAGTTCTCAGCTGTTCTAAAAATAAACCAGAAGAGCTGGAGATAGCATATGATGGCTCCAAGCTTTATTTTCATTTCCTGGGCTGGCTGGAGATGGTCAGAACAGCTCCTGGCATAATTTTATGAAATTTCATAGTATCAGAAGCACTGAAGGAGAGATGCTGCAAACAGCCACAATTCTACATAACATGGACATATCCTGAGGAGGCTTATCCTGGGCACTGAGTGAGGCAGGGTCTCAGGACAAAAATAGGATTTGATAATGTAATTACAGACCAAATCACAGTGCATCTGCTCTGCTGTGACTGTGGCTGCCTGAGCTAAAATGTGATTGTGCAACGTAAATTGTGGCATTACCTAATTGAGGAAGGCTTGATTTTATAATCTGAAAATTGTTTCCATATAAACTTTAGGTAATTCTTCATAGCAAGCAGGTATTCAGGTGGAAATAGTGTGGGCTTCCTGGACGTGAAGAGAGTAGCTGCTTTCAGATGCCCTCCTTTTCTTTTTAAAGGAGGAAAAAACATCAAGGAGCAAAGCAAAGGACACATTTACAGTGTTAATGTCTGACTTGAAACTTGCACCATGGTCTGGGAAACATCATGACCTGTGAATCAACTGCTTCAGCTGGTTTTGCTTTCTTTATTTCTTTGTATCAATAAAAAGAAAATCAACAATTATCAGGCCTCTTTTAAAGTACACACTACAGGATGAACTATCTTACTGTGGTGTACAGCAAATAGTAAGTTAAATAGATAAAAGAGTTCAGCTGCTTCCCTTGCTTTTCAAATCAAAAATTTCATGGGACAGCTCGGGTATGCCATCACACATCCAGCTTTACTGAGCTTCACCCAGCAGAACTAAAAACCTGTGTTCTGCCAAAAAAAAAGCCTCACAAAATTGAAAATCAGTGATGTCAATTGGAGTTTCTGCACTGTATGTTTTTGCTTCACTTCAGAGTTCCAGGAAGTCACACTGTTTAAATGTGTCTTTATGTGGTGACACTTTAAGTGCTTTCGCTTTTAATTACTGAAATCAGATCTCAAATGATTTTTAGTGCACCAGAAAGGGATCTCCACTTCCATCTGCAAGGCAGAAATAAAAGTGTACAGAGGACTGCAAAGCAGTACAAAGGAGAGAAAAATCACACGTGAAACTGTACAGGTATTTAAGGTCTTCACTTTTGCTGTTTCATTTTTAAACGGTGTAAAGCCTGTCTCCACTATTCTCTCAGATTGTTTTTTCTGTATTTTGACAAAAGTTTTTTGGATACAGTGGTAGATGGACTACAGAAACATCTTTACTTGTTTAAGAGCAAACACAAGTATTCTTCTCCAACAGTGAATTCTTGGTCTGTCACCAAAAACCAGTATGTCCTGCTCTGTGGGCCTGGGGACAGCACATCATTTGTGGGCCTGGTATAGAGATGTGGTGAAATTGCAACAGATATCTTCTGTATTTTAAAATCATTTTGATGCATATTAGTACATGCCTGTGTTGTTCCCCAGTCAGGAGTTATGCAATTTCTGAAAACTGTCAGTAGATGTCAGATTGTTTCATTTTCAGAGCTGTGCCCCTCAGGCTGCACTGAGGTCAGGTTTGGACATGGGTAGTGGCCCTCTTGGGGTTGTCTGAGCAAGAACAGGTAGAGGACACACGTTGAACAGCCCTGCAGGAGCACTGGGCAGGGGGTTACTGGAAAAACAGAGACAATAAGGGCAGGGCACTGAGTTTGTGAGGAAGGAACTGAAAATGTGAGCTGACTGAACTATGGTGTGTTTGACAGACACAGACTAAGAGATGAGACACAGAGCCTGCTTGGATATGTGTGAAAAAAACAACCCTACATATAGTTGTGTATGTTTTTTTGAATTCTGCTCTGTTCCATTTTAAGCTATTAAATACTTTCATAATTAGGTTTAATTCCACTGCCTGATTTTCAGATACTTTAGAACTTGCTTTGAAATAATGATGGTTAAGTATCTGGCTTTTTTTGCTTCACCATCCCACTCTTTATTTCATCCTGACTGAGTGACTCTTCTAGTGATGATGAACTGCTCAGTAATGATTTTATTTAGACACTGAAGTGTCACCAACTGTGAATGCTGTAATGTAACATTTGTAGAGTGACACAGGAGCAACAGGTTTCATTTTATCACTTTTGTTGTCCTACAGACTTCATTGATCAGGCTGGACAGGGCTCTGAGCAACCTGATCTAGGTCCAGATGTCCCTGCTCATTGCAGGGTGTTGGACTAGATGGCCTTTCAAGGTCCCTTCCAGCTCAGGCTGTTCTGTGATTCTGTGTTCTGCTAAAGACTCCCTCATGTAGAGTTCATATCATTTGAAGAGGTCACAGCTGAGGAGCTGCCAGAGAGAACATTATAGGATCAATGATCTCACATATCAGCAGGAATAGGTTTTACTAGTTCACACACAGAAGTGTGGAAAATACAAACCATCTCCAGGTCCACTGAACAACTACATCTTGCTAGGTTTTTGTTTTGGTGGGGTTTTTGTTGTTGTTTGTTTGATTTTCAGTTGGATTAGGGTTTTTACTGGCTGATATGCTAACCTGGAGTATTTTATGTCTACCACATTTGTTTGGGCAAGATGTTGACATAACAGTTTAAGATGTGCTGTTGCAGAGCTGTTTGGAACATCAGTAGTGGTGAGTTTTATTATTATCCCATCTTGATCTTCTTTGTGCATCTTCTTCAAGGAAAACAGTACATTTAATTAACAGCCTTAGAGCGTGTTCCTTCCATGAATGAACCTGCATCACTCTGACAGGGGAAGAGCTTGCTTTGATTTCCATCAGCAGCAGTGCTTTGTTTTCTCAGTGTTGAGTGTGAGTGTTTTTAAATACAGTGTCTGTGGTAGTGGCTGGTGTGTGTAAGTAGAGCTGACAGGCTGTGTGTGCCTCTGACAGGAGGGAGCCATGGCCACGTTAGGGCTGGTGACACACTCGGAGCACAGCTACAGAGCTCTGCTCTCTTTAAGCACAGCTGCGATGTACTCTATCCCAGCTTTAGCATCAAACTACATGTGAATAAAAAGATCAGTCATACAGACAGTGAGAAGAATGAACTGTTACTTTAAAAAATATAGCAAGAAATGTAAGCTGTGGTTGGATGTGTGATACAGAATTATTTCATTGTGTCCATGCTTTTACAAGAACTAAAAACACCCGGTTTAGCTCAAGAGAATTTCTATTCTGTTACTAACAGCATGAGGGGAAAAAAAGAACACAAACATACGACACATTTTCTCTATGACCATGTGTGTGTTTTATCCTTTGGTTATAAGTGAAGAAAAAGCTAAAGCAGTTGCAAGAACCAAAGAGATGTGGCTCTCATTAAAGCTGGGCTGGAGCTCTGTGGTCTGAGTGTAGGTGCAGTGCTGCTCGTTAGCAGCATTCAAAGTCGTGTCTACCTTAAACCTGTCTGAGGCAGCTCAGCTTCTTGTGGCTGGTTCTGCAGGTCATTCCCAGGGGAACCTAGTCCTGTCAGAAAAAATCAATTGCTAAAATTCATGACCTACATACAGACTTCTGGTCTTGGGGCAGTGGCATTGCATTACTTCAGGTATCAAGTGGTAAAAAAATAATATGGACACATATAAAGTCTTCCTCAACGTGTCTGTGAGTTAGAATGTGTGTAATTTGCTTAGTTAAGCAGGTACAAATCTTGGACCACTGAGGTAACCATGGCTTTTGTTGTTAATCTCAGCAAGAGGTCATTAAACTACATTTGGTATTAAAAGATGTTTGTCATTGGAGACAAATGCAGCCAAGCCCCTCTGTCAGTGTAAGCTATCCAGCATGAAAGGTAGTATGTTGTATTACTTGGGTATCACTAGCAACATGCTTCTCTTTTGTCAGGAGTAAATCATAAAAACATTTTTAAAAATTAGATAAAGTCAAATAGACAATTTTTTTGACTCCTAAAAGCTATTAAGGGAAGCATGTTCTGATTCTGGAGGCCTTTGTGAGAGAGGCTGTTTTTACTTTTGGATTTGATGAACCATGTGAAGAACTTGTCTGTTGTAAATGGGTACAGAAGGATAGGAAGCCTACAGGGGGCTGGAAAAGTCAAGATCAGTGAAGCCTTGGTTTGCAAGCAGTGCACAGACAGATGCTATCTCACCATTTCATTCAGTGGCATTAACAAATTGAGTTTAACTGCCTGGAGGTCTAATGAGCAGTGTCAGGATATTCTGCCACAGAGCAGGGAGCAGCTGGGCTAGAAAGCTGTGTGAATATCCCTGGAAAAGTGGCCATCCTAGCGCTTGCAGCTGAGGGAATGGGGAGGGTCTGTGGCACTGGCACAGACCTCAGTCCCTCCTGCTGAAGACAGTGGTGGCAGCAACAAGCTTGGCTTCCCATGACTCAGAAAAGACAGACTGGGGCCGTCCCTGGCAGGGGCTGCCTCTACCACCTGCCTGCTCTGCTTGCCTTGTGGAGATTCTGAGGCTCAGAAGAGCTTTCCTCCCTCAGCCAGGGCATGGCTGGGAGTGCTCCTGGGCAGCTCCAGGCAGTGTGTTAGGAGGAGATTTAATGCAGGAAGAGAACTGTTGCACAGTATGAACATCAGTTCTATTCCCTTTTCAATAAGCAGTCTCTTCTGTGTTAAATCCCTTCCTCAAACACCTGCTAAGCAATACAGAGTAAAGAGTGGGAGCATGGGGGAAATGAAAAGAACAGACTGGATACCAGAACAAACAGAACAATCTCTCTCGTTCACTGGGACAGTTTATTTCAGTGCTTTGTTTGACATAGAAAATGTCAAGAGAAGTGCAGGGGTCAATGATGAGGCTTCTTCCAGATTAAATTTATGTACAAGCCAATAACCAAGTAGTTATTTGACTATCAGAAGCAGGTGTGACAAAACCTTTCCTGTTTATTTATACCACTTCAGCATTATTAAAGGTCAGTGCCACCATTACCAGTCCTTGTTTCCAAAGGTGCCAAAGCAGTGGTTCTGGGCAGAAGTCTTCTGGGATAATACCCAGAGACAGATGTCTGTGCTGTTTCTGGGTGAGGTTTTCAACTTCCAGCAGTGCTAGTGAGGGCACTAAAATTAACCTCCAGGTGTAAGAGTCGAAGTACTTTGTACTTTAGTGTGAGAAAAGAGCAAGTGAGTTTTTTCAGACTACTGAAGCTTCATTAATGCCACGGGTCTGAGTTTGGAAGGTTTTAGATCTACTGAAGTGCTTGGCCTGTCAGCAAAGGCTTTAGTTTCTGACCTCAGATGCTCACAGAAAGAGGATACTTCAAAATAATATTCTTCTTATTAATAAGTCAATTCTGATCTTCTAAATTCAATGATTTAGGTATGTAAACCCTATTGACTTAATCATCAGAATGGGGTTAATATCACTGAACCTTCAGTGAGGCTCCTATGCCTGATCTTTTTGGCAGTTTTGAAAATCTCTCTTGGAGTATTGCTATTTAATTTGATATATCAAAATGTGTTTTGTGTTTGTAACTTAATGCCTCCCATTTAACAAATGTCAAATCTTGGCTGCTATTAGTGCAGAACAGTGTGCTCTCCTGTGACATGAACTGTCTAAGATTGCTAATGAAGTGAGGAATGAAGCCTGAATTAGGTTAGACTGTGGAAGGTCCAAATCCCCTACCTGTTGGTATTTTGTTCAGATAAATATCCTTCCCACAAAGGATTGAACTGAGGTATGAAAATATGCTCTGTAGACACATACTTTGCCAAAGTTTCCCTTTTTAAGTAATAGATCTGCAAATCGAGCTGAATAGTAGAAGTAATTTCCTTTGCAGCTACAAAAATCATTTCCCGAAGGCATTTTGCAAGTGCTCACCTAACTGGGATGCTCTTTATCTTTCTCCCTTTTAAATGTCAAGCAGATAAAAGTCTTTTAAATAGCATTCTTTCCTATTTTGATTAACTCTGCATAGCGTTTTCCCAGAAGTATTGATACTTACATAAATCTGAGTTCTGATTCTCTTCTGACTAAGACTTCCCGAAGTCTCTGGATCTTTGCCATCTCAAGCTCAATTTCCTCAGGCATCATTGTTGTTTCAGCCATTGAAATGATGTCAAGTTGATCTGTGTGTGAAAGTAGAGAAAATGAATTAAGCTAGTCAAGCTGTCTTAATGGTGTTTTTTAGGATTGTAAATTAAATTACAGAGCTCTCTGATTATGGGGTAATTAATACAAGTAGTAAAAAATATTCTGGCTGAATGCTATGTTGACTGGTTTCTCTATTGTTTTGCTTATTACTTTCAATGTAACCATTTTGAAGTGAAAGAATCCCTAAGCCAAGTGACAATCATTTTGTTAGTCAGACTCTCACACCCCTAAGGAATCCCAGTGCTGTACATAACTACAGGTGTTGCTCCTTCAGTGGTGTCACTGCAGACTGAAGGCACAGCTCAAGCACTTGCAACTCTGAAGGTCCTGTCTTGGTGCAGACAATGCATCTTTAATTCTTAAAACCCTTTATGCCATTCTACCATCTTACCTTGACCAGCAGCCAAAGCCCAGCCCCACTAGAGAGGAGCCAAGGACTTGACTGGAAATGACACAGGACCTAATCCTGCAGGGGGCTGAGCTTTTCTCACAAGGGCATTGACATTAGTTGAGGAGACAAAAAGCACTTTGTTGTAATTACTTGGCAACTGGTAAGGTCAGGGTGCTTCTAGGATTATTTCTCTATAATTGAGATATTACCTCTGTAATCCAGAGAGGAACAGGGCTATGAACTGTGTTCCCTGAAGGCAGAAGGAAACGACTTATATGAGGTGGGTTTGGCAAAGGGCAACTTGGCCTCTGGAAAACCCTCTTCCAAGGGTTCACTATACTTAACCTTCATGCTAAACAAGAATTTAGAGACTGAAAAAGACTGCCTGCATGTTTTGGTACCCAAAGGGAGAGACAGTCCTGAAAAAAAGGCCTGTTTCAGCTATATTGATTTAAAAAAAGGGAAAACAGAGAGGTCAAAATGTACTCAACGTGATTAGGCAGAAAACAGCAAACAAAAAGCATGAGAAAAAAAATTAAGTGGAGACAAATTCTGAGGTCCCTCATGACACACTAAGTACAAACAGCTGAGAAGAATTTCTGACAGAAACCTGGAGTAGGAATGAAACTACAAAACCTCCACAAACACAGCCCCTGCGTGAGCTTAGTTCAGAGATCTGTTCTCCCAAAATGGAAACAAAGTGGAAAAAATCTATAGTATATAAAGAAAATATATTTCCCTTGTATTTAAAAATATATATTTTATATATATATATTTATTTTTTTTAAGTTATCCTGCTAGTATTGCCTGAAAGTTTTGGCTTCAGTTCGTAATGACAAAAGTGGGGAAAGCCTGCCCAAGGGCAAGCCTGAGGCAGAGCCAGCACAGGGCCTGCTGCAACAGGAGGCTTCATCAGGACTCTGCTTATTCTTCTCTTGCTTGTGAATGTGTTGCTGTTGAAAACTATCAGTCACTCAGCCTTGAAGAGTCATCTCAGTCATTCAGCAAGACAAGAGCTCCAGCACAGGTTAAGGGTAATGGCTCTGCCACCTTTTTTTCATCTCTGACATGGATGAACCATCTTAAAGGAGACTCTGTGTTTGTTCAATCCATGACTGCTGGGAGCTCTTTAAAGGCCAGCAGCGCAGATGAGCTGAGTGGCTTCTCTGGCACAGTGCTTCAGCTGAAAATTAGTTTGAGTCTTTGTTCTGCATTGGAATTAACCTGAGCAATTTGAGGCCTATTTCCACTCCCTTACATTGTCCGGTAATATGATAATCATTGTTAAAAAACTGTTAATGGATAAGTTTTGTTCCAAATCTGGGTCAGCACTTTTGCGGCTTTCTTAAGAATTCAGTGAAATTCTCAAAATAATCCTTTCTCACTGAAGTATACTAAATGCTAATAGAGCACAGTACAGCAAGTAAACCCTTAATGCTATTTCATATATCGAAATCAAGACTTTCAAGACCACTGTTAGCTGATGAGACAAATCATAAGTAAGCAGGAGGTACAGGCCAGAGATGGATGAAGAGAGAACCAGACAGTGCAACTTAAAAACAGTACACTTGGTAGAAATTGAAATAGTTGCATAATGTAGAAGCCCAAATTTGTTATAGTATAAAATATTCCAGATAAAAAAATATTGATGTCAAAAGAATCATATTGTTCCTGCAGTTTGCCACCTGGAGGCACAAATGACTAGTCTTGCAACGACACTTTCTATTATACCTTTTACTGATGCTTCAAATGTATTCAGAGTTGAGGTTTTTTCCTGTTTAATTTAACCCATGTGGAGCAGGATGCAGTGGCCACTGACTAACCTGTGTAGACAAAAACCCTCCATCCAATTGCTTATTCCTAATCTAGCCTGCTGCAGCATTCTATTACTGTGAATCCTAACAATTATTACATTTGGCATGTGTGTGGAACAGTACTTATTCAATGCTTTAGGATGGAATTACCATATAAATATAGCTGGTAGCTAAACACAATACAAACAGCTGCAATGTATTTTGTTCCTGGGTTCCCTACAGGCAGGCAACGCTGTGCAATTTAAAATGGGCAGGCTGGGGAAGGGGGAAAGGGTAGTACTGGGGTGGAAGTGATCTGATTATCACAGTGCTGAGCACATCCCACCACCCCTGCTGCTTTGGCTGCCTGGGCTCAGCTGTTTGGACACGGTGCAGGTGTCTGGCTGTGGGAAGCCTCAGCAGAGGCTCCCCTGCTTTAGCCCTCAAGCAGACTGCAGGCTGAGTCTCTGGCCCTTGGCCCCTGCTCCCCTGCTGAGGACCTGAACTGAATTTCTCACTTGACCTTGAGCCTGCCTTGTACTGGGGATGTGCCTGGAAATCTGGACTGTGGCTGACCCTGGTGGCTATCGCCAGACCTGCTGTGTTTTCCTTGCTCAGGTCCCCTTGCCAACAAGGAACCTGTCCCTGCCCTGCCTGCCCTGCCATGGATCTCAGCACAGGGTTTGTACCCAACGCTGCTCCTCCACATACAGGGACTGATAGAAACACAACTGCAGTGAGCCTTGGACAAGGGGGTCATCTTGGAGCCCTGAAATATTGCCTTAAACCAGGCATCAAAGCTTCCTGTGTTTTTGCCAGACAGCAAGGCACCTAGAAATCCCAAAGCTGTTTTTTTTTCATGTGCTCCATGTCTCAGAGTAAAGCTCTGAGCTGGCTGATTCTCCTTACAGCTTGGCTTTGCAACAGGCAGCTGTGAAATCTGGCAGCTCCGGGGAACCCCTTGGCAGGAAGGATCCAGAGATGCACACTGGAAGCTGGTTAAATGCCAGGATCTCTGGGAATGTCATGGTCATCAAGCATCCCTGCTTCTGAACTGTCATTTGGGGAAAGAGAGAGAAGATGGGGCATTTTTCTGACTCATGGGGAGTTGCAGTGCACCTATGCTCCCAGTAAAGTTGAGGCCCAAGGTACTGGCCACTTCAGCTCCGTGCTGTGTGGTGGGAAGATCACTTCTGTTCTGAGATGAACTGCAGGACTAGAGCCATCCCTTCACATCTCAGTTCCGTTCAGTAGCTCCTCGGTCAAGAGATGAGAATTTCCTGTCTGTAGAGAGACACCCTGGTACAACCTGTAGAGAAGTACAACATCCCTCTGAGAGATCAAAATGAATTACCCCACATATGAGCTTGCCATTTGTGGGAGGAGAGGAAGCCTTGTTTTCATAATAATGGTTGGAATCACTGGGAAAATCACTGTTGCAGCAACAGCTGCAGTGAAAACATTTTTATTACACAACTGAAGGGAAGAAAAAATACTTCCTACCATCCCTTAGGATGATAGCTGCTTTTGCACAGATTGCTTATGGAAATAGATTCATTTCTTTTGTAATCAAAATGAAAATCTTTTGATTGTAGGACGTATTAACAGCATTAGTAAAGTCTAGAAAAGGCACAAGCAACCTAAAAAGACACGTTTGTTTTATGTCAAATACACTGGTTTTGGAAGATTCTGTTTCAAATTTGCTGTATTCATTTGTCAAAGTAATCAGCCTTTGGAAGATGTCATGTATGGATACTATGATTATTTCTTTTGCTCCATTTCTCTGCCTCTTCTCAGTCAGTATTTGACCATCTCTTGGTATTGTTTAGTATTCAACACTGAATATCAATCTGTTTCTTTAATATATTAAATGTCTCCTTTCTGTTTTCTAATAAGTTACCATGACTTATAACAAGCACTTGCAGTTTTATGCATAGTTTGAATCTGTTAGAACTTAGAGTATTTATTACCATCTTTGAATAATCTGATCAGTATCACTAAGCACATGAAAATAACTTCAAAAGGACCAACAAAACAAAACTTGGAGTTTTCTTTTATGCAGAAATTTTAGCAGTAAGCCCTATACCACAGAGACTCTGTAGGGAAACAAGCAGGCAGGTTCAGGGGGCAGGAAAGGGTGAATTTGCCTTGTGGAGATGATCAGCTCTGCAGGTCCCTTCTCCTAATCCAAGGCTCGCTGAAGTCAACAGGAGAACTCGAGTCTTACACTTTGACCTATTCTTTTTCCTTTTGATTTATTTTGCATGTGTCACCTATAACTTGCCCTTCCAGACATGCAGTTTTTTCTGCCTTTGAAAGAGAAGAATAAGTTTAAAAATTTCTTGGAAGTTCAGATTTGGCTTTTCAGAAACGTGTCCATTTTCTCTAAGAATGGCTAACAACCTGAGGAATTTTGTGGAACTGGGCTGTGGTGTGACAGCCTTCGGGCAATGCTGGCGGGAAAAGCAGGCCAGAAGAAGAGAAAAGATAGTAAGACAGAACAGACATTCGTAATTTTGTTGAATTTCACAGAATTTGAATGAGTCTTTGACCACCAGAGATCATCTGCTGTCTCATTTCCTCCCAAGGCCTATTCAATCAGCTGATGTGACTGGAGATGGCTCTGTCCATCAGTCAGCTGTGGTCCCAGTGCAATAGCACAGTTATAATATTGGGATTTATTTTGCCCAGATCATGAATATTTTTTTTATTTTTTTTAATTATCAGATTTACAGTCTAGACATCTTAAAACCTGAGTTTCCACTTCAAAAGTGTCTCACTCACAATGTGACCCCATTTTGAAATTAGGTGAGGAGAGAATATGAAAAGCACTGTGTGCAATTGCCCACTGCATTTCCTGATTCACAGCCCTGTCTGTTTCATATCTAAGAGCCTCTGGTTATAAAAAGATTCTTTTCGTTGCTTATCCTGTATGTTCTTATTCTTATCTCCAAGCTTTGACCTTTTATTTTTTATTATTTACCTTTGCAAAAAGCCTGTTGGCAGCAGTCTATTCCTTTCCATTTCAGGCTTTTGTGCACTGTGGTCTCACTGAGGTTCCTCTTGAAATATAAACGCCAGATCCACAGTGTGGAATTTTAACTCCTTCCTCTAACTCTGAAAGTCCTTTCGGTTTCTGTGGTATTACACTCAAAGTATTCCACACAATGACTCCTCTCACAGCTGTAATTGCCCACTGCCCAAATAAGATTCTTAGCTTCTTTCCATCTTTTATGTTGTACTTCTATAGAACAAGTTGGATTGCACTGAATATATCTGGTTTAAAAACTGAACCTGAAAGAGATCCTGCTTTTAGTTCTCTCGTTCAACTACATATTCCCAAGCAGAAATAGGCATGAAGTGGTAAAAGTGATTGCTAATTAAGGATAGTCTTCAGTGCTTTGCTAACTAGAAGTTTTACAGTTAAATGATGGTTCCACCTTTCCAATTTAGGGACCATTTTCTGCCCTTGCTTCCTATTTAAATACATGTGCCAGCCCAAGTCCATAATGATAAGATCTATAAAGATCCTGCCTCTCTCAAAAAAAGCATCAATTAAATGGTCTTGTTTGTTATCTTGTAAAATTTATAAGCAGTAATTATTCTTGGCTTTGTTTTTTGTCAGTTTATGACAGTTCCAGTTTCCTAAGTGGGTAATTATACAACCCTTTAATCTTACACTTCCCCCCAGGAAAAAGATCTCTCTATTCCTAAGAAACTGCTCTGTGCACAGAAGACTTAATTTTGGTTGTAATGATATCCTGAAAGAACAGCTCATCTGGCAATAGTCGTTCATCCTGCTCTGACAATGAAGACCCTGTGAATCAGCACCAGGCTGGAGTTGTTGCAGAAATTTAATGTGATGCACAGGTCTTAATGTGATATTCAGACCTAACATATCTTAAAATCTATACTGCTATCCTGCATTTGGATTATAAACGCCATTCCTTTTACCTTGCACTTAAGATTTCCGATTTCAGCACTCTCCTGACTTTGGTGCTGTCACAACCGTGGTATTCATCTCCTTGTGGTGATGGAGATTTTGGTTAGCCAGGAGGAAAGGATCAAGGACAGGGGAAAGGATTGTTTATGTTAAATGAGAATTCTGGTGTAAAATTAAGCAGAGGTAAAGAATACACTTAGACTGGAAACAAGTAACTATGCAAATCAATAACTTCCTGAAGAAGTGTTTCAAGTAGGATGTTGGGGGAAAGGAGCCAAAGCTGTTTTAAACTAAGGCAAGAGCATATGGCACTTTAAAGGGTCAGGTCTTGCTTGGTGGGGAAAAAACCCAGACAGGTCCTGTGGATAAGCTCAGGTATTTTCTGATTGTCTGCAGTGCAGGTGGACTCAGGAAGTAGAAAATATTCATTTGACCATTATCTGGGGCTTTACTCATTAAGGTAGGATTTAGCTTTTTGAGGTCCAGTGTCCTCTGCGGTCAGACACTGCCCATACAAAGACCCCAGACTCTCCATGTAGGAAGCCATAGGGATCCATCCCATCAAATTAAACTGTCACTTCAATACAGTGCACCATGTCTGCTCTCGTATTCCATCTGGATCTAAGGGTGATTGTGATTGTGTGTGCAAGGAACTGACTCAGCCCAGTGGGACAATTTGCTACCTAATTATCTCTACTACAATCAATTCTAGCTGTAAATCTGTCTATGATTTGGTGGGTTTGCAGCAGTATCAGTATGATTTACATGTGGGTGTTTTCTATTACTGAGAGTTCTACCAGCTTTCTCTATTTTTGTATGTCTTTGATTTGCGACTGCCAATACCCCAAACAGTCCCCTAAACAGCCAATTTTAGGGGCAGAGGGAGGACTTTTCCTCAGCTGTACCCTCTATCAGCAGTTTAAAAGCTAATACAAACCAGATTTACAGATCAGGAAACAAGATTTCAGCACTCACAGCAATAAATGATCAAGAAGTCAGAACTGAATATTGAACTAAACTGTTCTTTGAAAAGATAAATAAAAATAACTTCCTATGAAAATCTTCCCATAAACAATGAAATAAAAGCCCCAGGCCTGATTTGATTATGCCATAATATTGTCAAAAACACAGATTTTTAGTGTGATTGAAATTTGCAGGAAGTGCTCCTGACATAAATAAATCCAGGATATGCAGAAGTAGGTCCACTAAGATAAATTACCCTAATGACACTTGCAGGTTGGGTCTTGCAAACCCTTAGGGGCTTTGATGCTCCAATTACGGGGCTCAACCTTGCTACTTTGAAGTTGATTCCAAGACTCTGTGTAGGCAATTTGCATGCCCAGGCCAATTTCCATCACAGCCAGTGATAACGAGGTTGCACACAGCTCTTCAGCTGGTTAGAGGGCAAATACATAAAAATGAGGAAAACAGAACCATGAAAACAGTAAAAGCGAGCTGGAATTAATGTCTTTTTATAAAATGCTTTTTAAACTGAAGTCCTATTGAATCAAGAAACCCCAGAGATGTTATTCATGGATTCACATGTGATTCACCACTCAGCTCAAACTGAATTCTCTGTTTTAATATCAACTGCATCTCTGAAGTGAGACAGTTTTCAAACATCCAGATTCTAAATTTGGCAGGTTAAACAATTCTGTTCTCATGGTGGCTGTGATAAGGTCACAACAGCTCACGCCTTCACATGCAAGCTGGTCTGCAAGTGACTGCTCAGTAGCCAGCTTAGCATCATCTCAGTACAGCTCCTACCACACATTAGCCATAAAAATCCAGCAACTAGGTGTCCTTACTGGTGCCTCAATTACACTGACTGAGAGCAAACAGGATTTACACGGAGGAATTTTTCAGAGCAGTTACAGCACACTGGAAGGGCATCACCATGAGTGGGGCAGCCACTTCAACCTTCAGGGTTCAGTATCCCCGGTGCCTGAACTGAGCCACAAACTCTCTTCAAGACTAGTACAGCCCATTTGCAAAATAGTTGTGGTACCTCATCCAACCATTTCTGTCATGTATAAAGAAGGATTAAGTGGGTTTGAGTGGGATTTAAAGAAAACCTGTCTGTATAATTAGGTCTGCAGAGAATTATAACAGACTTAACAAAGTACTGTAGTTGAATTGTGCAAGAACATTTTCCAGACTTCCCACTGTTATTTCCAGTTTTAAATAAACTCTGGTTTGGGTATCAGTACCACATTGCTTGTTGTCAGATGCTCTGACAACAGGATTTTTCACACATTTGGCTGGTGACTTTAGGTGAGGTGTGAAAGCAATTTCTCCCAGACCACATTACATGTCAGTCTGAAACCAAGCAACCTAATTTGTCTTGCTGTAACAGAAATAAGAGTGGTATATTTCCACCTCTTTCTAGGAGATGTACCACGGTGCATTTCCTATCAGCGATTCTCCTACTGACCTAACCAGATGGAAGGGTGCCCTCATTATCCCAGTAGGTCTAAAACCAGAAGCTTCTCCTAATATTCTGTTCTTCTGGCTTCTCTTCTCTCTCCCCCTACACACAGATAAACAAACAAATAAATCTCTGCATATGAGACAAATAAGCTGATTTTTCATGATACTGTTCCAGCATTGAAGTAAGTGCTGCTTGCAGAAAAACCAGTGATTTAGTTCATCTGTCTGTGAACATCCAGTCCCTACTGTCCAGCTGCCTGTCCTGCCCAGGGTTTTGTGAGGCAGCTTTGGTGCACACCTGGGTTTCCCCTGAGCCTGAGAACAGGGGCACCAGCCCAGGGGCACCTCGTCCAGCTGAGCTCCTGCTTCCTCCTGGCTCCAGAGAGGGTGAGCAGTAAATCCCTGTACATCTTCCCATTTCAATGTGTACCTGCCAAACCCCTCCAGCAGCCAAGCGAAGGGACATGATAATGGCCATGCCAGGGCTCAGCTCTCCCCACCTGCCTGGCTTGGGGAAGATATAAGCCCCTATTTTGGTGTGTTTTACTCATAAGCAGCTTAGGCTTTAGGTTACCTTCTTGAACTAACAATTGCCTCTTATCACAGTCGTAGCTGTAACACATAGCACAGACTTGGAGAAGATTTTCTTAATTACATACCCAGCCTGGAATGTGTCCCATTTAAAATGCTGCCCAGAGAAGTTCTCAGTACCAAGGTAATATGTGACCACAGACCCTCACACGTCAGTTGTGAACTCTCCACAGTTTGCAAAAATCGATGTGTGGGATACAAATGCTTGGTGCAGAGTTGGAGGTCTCATAAACGAGACCTCAGCTTTCTTATGAGGCAGAAGTTAGAAAAAAAATTAATTTTTTTTGCATCTGAGATGAGAATTTAATCTTACTGCATCTCCACATTAGAAACCTTAAGGTCAAGGCTTTTGACATATGCTGAACATACACTTCACCAAGAATCAGCCACCACAAAACCAACAGATCAGACTCCTGTGTTTCTTATGTAGAAATTCCCTATTTATGAATTAAACGTAAGGCTAAAAAGAGCTAGAAAGGGATTTGTCGTTCAGTGAAATATTAGGATGCCACCAGCATGAAATTTGTTGGTTTTTTAAAAATGAATTAAGCTGAATTGCTTCCTTTCTTCTTTCTCTTTCCCCCTCAGGTAATCTTTCCTATTCAATTCTCTGGCTTTGCAATGAGATTTTCCTATTTCATTAGGTGTTTATATCTCCCCTGTTGCTATATGAAAACTTCCTCCAACCAGCAAAGCAAATAATATTGACTCTATTCAGGAAGTGTTTTCAGATCGACAGAATAGACAAAACACACTCACTATAGCCTGTCTCAGACCACTGTTCATCAAGTAAATTCTACAGGATTAAGTAATGCATTTACCTTTCCCTTGCAATTTTAAGCTCTGTTTACAAATTCTCATTTTTATTGGGAATTTATTTGTAAAAAGAAAAATACAAGTTCCTTTCAATTATTTCCTCAGAAGTCACCATGCAGTGTTCATCACCTTCTGGATCCAGTAAGCCTTTGGTGATGAGTCTCATTTTTACTGGCCTTTATCTGAATTGATTATCTTTGACCTAATTTGTGTTGGTCCAGACTGGGGTATAAACTAATACTGAAGTATTGCTGGAAACCCTTCATGCTATTTTATGTGCATCCGTTTGCACATTTTTCAGCTCATTTGCAATATTGATTCATGTAAAAAGATGCACATCTCAAACCAACCATCTCCCATGCTGCCTCTTGCTTTATTTGACTCACAAACAAACATCCATCTTATCCTACCCAGCATCTGATAGTGCCCTGGTTCTGCCCACAGAAATGTCATCACTGTCCAGTTTTTTGGATAGCAAACGGAAAACTCTTACTGTTAGCAGAAGAGAACTTTCTGTAGTACCTAGAAATGGATGAGAATCTGTTCTAGTAGATATAAAATGCTTTCTAGCTGGGATATTTTGCCTTTCTACCATTCCAGACTAAGGAAGCCTGGGGAAATTATTAAAAGGTTATTCCCTGAGAAGGGACCCTGTTTCCCATGCCTTGTATATTTTATTCCTGCAAAGGGCAGTGCATGGCCTCCTTATAAACACACACATGATTTTACTTCTAAGAAATGTCTTTTCTCCCTTGTGCAGAGTGACTGCAAACGTGCTACAAGGACAGTGTTTTCTTTGGTGTAAATAACCCATATATGTGGGGGGCTCACAGAAGGAGACAGTTTTTTCTTGTTTAGAGCACAGTGGTGTAACACCTTCCAGCGTGAAAATAGTTACATTAGATTTACCCTGTTGTGGCTAACCACAAAATTTTAAAACAATAAAATTAAGTGCTGTGATTTTCTTCACTACAAGAATTTTTTACAAAGGCATTTTATATCCAGACTATCCTACGTATAAGACAAACTCAATAAAAATTCTTAAAAATAACTGAGGGAAAAAACTCACATCAGCATTATGAAATGACTGCAACAAAATAAAACTAGGAAGATGCTTGAAAAAATGCTTGGCCTGGCTAAGACTGATGTTGGGAAAGCTTTTGGTGGGGAATTAGCCTGAATTTTCAGCATCCTTGCAGTATATCTCTGCTGAACAGACATGGACCAAACAAGCTCAGAGTGTTTTTTATGCATTAGGTGTTATCTGTCCATTTCTCAAATCACTGCAGTTCTGCATACACAAACCCTAGAGCAGGAGTGCTGCGGTTTGAGTCACAGCTGTATTTTTTCCTTTGAATGAACATAGGAGATGAGGCAGAAAGCTGCAGTAAAGACAGGAGGGATCAAGGAGTGGATGAATTAAGCTCAGTCATTCATTCTAGCACATGGTGCCTGTGTATCAAAGTCAAGAACTGCATGGAGTGGGAAATGTTGCTGGAGCCAGTCCAAGAGCTGGCACCCACCTTGATGAGCCCCCCCATGGCAGTAAATGGAAAGGATTTCATAATATGTAGGCAAACCTTGAAGTAGGCCTTAATATCCCCCTCCTCCCCCAGTTATCTCCGCAGTACCACCATTACATCCCTATTGAATTCTTTTTCACTTTAACAATAAAAGAATGAAAAGGACCACGCTGGTCACTGGCTGCCTCCAGGTCCTCAGAGCTCCTCACACCACAAGCAGCAGTCATTTGTGCTCACTCTAGTGGCCTCCAGTGCCTCAGAGAGAGAAAATACAACCCAGAAATCAACCTGCAATGGTTACCTATTTCTAAAGGTCTGATTTGTGAGAACAAAGTAGCTCTCTGACTACCTTAAATCTAGAGACAGAGGTTGCTAGTCCCAAAAGTAGCTCTTGGTATCTGCTCCTTAATGCCCCCACGCTGAGGAGTGCACGACAGAGCAGACAGAGGAACAGACCAAGTGCTTAAAATAACATTTTATTTATTAAATTAAATCTGTGTGAGATGAAAACTTCGGTTTATATTGAAGTAAACCATGATGCTGACAACGTAGTTACTATTGGTTTTCCATATTCCTTTCACCTTTTGCCATCACGTTACGACTTGAAAATACAGCTTTCTGCACTTTAAACAGCAGGTTGTCCTTCAGAGGACAGGGAGAACACGGAGCTGTGCGCAGCCTGGTGGGAAAGTTTGCACACCATGTATGATCTGCCAGCTGGTTCTATGAAAAAATGGATCCAAAGCAAGACATAAAAAAATCAGAGAAAATTGCCTTTCAAGGTCTGACCCAAAGCCCTCATTGTCAGTTTTATTCCGTGGCACTGGGTTAGAGCTTTATCTGCAAGGAGCTATTTTAGTCTGGCTCAGGAAAACTGCCAGGAGTCAGGAAGACTCAGGAAGGGGTTTCTGTGCCCAACCCTGCCACAACCCTGCATGAGACTGAGTGCTGCCAGAAGACTGTAAATAGAAACTGGTACAGATAGTTACTGGGGTAGGCTCCTTCCCTGGTGTGGAGCTCCCACTGAAATCAATGCACATTCCCATCTGGAGCAACACTGGCTTTAAGCCACACTGCAAAGAAAGCAGTTCATGTTTCATGATTTCATTTTATGTCACAGAGATTTAAAAAGCAATATTAAGAAACTCACATTACTTGTTCTTTCACTTGTGTCATTTTGCTCAGTGGTCAAAGGAAACAGCCTGTGGATTACATTTTATTCCTCACCAGAGTCGTATTCCGGTCCTGCAATGCTAACAAGGAGCTTCAGTATTTACATTTCAGATGGTGTAACAGTGCCAACCACTACTTATGTTCAATCTTTTAAAACTTATTTAGTTCAGTATTTTAAAGACTTTTCCTATCATCATTATTTTCTTTTTAATTCAGAACAAAAAGTCCATAAAATGTCCAATCTCAAAGAGTCTTGCATTCTCTTTAGGAATGAATATATGGTTTTATGGTTTCTCCCATGAGCATCAATTGATAAAGAGCAGCATGTGTTGCAAGTGAAATAATAGTAAAATGGTCACTGGCATTTCTGTATTTTACATCTTTACAACATTCTCCTTTGGAATTATCTGATTGCATACCAGGAATCTTCTTTCTGTGTCTCTCCCAACTCTGTGATGTGATTGTCTAACAGTTTTCTAACAGTGATCTGAACATCTTACCAGCAGCTGGTAGATAATTTTAGGCAACCTTAAAACCACTGGGTAATTATTATAGACATACAAGTCCAATCCAGTAAAGAACAAAGTGATACTGGTGGGGACAATTGCTTCAGACAGTAAAGAAACTAGTTCACATATGAGATTCCCACTCCAGCAAGTAATTAAATACTGAGAAGATGCTCCTCAGAAGCCAAGAAAAAAAGGTGTTTCGCATTTGATAGGGCCAGTAATTTCCCAGAGGGATGAATGTTACTGTTCCTAAGGCCATGGGCATACAGTGTGTGCAGTCTGACAGCAAAGTGGAAGGTCAGGCAACAGAGAATCATACTGGGATCTTGTTCTTCAGTGTATGAGGCACACAGTGCTTTGAGGGAGCCACAGGCAAAAGCTGTGTCCTTTCTTAAAGATCAAATTGCCAGAGCCAGTGGAGCCAAAACCAGCTGGTTTTCTAAGTGAACTCTCGGGTGAAACAGCACAGGGCTCCACCTCTTCAGCTCACACAAATGGTGACAGCTAGCAAACAAACGTGGTTTGTGTTTGTCTTTCATGTGTGGATGTGGAGTCATTCTCCAGCACCCTGTTTTCACCAAGTTCAATGCTTTTGCAATACTTACTTTTGATTCAGTTTTTAAAGTACGCTCATGTTTTCTTCCTCACAACTGGCACTGGGCTGCTGTGAACCTGAGCCGAGTGAGGTCTCAGAAGGGAAGAAATGAAGGCAGTTCAGCAGTTTATCTACGTCTGAGGCACATGGATAGCTGGCTGTCGCCTTCTCTTTGCATAAGGGAAAGAAATTTCGTAATTGCAGAATGTTTCACACCTTACCAAGGCAGAGACAAATGGATTTTGATTTTACTGGCTTTTAACGCACCATGGCTGTGCCCTTCACTAGCACATCCCACATACTCTGTCTATGCCACAGACAACTATCAGCCTGAAGGAAAATGTGTCTCAGTCTGGCAAACTGCAGTAACTTCAGTCCCCTGGCAGGCACAGTGCCCAGAGGAAGCTGTGTGGGGATCCATGGTAGAAGATGAGAGGAGACAAACTAGATTGGGTAAGGAAGGCGAGGGCACAAATGCATAAGTGAATTTCTGTGGCTTTCTCTTCTGTCAAACGGGATAATTTGAGGAACAGCCACTCACCGTAGGGGCTCCAATGTATCACCTAGTGATTCACTGCTCAGAGACAAGGAGACTGAAATGCCATTACCCCTGCCAGAGCAAACAGCCCTCCAGGGAATTGCTGCTGGCCAAAGGACAGGCCAGTGAGGAGTGAGGGCAGACACCAAACTCATGGGGCAGCGTGACAGATTCCAGGGGGAATCCTCATGGAGCTGACACAGCCCACAGATTCCCTCCCAGAGTTTCCTAAAGGGAATCAAGGTGAACAGGGCTCCAGGAGGTGAAGGCAGAGCCCAGTCCAGTTCTGCTTTTACTGAAATCAGAGAGGAACTTTTCATTGATGTCAATAAAGTCAGGACTGTGTTTTGTGTTTGTAACCAAGAAAGTGTCAGTCAGGCCTCACTGTCCTTTCCCAGGGAGGTCAGGTCACCGTCTTGCTCCTCTGGGTTCAACACCATTATTCTAAACCTTACTTTGGCCTCTGAAAGGACATTCACAGTAGAACAACTGTCGATTCCTTTTCTGGTTTTGGAGTTGTTTTCTCCAAAATAAACCATTAAACTACTTTACAGTGAGATATTTTTTCCAGTTTTATCAGTATATGAAAAAATTCACACATGTCTGTAAAAAAACCTTTTAAAACCCTAATCAGTAAAGGTTTAGATGGTAGAAGGGTTCAGGGCAATAAAAAGATCCTTAAACACTGCTGATATTCTTATAATAACAAATTACCTCTTGCATTTTGGTAGCATTTGCAATCATGAGGCTTTTGCAATGAGCAGCTTGTCTCACAGAAAATCATTTATCCTCATTCAGTGACAAATTATTTTCTCAAATATTTTACCCTTTATGAGCTGACAAAATATGGATAATTCATGTTTCATTGCTGATCCTGAAGGGCAACTAACGTAATTATCCAAGGGTGCTCCTCCTGATTTCTCATAGTTTGCCCTCCAAGCACACATTTTTCATCTCTGAGTTTTGAATGCATCTATACTCTGCCTTTTATGTCATCAGACAGCAGAACATGGCTCATGGAAATAAATTAGCATTATTTATTGAGTCTCTGGGTTTATTTTATTAACTAAGACTTCTATGAAAATGGAACATATTGAGCCACAGAGGAAAAGTCTTCTGGGAATCAGGATTAGGTGGTGCTGGGTTCCAACCTTTCTTGTGCTCAATAACTACAAGAAAACTCTGGAAACTTCACACGAGACCCAGTATTTTGCAGCGCATGCTCAATCCTGAATGTAAGCTTTTATTCCTGTTTTATAATGCATTCTTGAGGCAGACAAACACACATTCTCACTAGTGGTCTCTCTGAAGTAAACATGCCATGCAACTAAGATCAGTTATCAAACGTAGTCAAAAAAATTTCACAGACTGAGTCCATAATCCCACAGGCAACCAGCAGCAAGGATGATTTGTGTAGTTCAAAGTGTCCTACTTTTCAGGTCTAATGTAGTTTTTCTGTAAAATATGTTTAAAGGAAATGAGAAAATTCATGAGCAACACTCCCAAATATGACACTTTAGCTTCATCTATAACTTCTCCAATTATTAGTTGGCGCTGGTTTGACTATAAACTGCATTACATATTAAGTATTCATTTGCTGCTTGGTACATAGTTGGGACACAGAGTTTTTGGAAGTCATTAACCTTCAGATTTACAAGTGTTTCAGCTGGGAGAAATGTCTCTGTTGAGATATGTGAGTAGATGTGCAGCAGGAAGGTCTTGTTCCATAATAACCAACATGTTTTTGCAAGGGAGCCCCTATTCAGAATTACACAGAGTCACAGCATGGGTAACATTGGAAGAGACCATAGTCCCACCTGGTCCCACTTCCCTGTTCCAACGGGGTCATCCCAGAGCACATGGCACAGGATTGTGTCCAGATGGTTCTGGAATATCTCCAGTGAGGAGACTCCACGCCCTTTCTGGGCAATCTGTGTCAATGCTCAGTCACTGCCCAGTGAAGAAGTTTTTCCTCATGTTCAGGTGGATCTTTCTCTGGGCATCAGTTCCTGCCCGTTCCTCTTGTCCCACTGCTGGGCACCCCCGAGCAGAGCCTGGTCCACCCTCTGACCCCTCCCTGCAGCCACTGACATTGATGAGGTCCCCTCTCAGTCACCTCTTCTCAAGCCAGACCAGGCCCAGCCCCCTCAGCCTTTCCCTACCGCTCACTGCTGACCAATATTTTAGTAGGAACATATTTCCAGTTCTCCCTTTTCCTTCTTTCCCTGTCTCAGCAGCTGCCTGGAGCAACCAACCGTGGGAGGAGGAATTAGAAAAATGAGACAATGTGTAGATAGTATAAACTGGATTAGTCTCACTCTGTAAATCCTTCTCTGGGCTCTTTGTGAATGAAACCAAAACCAAGATACACCCTTCCTTTATGAGTTACAGGGGATGCAGCAATGACTGGTGGAGATTATTAAGTGGTATGTTTTGGGTTTTAGAAATATTTTGCAGAAGGAGAAGGATGAGGATGTACATGTAAGCATAGATAAGCAATGTAAATGCATATACATTATATGTACAGTCTGCTAGCCAAAATCACCAATGACTTATAAAAACACTAAGCTGTGTAGGAGAATTTTAGAGCCACCTGACTGCAATGAAAGCAGCTGAGTTTTACAACTGTTTTATAGAAAATACCCTCAATCCTTTCTAAAAAACCTTTCTGATTTTCAGTGTGGGAGGTCTGTCTTGATTCCACAGATCAGACACAGGCTGCTTTTCCTCTTGATGTTCAATATAAATATGGTAACATTAAAAATGATGAACAAGGAGAAAATCTAGAACCGGCAGCATCCTTTGAATCGCTTGTCTTTGTTGATTACAATACTTTGTCAAATATTTTCTAAAAAGGTCTAGTGTTGACTATTAATGCTTTTATTGTCACTTTGATGTTTTGGTCGCTCTTTTCAAAATTTTTATACAGCTGATTTTTGTTGGTTTTGGTGTGGTTTTTTTAATGGAGACATGGAAAGAATATTAATTTCATTTTCTGTTTGAAGCCTGTGTTCAGACCTTCATAAAGCCAGCAGTCTTGCTGTTTCTATAAAAAGAAGCATAACTGTCTATATACTTCACTTTGCTTCTTTCCCACCTATTTAATAGATGGCCTGAATAAGCCTAATCTCTTTTGTCTCCTTTATTGCCTGTAATAGACACAATTAACTGTTATGGGAAATTTGCAATAACACAAGGGCATCACTGTGAAGGAATAGCAGTGGTAGCTGAGCTATATGAATTCTGTCTGTGCCTGTGAAACTTTCTTTATTCTTTTTTCTCTTTCTTTTGTCTTGTTAAAATCACGATGGAAACATGATGTCACTGGGGGACAGCATTACAAGAGCAGGGTAGGCAGGATCGTACTGCGTTCCTGACTGACTGGGGAGGTGTTAAAGCAGCAAAGTTTGTATGCAAAGCACCGATGTGGGTTTGTGGATGTCTCTGCATTACGTGGGGTATTATGGAAGAAAGCCCAAAGGTGTATGTTTGAATATTTACTATCAGATGATAGAAACAGCTATAATCGATTAATATTTGGATTTAATTGTGGGGAGTGCGGAGCACACTTCAGCCCCTTGTCAGTCCCAATTTATGAGTCTTCCCTCATCCCAAGAACTCCTGAATTCCCAGCATTGCTCTGTAGTTTCTGACTCGGCTGCCCTGAGCACCACTGCAGCTTTCTAATCACATTTCCTGCCCTCCCTTGTGAGACAACACGAGCCACCTTTCACCCTCATGAAGCAATGCAGGAACAAGACAATGGGGACCTTAGGCTGACCCCACACCCCCAGGACTGTGTCCACGTCCACGTGTGGTAGAGTGTAAGGTTTGCTTTTCTACATCCCCCTGGGGCTGACCCAGCATGAATACACAGGAGTGCACTGATGTCTCACAGGGACCAACACACTCTCCACTCTGTCAGTACCAGGTACACAGAGAGTTATTCAGTCTCCAACATTCATAAAGCTGACACAAAGATTCAAGAATAAATTGGCATTTACCTACTTTTTGACTAATACATAGAGGCATATGATTAATACAAACCGATCCCAACTACTCATCAGGGATCAGAATGACAGATAGATGTCACACGACACCAGCTGTACAGGCTTTACTGTGCAAGACAAACGTGTTTCTCTGTTGCTACTTGGTTGATTTTTTTAATGTTGCAAAAGAAATTTTTCAAATTATTATAAGATGTTATTAAGCAACATTAACTCATCATGAGCCAGATCCTATTCTAAGATGCAGCCATTCTCTTCTTTTAATTAAATCAGGCCTTAAAAGTCACACAAGCAGTTCCCAGTAGATGAGATAAAGCAAGTAGCTATAACCAGGGTATGAATGTCTCTTCTTCATTCTTTGGTCACCAAAGAGAACAGATGACCAGGCTACATGACCACTATCTATGTTATTGCTATCTATGGCCTATGGTTTTCTTTTAGCTTTTCAAGCCTCTGCAAGCTGAAAGACCATCTCTCTGCATAATAGCACTTCTAAAACAGGTCTTGAACCAAAAATGTTCCAGACAGAGATGTCACCCACCTTCTCATGGTGCCAAGAAATGCAAATGCAAAATATTAAATAGTGCATTTTTTCAGTGCTCAGCAGCAGAGCACAAAAATTCATACAGCAGTCTCTTTCTGGATAACAAGCTGAGAAAGATTTTCAAGATAAACCAACTAAATATGGTGAAATAAGTTTCCACGTGTCAGCCCAGGATCTCTGGATCAGGGATTGGTACTATCTTTCTGCTGTTGGGACAAATCAGGGCAATCTCAGAACTAGATTCAGCAGCTGGTGCTGTTCTGGAGTGACCTGCCATCTCACAGTTCCTTGCCTGGACATAATCTGTGACACAACACTCACAGCATGAAGGGAGAGCAAGTAAAGCTGGTTGCAAAGGCTTCCTGCTACTGCTGAGTCTCAGGCTGGGAATCTCCAGCTTCTTCAGTGCTAGGCTGCAATAGGGCCCCTTTCCCTATTCTGCACTTCGTATTCAAGGACAGTTGAAAAGGTGGATCTCTGCACTACAGGAGTGTGGCAGCTTACCTCTAATGCTATGTTACCATGCAAATGAAAACAATAAACAAATTTCATGGTGCACAAAATCCCATCAAAACATAACCTTTGTAGTTTTCTAACATTTCTGCTTCCTTACACTGGCTGAAGCTGCAGCATTCTCAGTGATTTTGCATTTAGCTCCAGACCTCATACAAACTGAAAGAGGACAGAAACGCTCAGCAGAAATGGATCTGAGAAGCACAGTGTTCAAAAGGGTGGTAAAAACCTGCTTTATTTCTTTGTGGCTACTTCCCTGATGTGGTGTGCAGTTATTTAATCAGGGCATTATGAGCCTCTGCCAATGGCGAGACGGATGATTCTAAATGAAGCTGTGCACTTAGTAATGAGGACTGACCAAAGCACTCGAGTGCTCTGCTTCAGAGCAGACTCCCCACGACCATACTGTAAAAACCACTTACTAAGAAGGCTGTAACCACATTACTATGCAAGCCTGACAATTTATAAGCTTGTCTTTTACAGGCATGCACTAGAAGATGTTGCTCTGTACATGGTAAACCATCCTTTTCAGTGTTCTTTAGTCCTTGGAAATTCCCTCCTGTGTGTAAGAGAAAGGCTCTTAAAGAGACACCTTTAAAGAGTGTTTTGCCGGAAATCCTGACACCCTCAGCTTGCAGGGCATCACATCCTCAGCTACTGTGAACCAGCTTAACTACACTGATAATCTGGCTGAAAGAGGCCAGTGTAGAGTAGAAATGAGCATGATGTTCCATTTTGTTGCTGTGAAATAACTCATAACCAATAACCAGCAATGCTTTCAGTACCCTGGATAGAGACATTAGCACAGAGCTCCTTTTCATTCAACAAATTAAATAGAAACTATCTAACTTCCGTGACATTCTCTCTGGAATGGACATAACCAGGATGTACATTCTCTTGTGACGTGACTGCTCTCATGTCACACGGCTCTGTCCAGGAAACAGCACTCTGTTGTGCAGTGTTGTACAGATACACAAGTTCTGCCTCCAAAGAGCTCCTGACTTAATACAACAAATCATCAGAGTAAAAAGGGTCAATGCATATGCAATAATGGGCTTCTGCTTTTGTTAATACTATTTCTGAGTGTTTAATATTTAAAACAATATGCAAATACCAAAGGCTAATTGTTAACATTAGTAAAAAAGGGGATGGTGATTTTTCAGCGTCTTCACAGACCTTTTGGAGACTACTGTCATCATGCCATGCTATTCAGGATGGCTGTAAGGAAGCATTACAGTAAATAGGAAGATCTATTTATTTCTAATCAATGCAAAAGTGTGAGCAGAAGTCAGTTTTAGTATTTAAACAGGAAAGATATGCAAGAATCATCTAGACCATCTAATATAAATAGCTTTTCCCACAGTATTTTAAGGAAACTGATGCCTATGAGCAAACAAAAGAGATAAATTATTCAAATATATAATATAATAATTTTCTGCTTTTCAAAGAGCAGATCATGGCCTCTAGATTAAGTTCTGTTCTATATTCTAGTGTGTAGAAGGGCAGCTCAGCAGCAGAGCCAGGGTGCAGACAGCTGGACACTGGGTCCTAGTCCTGCCAACAGCCCATTCTGTGCTTTGGGTGGCAGCTCAACACTGAGCACATATTTTTGTGCAGATCTGGTCTCCCACTCAGCCTGCACATTGCCTCTGCCAAACAGACCATCTTTTGTCCAAAGCTTGCAAGACATAACCCTTCTGTCACCTCAGGCTACCAGGTTTTTTATTATTGTTATTACAAGTGCTGCACTGCACTCAGCTCCTGAGTGCTGGAACAAAACCAGACATAGTTGTGGGAACACAAAAAGCACATCTGTGTCACGCCAGAGCACCTGCAAAACTGTTGCATGTGTCTGACTCAACCAACTCAGTCAACAGCGATTTCAGCCTTCAATTCCATTTTAGAAAGTGTGGAGTTTCTCAGTCCTGAACCCATGCCAGGCACTGCAACAAAACCAACACTGCAACTGAAGCATCAGAGTGGGAGAGTTACACCCTGCCATCAGTACGCGGTAGACAATGACATATGCAAGAAAAACTGAAGCCAGAGGTGAAGCAGTGTTCCAGAACACAGTATGTAAAGAGAAAAGTAAACACAGCAGAAGCACTGGCTAAAATCTGCTATCAAGGTGCTGCAAAACCATGCAATGTTAAAAGGCATCCAGGTGAGACTACACAATGCACATAAAAAGATGGATGGGAATAAGAAATATCAGCAACCCCAGTACCAGCCAAGTTAAAGATGTCACAACAGATAACACACAAAGCTTTTCTTCCTGTGCTCTAATCAAACACTTGATGAAACTTAGAAAATATTTTCCTTAATACTAGTACAGAGCTTTTTGTGGCAATCTTATCAACATCACTTGCCTCTGTGGTTGCCCAGAAAATAAGGGGTTTACAGGCTTATTAGGTTGTAAAGAAGAGAGTTCTGTCAATAAAAGAATAATAGCTGCTATCTCAGAGACAACAAGGTCCCATGGATAACCTGAATTGGCAGCTATGTATCTTTTTAACTACTCTTTCCATCGGCACCTGGGAAAGGCTATGTCAGTTGTTGCTTTCTGGAAAATTATGATTTCAAGAAAGCTCTTCCAGCACAGAGCATTTGTTGAGCTCATAAATACAGTGCAGCCACTGAAGGCAAGAACTCAGTGCTGTATTGCTGCACCCTCCGCCTGAGATAACAAGAGGGAATATCGTAGTTGCTGTCCGTCCTTTTCAAATGTGAAACGCATTGAAGACTAGCAATATTTATATATATAAAAAAAAAAGCCATATATTAAATCCCACCTGCTAAACAGCGGGGGAGAGCAAAGGTCCCAGCCATCCTTCCTCGGCCACCCGCTCATCCCATCACTTTGCGCGGCGNCGGGAGGGGCCGGGCGCACATGCTCAGTGTGCGGGGCTGCGCGGGGGCGCGGGGGCGCGGCGCGGTGTGCCGCCCATCCCGCACACGCTGCGCTCCCCGCCCCGCCCGGGGGACGCNTTATATATATAAAAAAAAAAGCCATATATTAAATCCCACCTGCTAAACAGCGGGGGAGAGCAAAGGTCCCAGCCATCCTTCCTCGGCCACCCGCTCATCCCATCACTTTGCGCGGCGAGCGAACACCCCGCGCCGCAGGGCAAGGCTGGAGCGCCCGGCGCTGCCCCGACCCCCGGCAAAGCAGCTGTGTGTCTCCGGCACAGCCCCTCGGACAGCACCGCCAGGCAGGAGGGTCACACGGACCCTCCTGCCCGAGCAGCCCCGGGCGGCTTCGCTTCCCC
>VWZF01003891.1:3705172-3722344 GCA_013396755.1 Sclerurus mexicanus | reverse complement strand
CCACTCCTGCCCAGCGCCTCCGCCTTCCACTCCGTCTCCTCCACCGCCCCGTAGCGCCTCATCGGTCTGTCGGCCTCGGCGCTGGCCGAGATGGACCTGCGGAGCTCCATGGCCGGCGGTGCCTGCGCGGGGCTCGGCGCTCCCTGCGCGGAGCGGTGCTGTCCATGCCCATCCCGTGGCCCATTCCACTGCCAAACCGCTCTGAAGGGCAAGAGTTCAGAAATGCGCTCGCAGCCGGGGCACGGCGGGACTGTCCCTCTTGGGGCCGGTGTGGCACTGAGAGCATCTTCTGGCCTGAGTCGCTGGGGAAAAATGGTAAAATCCACAGCCACTCACGGCTTTTGCAGTCTCACACATCTCAGGCTACTGTATGTGCAGCCCTTGGCTTTCCTGAAAGTCCTGCACTGAATGGAATGACACTCATTGCAGCATTGTATTGCCGAAAGCCAGAGGACAGCACTCAAACAAGTGATGGGATTTTGTATTTCTCATAACCATTTGTATTTTTCATAAGCATGCAGCTTTGCTGCTTGTGCAGCCTGCTGCGATTAGGGGAGAAGGAAATGACTTTGCAGGAAGCACAAGTGTGGTGATAATTATTGTTGCTATTAATTTTTTTCCTCTATTGTAGGGAAGGCTATCTGGATAAAATCCCTGAACACAATTTTACAGTTGGAGAATACCTTTCCCAGTGAGATCCCTTTGCACTTTACTGTGAGTGGTATCATTTCTGACATAAAGACAATGAAGCAGGAGTTAGGGAAGTTGGCCAGTGCCCCATGGCAAATCATCGGTTAAACACTCTTTGCCTGATTTATAAAGAGCCATGGGGTACTGATAATGCTGAACACATACTGGGTGAACACTGGGAAAGCCTATGTGTTTGTCACCTACCTTTGCCTGCAAACCTTTGCTTGTCCTTCAATTATCAACACTTCAGCACCACTACCCCTGTATTCAGTAATGTACTTCCTAATTGGACTGACACGCTTTGATGCTATTGCATGAACAGTTTTGTTTGGGGACTGCTTCACATGTTGGAGGAAAGAAAACCTCCACATTGCTTTTAAAATTGTAACTGAAAAATTCTCTGGTTTTCTTTCTGAGAATTGGAATTAGCTAACAAAGTGAGTTGGACAATGTTCTAGGAGGTCTTCAGGTCTTTCTCTCTGTCAGCTGTGCTCCCCCAGAGATATGCCATGATTTGAGCACCAGACATGCTGGAACAGCTCTTGTTGCCTGTGTGATGCTCCATCCTCGCTGGTTTTGGCCTTTGGAGACAGAGCCCAAACAGAGCTGTGAGTCAAGCAGAAAAGCTGGTGGCAGCACTCTGCACAGCTGATTTTGGGTGACAGCGCAGCTGCCTGCTGGGGTGGGCTGGACTGACTCACTGGTAGAAGTGAGGAACACAAATGTGGGAGGAATAAGAGTCCATCTGGGATCTGGATGAGAGTGGGACTAAGGGAAACAGGCTGACTGAGGAGAAGGGCCAATTTTTGGTGGATCTGAGGACTATTTAAGTTCAATCCATCCTTTCAAGTTTTTTAGATGATTACAATCCGAGTGCATTGTTTAGGAGATGGAGGAATGATCCTAGAAATGGGTGAATATTTAAAGCTCTGTATTTGTTAGTATGGGCGAAAAACACCCACTAGTTAGAAACTTGGATGCACAGAGTTTGCTTATGTAAAGCAAAGAATATGTGAGATGATTTATTGTGATTAGGAAGTTATCACCTGCCCATTTTGGAAAGTCAGAAAATTCAGTAAGGGCCCAGTTCTGCAGACTGCTCCACGTAAGAGCAGGTATGTGGAAGCTGTTCTGCTTTTCATTTGCACAAAAGTTTTTGCTGGATTGGGGCTTCACTCTGTATCATTTTGTTAGTGTTGTAAGATCAGCATTTTTGTTGCTGTGGCACTGGAGCATTGTGAGTGCTGTAGTTGCAAGTGGAATTTCTCCTCTACTGGTGAGGTACTTCAGTGCATCTCAGCAATATATATATGTGTTCCTTTGCTCACAAAGGCTGGTTTTCTTCTGCTGAAAGCACTGTTAAGGAAGAAAATATAAAAACTCGGGTCTCTTCTCACTGCTCATGAGATCATGCCTGGTAGAAAAACAGAGGTGCACTTTGCTCTTGCAGTCATTTCCCCTGACTGCTTTAGTTCCAATTTCTAAGTCCTGCCACCAGGAGCTGTAGCTGGGCAGCAGCAGTTCGCAAATCCACTCCCCTGTCTTTTGCCCCTTGGCCTCCATTAGAAATCATGGATGCCCCATGGCAGACACGACCCTGTAAATAACAACAGACATGCTTCACTCAGCAGAATGGCTTCACTATGGCAGTATGGCTTGTAAATCTGCTGGGGAACAGCAGTCTTTGCTTTCACAGAGCTTCTCAAACATCTTAGATTTCTCAGCTTGGTGTTCTCAGAGCTCTCTTACCTCGTGGGCACATCTAGTGTATCAAAAGCATTTTTTAAAGTTGCTAAGTGGGACTGGGTTGGGCTGCAAGTGAAGATAAAAGTCAGGACTGTTATTCTTTGTCACACAGTGTGGTCTTTCTAGCCTAAAAATAACAGAAAGTGTTAAAATTCTGCCCAGCTTTTTAATTGATTTATTGTTATGATAAAAACTTGCAACTCTGCTGATGAAACAAAATGAAATTAAGTGGATTATGCACAGTTATTCCATTTTGTATGCATAAATGCCCAGATCCATATCTAGAAAGAACAGAAAGGGCACTGTGCTCATATAATTTAATTGTTTGCATAACACAGGTTGTGGGACTTCTATGAATCTCTCCTGTAATATTTTGTTAAACACTCAGTCTTATTTCAGAACATTTCTTTACTGGAGGAGTTGCCATAATTCTGTAACATTTGATTCTGTGTTTAATCTTATTTCCTGTGAAAATACCTCCTCTTGAACCTCTGTCTCTGAACTCTTAGGGTTCTTTGTAGTTCGAGATCCTTGGAATTTCCCCAGGTACTCCTGGAACCCTGTTCAACCTGTGGCCCTTGCATCCCACAAGCTGTTCCAGCATTGGGAGCATGGGGAGTGTCAGCCTTCACACGTTCATAGCACTGTGCTACAGCCCTTCTGCCACCTCCAGATCACACTGGCGTGTCCTGGCACAGGTGAAAGGCAGTACTGGAGCATTAAAGGGCAGCTCCTGTCTGATGGCAAACCTGATAGTCAAACAGATTTTAGAAGCACAGGGCTTCATGATCCCACGTAGCAGAGCTGCTGTGGGATGATGACAAAGACAAGACAATTACGCTAAAGAATCTACACAAATAGGATTGTTGTAGAGCACCATTCACATCAAATAATCCCTGCAATAATGGGATTTATCTGTGCTCAGAATTCCGCCAACGTGTGACTTTTTCAAGGAGAACCCAAGTTCATTCTGTGGCGTGGGTAGAGATGAGAGTGCCATAACCCAGCACAGGGGTTGTGTGAGGCTGCTGCAGCCAGAATGCCCACGACATCCTGGCTGGATCTGTGCAGCTCTGTGTAACAGCAGCACTGTGCTGCTCTGGCAGCTGAAGTGGCAAATCTGTACCTTGTATTTCACCTCTTCCCAGATCATGAAGACCAGCCTATATATCCAGCTTTACGTAGTGGGGGAAAATGGTTTTAAAGTGTTAGTGTCCCTATCCTGTGTCGTAGCACAGTATGAGCTTCTCTGAGTAAATGGGATATTATTGTTTTATGAATTCAAGCTATCACAAAAAAATCAGGTCTGTGTAATTCTAAGTATTATCTTAAATATTTATATTATCATTATCCCTAAAAGATCAGTATTAGACCAGAGTAAAACTCATTTGCTTTTTGAAGAGCCATAATTAAATACGATCTCATTAAAAAGAGGGGGTTAACTAAAAGTTACAGGAAGATCCTTGATAGAGAAAATAATTTCTTGCTGTAAGCTTCCACCTTCAATTTAGTGCTAGCATGAAAGAGTTCGCAGAAGCCTGGGCTCTGCCATTCTGCACCTCAAAGGGGCTCTGCTGCACCACAGCTACAGAATGAGAGCCTGGACACATAAGCCAATGCATATCCTTCTTATATTGCTCCCTTCTTTATGAATCCTAGCTCATGTTTAATTACTACCCTTTTTACACTTATTTCTTTATTTGGAATTATAGTATTTCCATATACCAATTGTTCATTTAAAAACAGGTTTTTTAGGATAAAATAACTTCATAAATAATTCACAATAGTTGCAGTAAAGCAACTAGGATGTTGGGTCTCTTCCACAGCTACTGCACATCTCTATCAGATTAGAAAAGTGCATCTATAGCCTAAAAGCAGTGTGTACTGCAGGCAAGCAGGGCATTCTAATGAGCTTGTTATAAGGCAAGCAAGATGCCTTGAATTTAATATCATGAGTCTGAGCTCTGACAGTGATCCAAATGTTCGAGTGTTCATAAGTATTTTCACCCAAACACCTATTAAGTGTCATCCTATTCTGATTTTTTAATTTTAATTATGTGTCCATGTTAATTATTGTATGAACATAGTGCTGTTCTCTACGTGTCATTAACTGGTTCATCAAACAGGCACACAGAAAAAAATTTGCTATATATTCAACTTACTATTTCTACAAAGCTGAATTTCTAATGGACCTGTGGAAGCAAAAGATGAACATTTAATGACAAATTTTAGTGAACAGTGTGGCACTAGTTATATGTGAGATATGACTTGCTCTGCAGGGTCTGGGTTGAACTATACTAAAGGACTTTGCGTCCTAGAAACTGTTTTTCTAGGGGAATTTTCTTGGGTGCCATAAAAGTTAACTGGCAGCACTGGAACTACAGTATCTGACTACCTATCTCTTATCCAAATTTGGAGACCTATCCTGTGAACCTGTGTCTGATCCAGCAAATACTTACATAATTCTAAGGAGGAGGAGTACTTAATTGCTTTTCTATCTCAAATTAAGAGAGAGCCTTGCAGGACTGAGCTCCCAAGACAGTCTAGGCTGGACACAGCTTCTTAAACATTTGGCCAGTTTAAAATAGAGTTCAGGTGAAATTGAACTGATAAATGAAAGGCTTATGCTCAGCTATGCCAAGTTTTTGAGTGTCTGTGTTTGACAATCTGTGTGCCTGTACTGAGCCTATTTGCAAACGTTCCTGAGAGGTGAGTAATAGAGACTCCTAAAGCTGGCACAGTACTTTCCACTTATTTAGATTTATCTCAGCTATTTTCAGTATAGAAGGTCAGAAAACACAACACAAATTCAGGAGATGCACTAACAGAGGAGACAGAGCATCAATGTCTGGTGGAAAGAATGGAAACAGCTTGCAGACTCCAATAGCTGTAGTTGTCACAGATTTCAGACACGTACTTCTTTAAACTCTTTTCCTTCCCATTTTATTTTTGTCTTAGTAAACTCTTTCTGCATTTACTGTCCTTTTAAGGTACACATTGTACAGAAAAAGCTGTTGTAGCATCTGTCAGATACGTTAGTAATACCATGGGTAGTGGAGTCACCCATGTAAGAGTCTTATTTTTGGCACTTGGAGGGAAGTCCAGTGCTATGACTGGGCTGCCTGTTGTGCAGGTGAGTCACTGTGCAGGTGGCTTTTGCATCAGTGCTGTGTGGCCATAGCTACACAGCAGAATACATGTTTGAGTTCAGTCAGTTTAGATGTTGAGACAAACTGCTATCGGTTTGGTTAGGAGACTTGCAAACAGCAAACAACAGGTAATATTTCAGTGTGCGTGTGTGCATGTCCATTTTGAGGTAATGAAGAGGCTGTGTAAATTTTGCAAGCACAGCAACATACACCCCAAGAACAGCTTGCTCAGGGTGTGAGCCTTTCCTCATTTCACTTAGTCCAAAATGTAAAGGTGACTTTCTGTAAGCTTCCATTTTACCTACACAAGTTTGCATCTTACAGAGAGAGCACAAAACTGCTTACAAGCTGTGAGGCACATGAAAAGACTGTGTCAGTGTCTTGCTGATGCATATTCCTACGCAGTGTCCACGCTCCTCTACTCCTGAGCCCTAACAGGCATGCCTGTGACTTCTGTGGACCATTTCACCACCCCCTCACTGGAACTGAAAGCTATAATGTCACAGCCCTGAATTCTTTAGGACTTGAATTTCTGTCTGTATTGTCCCCATGTTCCATTGCTTTTTCAATTTCTGCCCTGTAACAGTAAGTAAAACACTGTATAGGTAAATGCCATAATGTATCAGGTGTCATTACGAACAAATAGTAATTCATTACTGTATGATGACCATTCTGAACTCCGCATTGAACTAATGCAAAATCCTTCAGTGTCACTGGCCTGTCATGGCTAATCAGCTGCAGTTAAGAGTCTTGTTACATTTTGAATGTAAAAGTATGTGATGCATGAAATGGTAGCAGATGAGCACCCTTAGTAGGTAAGTAAAGGTGCTTTTTACATCACACATAGGTGTAAGCAGTGGTACGATAAGAATTCCACAGGGGACCAGTCTTTCAGGGGAAGGTTTCTCCAGGCCAGCACAGAACAGGAGAAAGCAAACAACTAGATGTGAAAAAATAAATCACCAAAAGATTGTATTTACTTGCCTAAATATTTGTGCAATGAGAGGAAAGCTGCTTTCCTGACAAAACAAAGAAGTAATAATGTGAGGGTTTGTTCTTATGCATGCACACACTAAGTGCACATCTTACTTACAGTGAGATATTTACTTAAACGCTGATTCCAGGGAAGAATCTTGTAACTTATTCTACCCTGTGAAAGGACACACAACTCCGAATAAAGCTGACAATTCCTCCACGGATAGAGGATCTCACATAGTGCAGAACCTTGTGTGCATGGTTTGTGAGCCCATATGGGCCAAACCCTGTATTTCTCACAGCCATCTGAGTGCTTGTGCATTTTACTTCTGTGATAACTGTCAAGTGCATAACAGACCTGGGGAACAGCTCTCATTCCCATTCAGCTCCCACTCTCCCTGTGTCTCTGGTGACTCCTGCTAGGCTATATATCCCTGGACCCTCTTAGTGTCTCTGATTTTACCAGTCTTGATAGCGTAAAATGGAAAAAGGTGACTATCTATATCCCATATTTGTCTTCTCTGGCAGAGGGAGCCTTTGCCCAGGTGTCCCATATCACATCACTAACAAAATCCCCGAGTGTGTGCACAGACTGCCCTGCTGTCGGTTTGACCCTGTTGTTTTACAGCCCCGCTTCACAACAGGCTTTCCCTGAGCACGGCAAACTAAACCAGCCATTCTTCATTTGCTGAAGTTCCCTCCTGCACCCGCTGCTCCGGCAGAGCTGTCCTTGGCAGTGTCTTTCCTGGCCATTCTTCACAGCTCATTAGGCTTTTCCGGTCCTGAGGCTTCTCCCAGCACAGAAACGTGTAATTGATACTCGTGTTGCATTGACGGGGATGATACATTTACTACATTCTTTGCACAGTGGTTTTCTGTCTGCAAAGAAGGTGCAGGACCTTTGGGCTCTGCTACGTTCATTAATAAACTCCAAAAAAAAGAAAGGCAGTGTTGGCTAGAGTGGATGATGTTGTAAAGTATATTCGACACATACAGATAAGTAATCTGCATTCTTTGTTTTTGTTTAAAGTGGATTACAGTAACTTTGACTGTCGTTGATGGGCATTTGCATGTGAATTCTCAGTGCAACTTTGAAATTAAGAGAGCACGTACAGTCCTTGGCTGTTTAAGCACAGAAATATTAAGCAGAAATAGAAAAAATATTATCTGAGCCATATGTGAAACAGTCACTGGGATTAACAGTGTTACTGTCTACATTTAAAATTAGAAACTGCACAGCAAAAAAGCGTTCACAGACAAGCTTGAAGAACGATTTAGGATGGGGCTAACAGAGCTAAACCTATTGTAGTTCATCCAAGGAATAAACAAAAACTGTTCACCTCTCTGTGCGCACAGAGGGCTTTGTCTGCTGTGGTGTCTTTAAACCTTGTCAGAAAGGGAGTAACATCTTTTTAGAATGTTAAGGCTATGTTTAGATAATCAAATTTCATAAAAATACATAAATAATTTCTTAGAGATGCAGAAGATGCTCTGTTACCTTGAAGTCTTTGGATATGTTTCTAAAAGATCCATGAGACTCGACATCACTGGTTTGATTCAGGAAGAACTCTTTGCTTTGCATTATGGAAGGAATCAGACTGAATGATCTTTTTCTTCCCTGTTGGCCATGAAGTCTGTGAAACAGAATTTTTCAACTTGAAATCTTTCCATAAAGCTTCCTCCTCATTCTAAATATATAAGAAGTTGCAGCAGGGAATGGAGGTGGTGTCTCTTTTCCAGTTGTGGAATACATTGCTTCCTTCAGCCTCAAATCTGAACCATTTCCTTTCCAAGAGTATCCCACACAAAATACACCAAATGAAGTCCTTCAGTAAGGACCCCGTTGCTAACCTCTGTCCTCTTCAGAAGGTTTATAAACAAGTTTTTATATCTTTTTCCTACCTAAATTCCTCAGGTCCTTTGGCAAATATATCAATTATTTAAACAAATAATTACATCCTGATGTTACCTCTTTTTAATAGAAGAGAAATTAAGTTAAGCAGCTTCAGCAGAAGGCTCTGAAGAGGGGTGTTCTGTTCTGAATTTCAGAAGTGGCAGATGACAATGTATGTAACTGACCTTTAAAGACAGAGAATAATCCCTGGTCATTCTTTACCCTGCTGCTGTGTTAAGGTCTATGACACCAAACTGAGCTTTTTGCTGCATGTGGTCCATGAAGATTCCATAAGAACTTTACATAAAATCTGGTTTTGTTTATATACATACTAGTTAGAGACAGACACAGCCAAAGAACAACATTTAACGTTTATTAAGCCTTTGCAAAAACACAGACAATTTCAGACAACTTGAAATTCATTACTTTAGTAAAATTCAAGTATTTCTTGCACATCTCACTGGATTGGCAGTAGCAGTAGAGGCAGCAGCATGAGCAGGAAGCACTGGCACTTAGAGCAGAGAACTGGAAGGCTGCGGCTGCATAGATTCCAAAGGTTGTGCTATCCAGGGAACTTAACGTATCAGATGTGGTAACAAATTCCAGGCAGTTTCACCTTTGCTGCACTATGAAACTGGTTATTTTATGCTGTGTTACTGGTTGCTTCTGGTGTGAAAAAAGACAGAGGCCTTCTGGTGAATTTTCCAAGACTAGAAGGATGTATTTAACAGACTAGTAAGCACAGAAGGTTCATTTGCATAAAAGATTTGGAGTAGAAAAATACATTTTGAAATTCTCATTTTATCAAATTCAGACTCTACATCTCCACAGCCACCCAGAATAACACAAAGCTGGGACTGAGCCTGATATAAAAGTCTTCTCATCCCATTTGCTCCTAGAGAGAATCCACCACATGAAAATATCACCTGACTGCAGGCCTGTAGCTACTGGCAGTGTGTTCCCCCCTTCCTGCGCACCCATGTGATGTGTAATTCTGTTCAGCCTCCTGGCTGTGGAAATCTGCAGTTCAGCTGGCAGTGAGATCAGTGCAATTCCTTGAAATAGTCATAAAGCCCTTACGACTGTTTTTGAAAAGGTGGCAGAGAGACACTAGGACAAGTGTCACCCACCTTCCCCCACCCCCCCAGCAAGAAATTACTGAATTATTGGAAGAAGCAAACAAAAGTTTGCATAAGTGTCAAATAGCACTGGACTAGGTGACCTGGGCTGGGCATCCAGAGGTCTTTTCCAACCTCAACCACAATGTTATTCTGTGAAATTAATATTGTAAGCCAAAAAAGTGTCAAGAAATAATGAAGTATCTAACAACCAAGGGCCCTCAGACTAAACTGACAGGAAGAAAATCTTTAGAAGGTGCATTAATTTATGCACTCTATGAATTAGTCCCAACACAGCTTCATTGTTTTGCATTATGCGGGTCTGAAATGTTTGTAAGACCCATCAGTGCTCATAATTAAAAGAAAAGAAAAACCCAAATATTTTTAATGTGAAGAGGGACTTGGGTTACTTACCTGTCAACAAGAGAAACAGAGGAAATGAGAAGATTTTGCAGGATCTAAAGTCTACTGAAATATAAGAGCCACGGGCTTCCATTACATGAACTGTACTTCAAGTAATAGAAATATGGAGAGAAATCCTGAAGCCCACAGCCAGAGAAACTTGAAGATAAAGCAGGATTTAGCTCAAATTCCCAAGCAAAAAGCTGGCAGCACAAAAGCATACAGCAATAAAGCACAGCTTGTATAAGCCTTTAAGCCATTTAAAATAAAAGTTGGATCTTCCATTCATTAGTCCTGATGAAGAAAGACATCAGCATTATACAGATCATGAGAACAGTTACAAATTCTTGATCCACCTGGGGATTAAGTTTCACCAGCTCTACCCGTGAAGCAGGATTTTTTGCTCTGAGTTTCAGCAGAACATCACACACTGCTTACAACAAATCAACACCCTTTCACTCTTCTTGTAATGTCATTACTTTCCAGTTCCCTTCTCCGAGGGAATTCTATTAATCATTAAACACTTAGGGCACAAGCAGAAATAAAAATAAATAGCATCTGCAAAAAAAAGTTAAATAATTAGCACACCTTAAGTGAAACTTTTACCTCTTAATAAATAGAACAGACTTTAAAATACTGACCCTAAAAATATCAACAGAGAAAAAACCACTCACTACCGAAATTGTTTCTTTATCCTGAGGACTTCATGTGCACAAGAACAATATAGCAGCTATAGCTGTCTGAAACATCTGTTCACTCATTTTTTGAACAGACAGATAAAATCCTCTGTGGATTTCTGCTCCTGCTGGGATGTCCAGCATGAGGACTGCTCAGTTCACACCATGGGACTTGTGCAGCAACACATAGTGGGGGAATTCCACTCACCAAATGTAAGCATCCACAATGAAGCTACTGACAGAGCAGCCAGTTGTCTGAGCCTCCGTGTCACAGATGGAAAGAAACACACCCTTGCAGTGCACAATTCATCATACAGAGCTAAACCAATTAGCCAAGTTGGAAACATCCAATGTACTGGTGTTACAAGTCAAGTAAAATTGATTCCATTGTTAAGGCTGCAGGCAGGTGTGCTCTTCCACATCTGCCTGTGCAGCTGAAGATGGAATTGCAGTGCCTTTTCTATCCTGAGAGGGAAGCCACCTCCTCCACCTGTCTGCCAGCAGAACAGCCTGTAGAAGCAGCCCCTGCCATCTACCCCTCTCCCAGTGCTGTAGTCCTGTAGTCCAGGCCATATGGGTACTTTGCATCACTCCTGACCACTGGGTTATGCTAAACAAGTTGATTTTACCTGAAAGAGATTAGGCAGCGCTTGCATGGTCCGTTTCCCTGTCTCAGCTCAGCAGCAGTGGGTTCTCACAGTGACAAATAATTGTTAGCAATATATTAAGCAGTACAGCTGCTGGCCAAAGGAATGTGGTTTTATAGCCTAAGCAGGCTCTGGGACACTATTTAGACAAGACTGAGGAATTCAAACCTTCCTCAAAATGGTTTATCAGTATTGTAAAAGAGGGCTGACTCTTCTCTTTACAATCAAAGTGTTAAATAAGATGCTGTTTCAGGCTTACAATTTAGTAACTTCAAGGCTTACAATCCCACTGTAATATACCAAGGGCTCCTTTACTGGTCTGATTTCAGCTTACTGCGACCACAGAAATTTGCACAGTTCCTGTTCTGAGATACTCATGCACATTTAAAAAATACCCACATCCAGACCTGATCCTCAAACTGACAATTAATTTTCACCTTCTTCTAGTCTCCTATCCATAGTTACCCAGTGTCTTTTATGAGTAGGAATGTTTAAAAGCCATTTGAGGAAGAAATGAAAGTTCCTCATGTAGAGCTGGCTTGTTTTGAGGTGGATTCTGGCATTCATGCTACCTTCCTTCTAATGCTCTGTTTCTTCAAAATCTTAATTGTATCTTTACTATAATGAAAGAGTCAAAAAGAGTGGAGGAGTCAAGATTCCCATGTACTTCTATACTTTCAAAACTTCTACACTTTGACTGTTGGGGGGCAAAGGAAGCAGTTGCTGGCACACAGAACAAAAGGTCACTGCAGGGCTTAGTCAGGTTCCATCCTGTAGGAGCTGCTTATGACTGATGCTTCCCCCTGGTGTCAACCTGCAGCATCCACCCCGAAGAACTCTGACCAAAGTTAGTTATCTTTATTCTCCCAGTTAAGATAAAACATGTATAAATATAGTTCAGGTTTGTACATCCTATGAAATAATTCGTTTGCTATATAAGTTTTCATGTTGAATAAAACAAGTTGGCCCCATAGAAAAGAGGGCCCTACAAGCACAGCACTTCCATTTTCTCTCAATAAAACAGATTCAGTGCCACTTTTTAAATATGGAATCCATTACATTTTGTTCTGCAAAAGCAATCTTGCATTGATAACAATTGTCAAGTCCGACAGCTGATGATTTAATGTTCTATTCCCCTTTTTCTGGCAATTACAAGTTGCTTGAAAATGAATTTACAGTTAATATTTCTCCCCAGTGAGGCAGTCTGACATGATGTGCAAATGCTTACATTGCCCTGCAAGTCAGTTGTTCCCAGATGACATGGGATGACAGCATGAAAATAATTAGATGTCAATATACAACTGGCCTTTTTAATGAAAAATAAACAGGCACAAAGACAAACTGTTCCACTACTTATACTAACCACCAAATGTTGAGATAGTTTTAAACACAGCAATGAGGCCGCACTGTGACTTACTGACTTTCACAAACCCAAGTTAGCAATTTAGAATGTGTTCAGAACTGAAGTTCTTATTTCTCTGATGATTCTTCATCTTCATTGACCTTCTCACCTTGGAGCCACATAAATGCTGACTTTGCTGTGCCATCTCCACTCTGTTGGGAAAAGCAGATGAAGGAAGCCCAGACAAAGCCACAGAGCCCCGTGTAAGCTGTTCGCAGGTGAACAGGGATCAGAAGGAAGTTTGACAGCTGGGTTGGAAGGAGAGAGAGCTCAGTTAGTGCTCCAGGCACCCTTAGGTCTTACACCTACACACCCAACAACTCCACTGACTTCTCAGGGGGTCAGACCTACTGCAGCTGGGAGGGCCTGGGTGTCTGAGCAAGCAAGGGCCACGGAGTCACCCTGAGAACTCACCTGCACAAAGGGCCAGTACATCAGTCCTGTCTGAAACGAAAATGAAGCATTTGTTATTCTTACAGATTTCAACCACAAAGATTCTTCTTTTCTTACCACATTTAGTGAAGACTGAAACATGTTTGAGTAAAATCCATAAAAGCTGTTAAATTGCAAATGAAGTTGCTTAACTTAAGGTTGCCATATTAAATTTCTAACCATCTCCATGAGCCTCTATGCTATGAGTTTTTCAAACACATTATTCTAACTCATTTTAAACACGAAACTCTAAGCACAGTTAAGTCTTCATAGTCAGCTGACACCAGACACAATATGCACATTTACCAGATGGGTGAACAAATGTTTAAATATGTGAACATTTGTTTCAGTCATTAATGAAAAATACCACTGAACACTATTTATTTCACACTTGCAATGCTCCTTGTACTTATACATGTAAGGCATATTTAGAAAAATCAATGGATAATTTACTCATAGAACAGAAGGTCAATAGAAACCTTATGCTTTGATGGGATATAGTGGGCACTGCTTTTAGAATCATCCTCCACAGGGATAGAAATAATCCTTTCCCATCCTACCTATATAGTTCCACAACATGAAGATAAATTCACACTGCATCACATTTTCTCCTTCTATTACATTTCTCCCTGCTGATCTATCAATTGATTCTTGCATCTGAGAAATCTTTGACATTCGTAGCTTGCTCAGCCCTGAGGTAGCACAGATATTTTTTTCTCATGTATGCAGAAATGCAAATCAAAGCCAGCTGTTTATAACAAAGTCTTCTTAAAACAAGGGGGTGTGCTTCTGAAAATGAGAAGGTTGTCACTGAAAAGTATGGGCTAAAAATGATTCCTGAACATGTCTCTATAAGAAATGGTTTTAACAGGTGTGCATGTAAATGTTGTCAATACTATTACTAACTAAACACTGGTGTGTGGGTACTTCTTAAGACAAAAGGTAGTGCAGCCTGAGTGTTGTGTTGTGGGACTGTCACTCAAACAGAGCTGGGTGCAAGGGTTATGTGTATAAACACTCCATGTTTTAAATGGCCTGATTTCACTCATCTGGCAGCAGTGCCTGTTCTGGGGTGCCCTTACTTCACATGACTGCTGGGACTTAAACTTTCTACACATAATCAAATAGTGGAGTGAGAGAAAGGAGGAAAAAAGAGCATTGGCAGAAGGAATATTTCAAATATTTTATCTTCTTTTTTTTTTTTGGCTCAGCTGTGAGATAAGTGAATTACTTGCCTCACCTTATATGTATTCCAGAATTTCTTTTTACAGTCTGAAAAAATGTCCTCTTTCCTCTGAAGGATGCTCATACCTAGTGGCAAAATATTTACAACAATCAAAACCAAAATGTTCATTTTTTTTCAATGACATACCAAACTCTTCTCAAAATATATTACAATAGCTTTGGAAGAAAAGCTGGTATTATTACAAAGAAAAGACTGACATCATAGGTCAGCTGGGATATAAAGTAGCATGTCTGTTCCTCTGCCACACCATGTACCAGTGATACAGCGGCGGAAGGGAGGGGATGAAAGTACCTTTCACACCCATGAGAGAGAGAATAAGATCCTTCTGGTCCTTGGGCAATTCTCTGCTTAGGTTCTGATATAGATCAGTAAGTTTTTGAGAGTAAGGGTCTGGTGTTTGGCTTCATTCTTTGCTTCATTTCTCTTCAGTCACAAACTGAATGATTTCCCTGATGAGGTCATAGAATACAGAACTACCAACACCAAACAAAAGGGGCCCGTCTTGCTCTTCTTCCACATGAAGTTTAAGTCAAATGAGAGCATTTAATTACACTAGTCTCGCCTCTTAATTTTCTTATTCCCTCAAGTTTATTTTTGAAATTGATACTAGTCTTCTTTAAAGCCTCTTCTTATTTGTTAGTTTTGGAGATTATCCATTAGTGGTATGCTGTATTTTTATGTACTCTCACAGCAGAAGCTGGCACAGTTCATTCGCTGAACTGCAGCATTTCTGCCATTTACAGCTGTGTTTTGGAAATGAGACAGCTGATGTCGACAACTGAGCAGAGCAATTCAAGCGGGTGCGGATGGCACAATTGCTGCCAATTAAAAGCCACGGGCCCAACCCAGCCCACGGCAGGACCCCCTTTGGCTCAGCACCGCCTCATCCCAACCCGTGGAGTGCCCTAAGGCGGCTCAGCATCCTCTGTCCCCAAGCGCGTCCCCAGCTCCGAGCGCATCCCTCCCCGCCGCGCTGCCCTTCTGGGGCTGCGGGAGGGGCGTACCCAACCCCGAGTCCTGTTTGGGGCGTCGAGCCCCGCTCCCTAAAGACAGCCCCATCCCAGGAACAGCCCCATCCCCAGACCAGCCCCATCCCCAGGCCAGCCCCGCGGGGTTCCGCGGTGCGCATCCCCCCGGCCGCCCTCACCCACCGGTGTAGAAGGCGAGCACGGCGACGGGCGCTCCCAGGAGCTGGTCGCAGAGCACCTTGCCGAGCACGGCGGCCGGGCGGCGGCCGGGCAGCGCCCGCTCCAGCGCCCGCAGCCACACGTAGCTGAAGTTGCCGTGGAAGGCGAGGGCCACCAGCGCCACTCGCCGCGTCTGCGCCCAGTCGGGCGGGTGTCGCCGCCGCCGCAGCAGCTGCTGCGCCGCGTCCCCCGCCGCGAAGAGCCCCCCGTACAGCAGCACGTTGCAGAGCCAGGGGAAGCGCCGCACCCCGCGGAGCAGCGCCCCGGCCATCGCCCGCCGCCTCTTCCTCTTCTTCTTCCTCCTCCTCCTTCTCCTCCTCGCGGGCCCGCCCGCCGCCGCCCCGGCTCCGCCGCCGCCCTCCTCGCCATCCCCTCTGTCCCTCCTCGCCATCCCCTCTGTCCCCCCTCGCCATCCCCTCTGTTCCCCGGGCACTCCCGGGACCCTCCCCTGCCAGGCAGGGCCGGCCGTTCCCGGCCACGCCGGGCTCCGGGGGGACATCATCACCCGCTGGCCACTGGGTCCGTGGGCTTGTTTTTCAAGTGACCGTACGCTCACTCCGAAGATACAGGGGACACTGTCTCCTGGGCTTTGGTCTGGGTAGCACCACGGAGTCACTGTGCGGTATTGCTGCAACTATTGAGAGACAGGTGTAAACTAGGCGCTGCTTGCTTATTATCTTCTTTAATTATCTCCTTGCTGCTTGCTTACATGAGCAGGTTATGGCTTTTTTCAATTTTGCTGTTGTTCTGCAGTCTGGTTCCTGCTACCCTGCTGAGCAGGGCAGTGCGCACCTGGTGAGCAGCGCGGCTCGTGGGGTTCCTCTGCTTTGCCCTCTGCTCCCGAGGCAAATTGAGGAGAGAGCCAGAAGTGGTGTTTGGTTACCGAAGAGACTCTTGTGTCAGAGATCCACACAGTGAGCTGACACCGGGAGCGGCTCCTGTGCTGCGAGGCAGCCCTTGGCCACGGAAAACAGGGAGCGCACCCCGGAGCGTCCCCTTCGTCCTGGCACCGGGCTCAGACCCGACCGCGGGGACCATCTCCAGGCTGGAGCGGGTCGTTCGCTCTGTGAGCTGGACTAAAGCCTTCGGAACCACCCCGGCATCTCCCAGGGATGATTACAGACAGGCACGGCTGGCCTGGAGGGTCAAGCTCATTTCAGTGACAGCGTTGAGAGCGCTGCCCATGGACTGTCCTTCCCGCTCCTCATCCCGGCACATCCCTGCGGGAGACACCGCCAGCACTGTCTGAAATGGAACAGTACCCATGGCGCTAAAGACAAGAGGGATGTGTAGGGAAGATGAACTCCAGCTTGGAAGAACAGACGTAAATCTCATGCAAAGCCGCGGGTTTGTGTCTCCGGGGTGTGCCCGTCGGCCGCGGGCAGGGCCGACATCCGAGCGGATCGCCAAGGCTGGGGCCGCTCGGAGCGCTGCCGGGGTCCCGGGGCCGCCTCGAGCCCGGGCCGGGACTCGAACCCTTGTCGTGACTTGAACCCGTGTCGGGACTCGAACCCGCGACCCCACTCCCCGACGGGCGCCATGGCCGCGCGCCCGCGCTCCCTGCGCATGCGCCGCTCCCTGTCACCTCCCCTGCCGCTCTCGGGACT
>VWZF01003891.1:3672959-3704389 GCA_013396755.1 Sclerurus mexicanus | reverse complement strand
GGGCAGGTGCTGTCCCTGCCACCCCAGGGCAGGTGCTGTCCCTGTCACCCCAGGGCAGGTGCTGTCCCTGTCACAGGGCAGGTGCTGTCCCTGCCACCCCCAGGGCAGGTGCTGTCCCTGTCACCCCAGGGCTGCCCGTGCCCGGCCGTGGGTGCCCCGCGCCTGCCCTCGTGTGCTTTTGGAGCGTGGAGTGTTTTGGGTGCTCGGGGGTTATTAATGTATTACTCGCTATACGAGGCATGGTATGTGATCTTTGGGATTGTCCAGAGAAGTTTGAATGGGGCGTGCTCCCGCAGCCTGGGAAATTCGGGCAGCACCTTTCGGATGCGGCTGATGGGTTGGTAGCAAAAAGGTTTGGTGTGCTACAACCCACGTGAAGAGTGGGGTGTTACAGAGTATTTGGTACTCGCTAAAAGCTTAAGTTCTTTACTATTGCTGATGGAAGTTACAGTGACTGGTGCTTGTTCTGAAAGGGGTTAGTTATTAAGTAAAGCTTAATTGAAATAGTTTGTATTATGGTCTCTATCAAATGGACTCCAAGAGAGTAAATGGAGTTATTTAAAGAATGTGCATTAGTACACAGCAAGTGTAGTACTGACAAAGTTCTTATAAACTTTGATTAGTTCATCACAAGAAGCAACAAAAACACTGTGTGAGAATGACATACCTAAAAAAAGTCCATGTTTTCATTATTTATATTCTTGATGTAAGGCATAGTCTGTAATGGTGATGGCCCTGCAAAAACTTGCGTGGCTGATTTTTCAATATATGCAGATAGATGTGTATAAAGAGTTACCGTTTTTTTTACTCTCTCTCTTATTTATTGTGGCTTTTTTTCCCCCATGTGTGATAAAAGCTGTAGTTCTCTGTATAATAACAAGTCAGTATACAATTATGGTCTTCTAGACACTTGGTAGTTAGTGCCCTCTTGGAATAGTCTTTGGTTAAGATTGTGGTAAATCTGTACAATTTGCATTTTTATGTAGTCTTGAGAATGATATGCAAGAAGCCTTCTCCCTAAATAAATTTGAAATTCATCCAAGCTGGGATACATTTATCTTCAGAGAATGTGTGTCCACTTATCTTGTGCTTATTTAAGCGTTATGATAGATAGAGACTCTCTTTTATTTGAACCACGGAGTCTCTCCTCCTGATAGTTGTATACATGTGGCTTCTTGGGATGCCAGTGATAAATACTTTTTAACTTGTATTAAAATTTGTCAGAACTTGGCATGTTTCATAACCATTTTGGTACAATCACCTAATTAGCTGTAATGCAGTGACACTGAGTGACTGCAGTCATTAGGTTCTTGCAAATGGAAAAAGACTTTTTTTAGCAGATGAGAAACTTCCTGAGAATTGAAAACATTGCACAACAGGACTGCAAGGAAAACCATTGTGGAATTTGGCACACAGGTGTACACACCAGCCATCTCATAGCCTGATTTTGAAAATTAACTTTGTTGTATCACACAATTTTTTTTGGGTTTTTTTCTCTTTTTTTTTAAGGTATTAATTGTGTGTCATAAGTGGTGTAGTTACAATTATTTTATTTGAAATCCAGCAATCTTTTTCAGGGTGAACTTCAGATTTAAATTCTTCTGGAAGCCTGTGTTAAATTTAATAAGTTTGGCTAACAGAGCTATGCTTTTTAATATTATATATATATATAATGTTTTCCTCCATTTATATTTTGGTATAAGTGACAATTTTCTGAAGAATTTTAACATTTCAAGTTAGGTGACTTTGTCAATGGTAAAATAGTGTACATTTTCCCCTTGTGACTTCTTGCTGTCTCTACAGCAGTGTTTCCCTTAAACATGAACAACTGTTTTGGTTTCTTTCTCCACCTGTGGCTTTTGTCTTTCTTTGCTGTGCTGTTTACCACAACCTCCTGGTAATTTGACAGCAAACTCCTGACAACACACCTGCATGCAGGTCCTGCTGCATGTCAGGAGATAACAAAGATTCAGAAAGCAAATCTCTAGTAGCAGCAGCCTTGTGGTGACACAGTGCCATTTTCATGCAAGGCCAACAGTAATCAATTGGCTGCCTTCTTTTTTGTTATCTTAAACTTTCCCTAGCCTGGAGAATAAACACAGTATTCTTTCGGCTGAAGAATACTGATATTGTTTGAGATTAATTTACTGTCGAGAGTAGTTTTGGGGTTTTGGTGGTAAAACTTTCTTTTAGGCAGTTATAATAATGTAGTGGGAAACTGAGGTGTACTTCCCATGAAACAGGGAATGAGCTACACCTGCAAGCTGCTTTGCACCACAGTAGTTTATACAGTGTTTGAAAACCATCCCTTTATGTCATGAGGAGTACAGCCTGCAGAAATGCGAAATCATGATTCTAAAACATTGGTATATGCAGCAACATTCTCCTTTTTGAATTTGCACTTAATGTTCACCTTATCACAGTTGGAGAATGGCCCCTTATCCTTTCTGCAGCTGCAAAGTGACTCCAAGGTGTGACATCCTGCCTATGAAATCATAAACAGTTTACAGTTCAAAGTGCTTAAAACCTAGTAACAGATGAGTTACAGAATAGGGAAGTAACCATAAATCCAACCTATTGCAGGATAATCTTAGTGAATTGGATTAACACCCTTTGAAGGCAGTGAATGATAAAAGCCCAGGCAGGTTAGGGTATGCCAGGGTCTTTGAGGGGCTGAAGGAGGCAGGAGGGGTTGGGACTGAATGGACATGTGGAAGGGAGAAGCCACGGCTGGTGCCTCCTTAGAGCTTGGAAGGACATTCCATGTCCTGTAACTCAAAGGCTGCTGTGACTGTGATCAGAGTTAGACCCTGGGAAGGGCTGAGTGCAGCTGCTTTAATCCCCTCAAAAAGTGTGTTGTCCTGTGGTTCAGGAGGTGGTGTTGAAGAACTCGTCCTGCAGTCATTTTAAAAACAGTTCAAGACCATGAAAAATGTACTTAATTTATTACTGATTGGATTCCAAACACACTTGGTCTCATTTACAGACAAAGGAATATACTACTTTATTACGGCATGTTATTAAAATGTGTTCAGAAACCTTTCTTAACTAATTGGTTTGTTGCTGCAACTCTGCCACACCTATTTTTCTTGCTGCTTAAAATAAGCAGGTCTCCTGCTTCCCACCTCCATGGCCTTACTAATGTGAGCAGAGGACGAGCATAGCTAAAATTCAGCATGCAGCTGTAAAAGGTGGGGTTTTCCTCTTTCCATAATTCAGAGGAGAAAATACGGTGCTGCATATTCACTTAGCAATTGGAAAAATTCAGAAGGGATTAATTTTCCATTTAAGCCCACATCAGAATTCCAGGACTTTCTGGATTTCATAGCATTTTATGGAGCTTAGTGTATGTTCTTAGAAGTTTTGAAGCTGTATTTTATGTATTTATTCTGCCATCTTATTGGCAGAAGGGTTTCAAGTGTGAGTAATTATTAGTGAGGCAGGATGAGTCACAGGTAAGCCTGTGCAGTTTTTAACATGTGATGTGAATTTCAGGTTAGTGGCAAACAAAAGCAGCTCAGAGCCCTTTTTTTAATGCCTCTGCATCTTGTGCCCTCATCTACAACTCATCTGCTTGAATATTTGCATGTGATGCTGAGGGAGGTTCAAACAAGTAACTGCCTTCCAGCCACTGATGATGGTTCATGGCAGCCTGAATTAAATGATGTGAGATAGTCACAATCAGTAAATTACTCTAGTCATTTACTCCCTTAAGGGCTCCCAGGAGGAAAACTGATTTTTTTCCCCCGAACTTCTTTTCAGAGTTTCTTTGATGTGGTACAACTCTGGAAACCACTTAAATTGTGTGGAAGTATTGCCAAAGATTGTAATTAGGTTTTGCTTTTAGCTACATGTACTGAATCCTGAGTATTGAATGCTTGCAGTGTGTGTCAGGTTTTTTTAATCTCTGTGATGAGGTCTTGAACTCTTTGTATTTGTACTGCTTTTTCACTCAGTACTAGATTAAGTTGTGGCCCTTATGCCCAGTGGATGTTGTAGAAAACTGAAGTGTAAAAACCTATTTATTGTTGAATGCTGGGAGTTCTGATGGGGAAATATTAGTCAATCTTTGCACGATTCTTTTGTTGCGGGGCACTTCCAAAGCCATGGAATAGAGAGCTGTCAGTCGGGGTCTGATCACTGTGCCCATGCCTTGCTAATGATTGTTTCAGCCACCTACCACTTGCTATATTATGAGTTAAATCTCAAAATATTTTGGTAAAAATAGTCTTTGAACATATGGTAACTCTCAATTTTTGTTTTTTCATTTCTTGATCAGTCCTCCAGATGAAAATAGTATAAAATCCTCATGTAAACGAATCCCACTACCTTCTGTGGTTAAATTTGCTTTTGTGTCTACATCTGCATGAGCAAAGGCATTTGCCCATGTCACATGTATTCCATCAGCAGGGATGGAAAGAGTGTGCTGGCCTTTAGGAACAGTGCTGCTCAAATGCTGTAGCAGACAAGTTATTCTAGATCCCTGCTCTGGGGATAGTGTATGTTCAAAGAGTAAACTTTGTTGGGATTTGTTCTTTAAACAACCCCCATACCCCCCAGGTACCCCCCAGCCTCAGCAGCAGCCTGCAGGGGTAACTCCCAGAGGCTTTGGTATGTGGGCTGATGGCTTGAAAGTGGGTTGGTGTTGAATTTATGGAGGACAGGGAGAAGACACTCTGTAAGAAGGGTCACCTGAGTATCTCAGCATTTTTGCTGTCTCAGTAGCGTTGCCTTCTGTGTAGGTAAAGGGCATTTCTCCAATAAGTTACACTAATGCATGAATTTGTATTGAGCATTCTGTGGGGACAGTAGTAAAGAGAAATGTTTTTTGATCTTTTCTTATACGTCATTTTGTTTTTCCTGAAAGATGGTCGACCCTACTCTAGCAGAAATGGGAAAGAATCTGAACGAAGCCATGAAGATGCTGGAAGACAATCAGAGGTGTGTGCAAGGGATACAATACAAATACAAACCCAGCAGCTGTTTGTGCTGAGGGGAGGGTTATTAGTGCACCTGACAGAAGAAAAAACCTCATTTTCTTAGTAGTTTAAGCTCATATTGCCATTCTGAAGCTTACACCTCTGCTAATCACTTTGCTTCTCAAATGATGGGATTTCTAAAGTAAATGTACAGATTTTTATGCATGTTCTCTAATATTTAGAACAAGTCCAGTGAGCCTGTTTTTCCAGAGATGTTAGGAGTTTTTTATTATTATTGCAGTGCAAGTAATTTTTAATTCCTCTGTGTATGAGTCTTTTCTGGAAGCTTTCTGTTAAAGAACTAAAAAATCCAAACAACTAGGGAACTCTTTAATTAGTCTGTGCTTTTTGTGTTGGTCCCATCTGATGTATTGATGAACCTGTTGTCAGTGAAATAGATTGCAGCCATGTCAGTATGTATTTCTGCAAGTCAAAGTCAGTTAATTATTTGATGTTATAGAACACAAACTCAATACATGGTTTATTCTTTTGTCTTTAACTTAGAAAAGTGGAGGAGGAAAATGAAAAGAAGTATGCACGGAAGGATATTCCTGGACCACTCCAAGGCAGGTAGGCAGCAGCAATTTTTAGAGAATGCTCTCTTCAAAATCTGTAAAATACACGTAGCATGTTTGTCTTCTAAACAACTTTGGTATTAATCGTAGAATATACTGAGTTGGAAGGACCCATCAAGTAATCAAGTCCAACTCCTGGCCCTGCACGGGGCACCCCAGTGCAAATATTATCATCTTCCAGGCATTATAATAAACTTTTTCCATACTCACATTAGGGGGAAAAAGTAATATTATAATCATACCAACTATTTCCATACTCATGTAGGAAAAAAAAAGAAAAGATTACTTGTCCTTGATCACTGAAACTGTGAACTCTTGGAATCTGATGAAGTATTGGTGCCTACAGCTGTGATTGAGAGTCAAAGTAAACATAAACAAACTTATGCTACTGAATTAAAGCACACAGATTCAAAAAAAAAGAAGTGAGACTAAAAAGGTAGAAGACCTTAAATAAAAAAAGACAAAAAACACAAAACAACCCCCCCACCTTTTCAGCACAGCTGTCTTCAAAAATTAAACAGAGCTCTTGTGCATAAGGCAGGTAAGACCACTGGGCTTGAAAAGTTAAGATGTAAGTTGATCTTTGGAAGATGATTCTGCAGGAGCCCAGGTTAGCACTACAGGAAGTGCTGCAGAAGCTGTTTAAGTCTCTTGTGTACAGAAACTAAACCTGGTCTTGAGTGGAGACATTGAATTTTCTTTCCTACGAATGAAAAGCGGTTTCAGTGGTCAGAGGGCGAGTTCTTCCACTACTGTGAATTTTAGTTGGAATTATAAAAGTTGAAGTCTTGTGGATCTTTTCCCCTTTCACCGTGTTAGAGTGTATTATGTCAGGAGTCTAACATAGCTTGTGTTTGCTAGAAACTAATATTTGTGGGTGTTAGTTTAAGAGATGTGCTGAGTTCTGAGATGAAGCTGGTTCATGTGAAGGAAAATGCAGATCCTTAGATATTACTTTGCTCCGTAGCAATAATAATTCAGTGTTGTCAAGTCAGGCTTTTCAGTCCAAGTTTTCAGATATCAGTAGATTTGTTTTTCTGAGTCTCCTACTATAATTAGGCAGGGTTTTGAATTTATTGATTCTGCATCCTCATGTTTGGGGTCTGTTTTTCTGAGAGCAAGGAACCACTTTTGTTGCTATATTTGGCATTCAGTAGAAGTGCAGTGTCGTCTTCATGTCTCGCTGTGCAGGGTCCCACATGGCCTCTTTTAGATGTTGGTACTTAACTTTCTTTGGTTGTTTTTTAATGTGGTTTGTGTTTTCCCCTCCCAGTGGTCAGGATATGGTGAGCATACTTCAATTAGTTCAGAACCTAATGCATGGAGAGGATGAAGAGGAAACTTCACAGTCCTACCGGTAAGGCCAGTATCAGTTTCTATATGTAGGAGATACCTGATATTGTTATGTTCTGATTATTATAGAGCTTACACATTTAAGTTCCATATATGTACAAGTATATGCAATTTCTCTGTATATTTAAGTATATATATTAAATATTTTCCAGTGTAAAATATTGTGCAACCAGGTGACTTTTTAAAGGCACCTTACATTGTAGTGTGAAGCAGAATAATGCATGAGGCTTGACTTTCTTAAAATGATAAAGCTTTCATTACTAATTACTGACCTGAATTATACAAAGGAATTGTTTTCGATGTGACAGCTCATTTTTTTCTACTTTCTGAAAGTTGTTTTAAGCCTGAAAGTCTTAAAGCTTTGAATACTGATAAATTTTTGTTGCCATGTGTCTGTAGCTTGAGATACAAAAGGAAATAAAATTGGTTTCCATTTTGCTGTCACATGGAAATAATACTAACTAATCTGCAGAAGATTATTGAAAACTTAATATTTGAAGAACATTTTGGAGATAAAAAAAGAAAACACAAAACCCATAAGAAGAAAACAACCAACCAACACACACACACCCCCCCCAAACAAATAAAGGCTGTGCCTCTAAAACTGTTAGTTCCCCTGAGTGTCCCCTGCACGAGGAGAGAAAGGTCTGTGTTCATGCACTTTGGAGTCCCAATGCAGATAAGGTGCTTGGTTCCAGCTCTTGGTGGCTCATTGGCTCAGAAGCAGCTGAGGTGTTTCTGGGCCAAGTGCAGTGCAAGTGCTTCTGTCTGTGCTGGCAGTTCAGTGTGCAGTGCACAGTGGCAGGAAGGTGACTGTCATACACTCTACTTCTCTCTGCTGAATGTTTAAATTGCATGTCAAAGAATTCTGCCACTCTACAATAAAAACCTCATAAACCTAAAGTTACTGTAATGTCCATGACTTGTATTTACTCTGTTCTGACTTGCAGGCTCCAAAATGTTGGTGAACAGGGTCACATGGCTCTGTTGGGACATAGTTTGGCTGCTTATATATCAGTGCTGGACAGGGAAAGACTGAGAAAACTGACAACAAGGATCCTTTCTGATACTACTCTCTGGCTCTGCAGGCTTTTCAGGTGAGTCACTGGGAATAACTTTTATGTGACTGGGTAGTGATGATTGTTTAAAAATGGGTGACTGGACTGAGGATGTCAAGACAAGAAGCCATTGTGCCACAAAGTTACAAATATTTGGAAGGTCTGAAACACAACCTTAACTTAGCCTAAAGAATGTCAGGTTCCATTCTCTTTAAAATTACCAGTCCAGAATTTACATGTATGTTAAAACCAGAATGAAGTCTTTTGTGTATTTCCTCCTGTACTCTTAGTAAGCAAGGTTTTAAACAATATAAAGGCAATCTTAGAACCTCAGATGTTTTTCCTTTCTTATTCTCTCTCTGAGTGTAAATGAAAATATATACTAGGCTTCCCTCATTGTTTAATCTCAGCCTGTCTTATCAAAGTTTTCTTCTAGTGTACTTTAACGAGCTCCTTGGCTGGTCAGTGTTTATTTTAGTCACTAAACTCACTGTTGGTTTTGTTGGTTATATTTTTCTTGCAGGTATGAAAATGGTTCAGCTTATTATCATGAAGATGATCGTGAAGGTCTCCTAAAAATCTGTCGGCTTGTTATTCACACACGCTATGAAGATTATACACTAGAAGGATTTAATGTGCTCTGTACTAAGCAGCCTGTCATATACATCAGTGCTGCAGCCAGGACAGGCCTGGGCCAAGCTCTCTGCAATCAGGTAAAGTCAATCCGTTGGGGATTTGGCTGCAAGTAGAGCCTGCAAGTGAATGTAGGTGAATACTTCCAGTTTTCATTTACAGCCTGTGTTTTGCAGCAGTGTTACAGTGGGAGGAAGAGAAATTCTCTGAATATTTCCAGTGAAAGGATCCTACGTGCTGACTTCTTAAAAATGAGTGATTGTTTCTAGACTGCATTGTTCTTTACATAAGCTGTTGGTCATGGTGAAGCAGACTCAAGCCCAAACATACTGTATTTGCAAACACTGAATTATTGCGAAATTAGTACTGAATTCAATTAGTACTGAATGATGCCCCTGTATCTCTGTGTTCAATGCAACAATAAAAACCTTACTATTAGATTATACAGTAAGCTTCCTGCTAAAACTTATAATCAAATTAATAGGAGAGAAAAACAATAGTCAGCTTTTAGTTGACAACTGTGCTTAATTTTTTAGTGATATCATTAAAAAATTGTTTTTATCTTTGTGAACACAGGAAATGAGAATTTCTCAGTTGCTGAAATTCCATCCTTTTATTGCAGCTAGGGTTGCCCCTTTCCTGCATGTGCCGTGTGCCTTGTAACACCATGTTTGGATCTCAGCACCAAATGGTAAGTTTGGCTTTCCGAAGAGCTCTTTTGGGTTTGGGTTTTTTTGTTGCTGCGGAGTTTTTCTTTAAGCCTCATTAAATGAATGTCAGTTGCTAGAAAAAGCTTATTAATATACTTTTTCAACCTCCAAATCTTCTGTTTTATAGCTGTACAAACCATAGATGGAAATTTTCTAAAAGCAGCTTGTATCCTGGTCTTGTAATTTGCAAAATATTTTAATGGCATTTAAATAATGTGCTTTTTAGTGCAAGATTTCTAAATCACAGGTAGTTGGAGGTACCTTTACAAACTACATGATATATCTATGTTGTATTTTTCACAAATGCTTTATTTGACCTTCAGATTGTTTTGCCTTTGAGAAGAAGAAGCTGAAGGCCGCAATCAAAGATGCTGAGAATGTCTTTCAGAACTTCAGAATGCTGCCCATTTCTACTCTTAATGCATTCTTCCAGTTCGGGAGAAACAATTTGGTGTTTGACAAACATGTTTTCTTATTGATAACAGGATGTTGCTTTGTTGGACAGAGTGATTAAAGATGATGTTGAGTCTGGAAAACTGCCTTTGTTGCTTGTGGCCAATGCTGGTAAGTGCTATGGACAAACAAAAATAAACAAAACCTGCTATTTCACAAATACATATATAATAAAAAAATAAAAATATATTTTCTTAAGCAGCTTAGTGGTTGCGTATCAAGAAATACCAGGAAATATCTTAATGACCACACAATAATTATCTGTCTAGAGGGAGTTTTATTTAGCTGATTTAAAGTTGGATTATATGGTTGCAGTTCTGCTTATGTCAGTTGATGTATTAATATGACTATAACTTATTTTAGTGAGGGCAGATCTCTTGTTGCAGATCATTTTCACATTAACACTTCAGAAATTTTTGATTGACGTGCCATCAACTTTAGCTAGAAAAATTATATTTTTCTTCTAGTTAATTAAAACACAGCTACTCATGAACAAAATTTGCTTAAAATACAGCTGATGGAGGTGACTGTTGCTTGCTTTGGGCTTGGCAAAATAGCAGCTGTGGGCGGGTGCAGGAGGTGCTTTCTGCAGAGCCCCAGTCTGCAGGCTGACCTGACCCTCTGCCACTGCCTCTCTCCTGCCCACCCCAGGCACGCCGGGCGCTGGGCACACGGACAAACTGGGCCGCCTGAAGGAGCTCTGTGAGCAGCACAATATGTGGCTCCATGTGGAAGGGTATGGAACGTGGAATGTATTCATTGCAAAGTCTGACTAATTTTTAGCATGTAATTTTACAGCTGATCAGCTAGTGGAGAGCCATAGGGCTTTATTTTTGTCGTATTAAGCGTTTTATATGGCTATAATTTTGCTGTTTTGAGATAGAAATTGATTTACATACATAGGGAGAATTAATTGGAGAGGTTATTTCATAGATTAGTGATTGCTTTTATTCATGTGATAATCTTATCTGCCCTTTCTTTGAAGAGCTTGAAATAGGAATAAAAAGACCTTCCAAGCCAGGGAGGCCTGAAAGACCTTCTGAGTCAGGGAGGATGTTACACGGTGATTATTGAGAGCGAGACAGGAGAAGGAAATGAGCGTGGTAGAGATGGCGCTTCAGTGAAGGTTGTCATGAAGGCTGCAGCAAGTGCAATGTGCAACAGAACTGGGAGGGGGATCAAACCAAACCTGGGCAATGTCACTGAAGACTCCAGTGCTCTAAGTTTGAGCCTGGAGTAGAGAGACTATTTCTCTTGGTAGTTCATATTGATGCTAAATTATGGGTAGGACTTTAGGGGATGATTTTCCCTAAGGCTGGACAGAAACATTTTCAGATGGAAATGGATTTTTATGTTTGAATTTTCAGTCTTGGAATACCACGTGGCAACATCTACTGTGTTGTTAATGAAAAATATATGAACAAAAATTACTTCCCTTTACACATCAACATGAAATATTTAAACTGCAGATTAAAATGCTGTATCTTAATACATATATAATGTGGTAAACCCACTTTTTTGGTTTGTTTTGTTTTTTTGCAGTGTGAATCTGGCAACTTTGGCTTTGGGTTATGTCTCCTCTTCTGTACTGGTATGTTTACTAGATCCAGAAACTTAATAATGTGCTCTAGATTTTAAGGTTATGATCTAATCAGAATATATGTGGCTTATGTTCTGCTTGCTTGAATGAATTTCAGGCTGCTACAAAATGTGACAGCATGACTCTTACCCTGGGGTCCTGGCTGGGTCTCCCAGCTGTGCCGGCAGTGACACTCTACAGACACGAGGACCCGTCTTTGGTAAGTTCACCTTCTTGGTCACTGTTCTCAAGATATTGAAATTTTGGTTTTGATCTTAAGTGTCTTGTTCTTGATAAACATCTAAATTATTTGCAAAAGCTGGCAAGAAGGGCAGCACTGAAGAGAGGTTGATACTGTTTTATTTGTTTTCCTCCTTAGTCCTTAGCAGCCGGGCTGACATCGAGTCAGCCGGTAGAGAAGCTCCGTGCCCTGCCCCTGTGGCTCTCCCTGCAGTACCTGGGCCACGATGGCATCGTGGAGAGGATAAAACATGCCTCACAGCTGGTGAGCAACAGCCTAGCAGTGGTTTATGATAGCTGCTAATAGATGTTGTTGGTTACTGTGATGTGTCGTGGAAGAATCAGCTAAAAATGCTGTGGTTGTTGACAGCAGAGCACACTGGTTCATACTGATGAAAGCAGAGTAGAGTGTTTGGAGGAAGGATGTGCTTCTACTGTTAAATTGTATTTTTTTTAACTGAGAAATAATCAGTCTTTGTTCTTTCTAAGCATTAAAATAACATTGCTTCCTTTTTTGTCACTTCTCTTAACTATTTTTGCTTGAAAGCCATTTAGAGACTTTCTTATTTACCTACTTGGCATTGTATTTATTTAAGTAACAGTAAATTAGTAAAAAGGACTTCAAAACATTTCTTGAATACAGTGGCAAGTGCACTGTTTTGGAAGTTCTGTTACATTCTAAGTTTACAAATGAAAACTGGATGAATCTCTCAGGTGTTGTAGGGGTTTGTTCAAAAATAGAGATTATGGCAGTGACTGTTTAATGTTTTTCAGAATAATTTTCAACTTCTAAAACTGTGTTTGTCTCCCTTTTGTTCCCCTTCTGCTGTGATCTTCTAGAGTCAAAGGCTTCTGGAAAACTTGAAAAACCTGGATTTCATTAAAACTTCGGTACAGTCTACTTTTAATGCTTTGGTTGTATAGCCTAGTGTCTGCCTGTTAAATGATAACTTTGACTAAAATAAATAGTTTAAAATATTACTTCAATCATAGCCATTGTTTTGAAGATGCTTGGGGTCTTTCTAGCCAAGTTCTCTTGTTCAGTGCAATCTCATGGCTTGTTTGTGTGTTTGTTCCCGTGCACTCAGGGCTGGCAGAGCAACACCCAGCAATTGTGTTCAGGGGTTGATTTCATTCCATTTATAACATGGATGTTCTCAGTAATATATCTATGAAACCAGTTTCCTTAAGTCTCTTAAATACATTCTGCCTGCATCTTACCCTGCAGTTGAGATCATACTGCAAACCCGATGAAATTGTTCACAAAAATGTCCCAGCTGAGGTTTTTACACCAGAAATAGTTCTAGAAATTACATATAATCACTTCAAATTCAGTTTCTATGAGATGTTCTGTCCAACAGGGTTTCATGATTTTATTCCCTGCCCCCATTCCCCCAGTTTTAATTGACACTTAATGTATAGAAAAACGTAGTCAGCTTATTGAGTAAGCTGTAGAGTATTAGTGACCTTGGGAGTTCAAGTTACTGTATCGCTTACCCTTCCACTTAAATAAATTCTGCATTTTTAGAATTGTGAAATGTAGCCTCAGATTGCCTCCAGCAGTTGCTCAGCCCATTTCTCCTATCCCCACAGCAGGATCAATTATAATCTTATTATTCCTGCTGGAATTTTCTTGATGTTTCCCAATGATTTTTGGGGTGATTTCCAAGGGAATTTTTTTAATGTTAATAACTGAATATACTCAAAACTACATAAACTCTTTAGTACAGCATATTTGCTACACATTCTAGTGCTCAAATTTTAATGCTGCATACCTTAAATCAGTACAGTTCTGCTCTAACTGAATAATGATTTACTCCGCTGTGTTTAGAGATGTTTGCTTACACTCCTGGAGTTACCTTCCAATACTGAGATAGTGTGAACCTTGGTACTGCTGTCAAAACTGAATTCCCTGCTCACCAGTGTTAAATCTTTAATTAACATGGGAAAATATATATATATTTTTTTTTTTTTAAAGGTTGAAGATGAACTGAGTTCACCAGTGGTGGTTTTCAAGTTTTTTCAGGAATATTCAAATAGAGGTATGTGATTTATTGAAAACTGAACCAAAAAAAAATCCCCTATCTCTTTAGAGTATTTTAAACTACTAATTCATGAGGTGAGTTTGAGGTAAACGTTGTGGTACGCTTCTCTTGTGTAGCATCCTTTTAAAAAGGTGGTGAATGCTGGTCATAATCTAGTGACAGAATCCATACACGTGGCAGCTTCTTTTTTTAGATAGACTGCAGTGTTTTAAATTTTCATAACAAGTAATTTTCTGCCTTCTTGAGTGATGAGAGATTTGCATATGATTTTGATTTGAGAGCAGATGATGGAAGTCTCTCACAAGCTGCAGGCTGTGTTGGACTGTACTGGTGGGGGAAGGTCTTTGTTTGTTCAGGTTCTCTGTTCCTTTCAAACATCTCGTGGTGTGGTAAGCACCACGGTTCTCTGGTTCAGTGGTTACACTTGCTGTTGCAACAACTTAAAAACCAGCAGAACACATGAGGACCAGCTCTGGAAATGCTGTCACAGAGCCACAGGTGTCTCTGTCACAGCTCTACTGAGATGTGCTCCCAGAAAAGAGGATTTTGTCCTCTCACTTATGGCAGAGGATGTTGCTGTGCTGTTTGTATGTGCACACCCCGAGGGTGGGAATGTGTCCAGCTGGGGTGAGGCACAACACCTCTAGAAGAATGTGGTTTTGTTATGAGTGTTGGGTTTAAATTGCCTGTGGGTTTGTGTTGGGCATGAGGGAGTATTGGTTTGGAGTTTAATCTAATTAATGGCTGTACTCACAAAGTAAACCTATTCATCCAGCTCCAGTGACTTGGTGGATGGCTTGTGCACTGGGGAGAAGTCACCCACCTGAATTACACGGGTGTAAAATGTTTGTCCATTTCTTCATATGTTGTGTTTATAATGGAATTTTAAATTCTTAGTAGTATTTCTATGTGGCTTAAAACAAAATAATCATTGAAACTTGATTTAAAAAAATAGCTGAATGCATCAAATTAAATATTGCAGCTGCCGTGACAGAATTTTGCTTTGTGAAAACACTAGTTTTATTTCCCTTGGGGCGTTTGAACTGCAAAACTCAGAAGTATTTTACTGAGTTTTACTTCTCGTATTTAATCATGTTCAACATACCTTTACAAACAAGTCTGGTTGAGGCCCAGAACATGGTGTAAATGTGTTACTTTAGCCAGGAAATGTAACTGTCTTTTATCTAAATTTTAGGTTGCCTTTTGTTTAATTAAGTAAATAAAAATCCACTTGTGTGATTCTTGTATCTTTGGATTCAGATCAGACCTCACATGCCGCACAGGCCTCAACTATTCAGCACCCCATAATAAGCAACGACAGACACATTTATGACACTTTCAACCAGTGGGTAAGAATGGATGCTTTTCTCTTTAGGGAAAGAGAAGTGACAGTGGAATGGTTTGGGGGCTCATCAGGAGTTACAAACCTGCGTTAGACCAGTTTGAAAGTTATTCTCAATCTGATATCCTTTGCAAAACTAGTGGGTATTTTGGATTTAAAAGATGCATTTGCTCTGAAGCAAAGTTGCTTTCACATTTCTGATTATTTTACATGTAATTACTGCTGAAATCATTCCTGCATCTTAAGTTGTTGGTTTTTCCCTTGGTCTTGTGGGAATATGTGCAAACTTTGGAATTCTTTTAAATCAGTCAGATACTCTATTCAGTGTCTGTGTATTCTTGAATAGACAGCCTCATTTTCCAGGTCTGGAGAGTCAGTTCTAGAAAGCTGAGCTGTCAGAGCTGAGCACGTGGCTGGGTTGGGTTGATTGTGCTCTAATCATGGCATGCTTGATGGCAGGGACAACTCTGCAGAAACTTCTGACTTGGAACACTTGCAGCTTATCCTGAATTTTCATGATTTTAAGTGTATGTCAAACTCAGTTGTGTCCCCAGCAAGGTGAAGTGTTTTGGTACAAGAAGTGATTTTGAGAAATAGAGAAGAATGTTTGCACGTGGCTCCCTGGACTGTGGGCACAGCCTGGGGCAGGGACTGCAGGAGGTTGTGCCCTTTTGATTCTCTGACTGTGCCCTGTTCCTGCAGCTGGGAGAGCAGCTGGCACAGCTGGTTCCTGCCAGTGGAGTTGATGTGGTAGAACTGGAAGACGAAGGCACGTGTGTGCGTTTCAGCCCACTGATGACTTCTGCAGGTAACATTCCCTTCATCCAGCCCCTTGTAAAGGCTGGGATTTGCTACAGAACTGTACAACAATCTCCTGCTGAACAGGCAGGTGTGCTCAAGGAACTCCTGTGGTGAGGATTTTCTTACAAACAAAACAAAACTGTCTCATCTTTATCGTCCTGCTGTGCCTTTGCACCGGGTGCCTTAGTGGTGGCTCAGCTATTGTGGGTGACACTGCCCCTCTATCTCTGCAGAGAAAGACTTTTACTGGTTGTTTTTTAGATTCATTAGGAAAAGCAAGGGGAGAAGCTGTTTGCTTCTAACAGTTACATTCCTCCTCTCAGCTGCTAAACACCAGATGCCTGACCTTTCTGCACAGGTGTTCCAACACTGCAAGGTGTCTGTGTTCAAAATACAGCTACTTAAGTAGGATAAGTATTTACTAAATCTATAGGATTTTTTTATAATTATTGGGAGGGGATATAAAAATCTGTGCTTTGGAAAGTATCTTACATTTCATGTTTAAGCCAGCACTGTGGAACTGCCTTGTTTAGCCTTGGCAGGTGCACAGAGCAGCTTGCAGGGGCTCAGGGTGATGCACAGTATCCCCTGTTGGCTCGTGTGGGAGGGGTGGCTCATATGAGAGGATCCTGGTGTGCACAGAGAAGTAGATTTTAGCATCAAATGACCTGGTGATGCTGTGACGTTTTGTTTTACACCAGCAGGGGAGCTAATTCACGGTCAGGGCTATGGCAAGGGGATTTTCTTCTAGTGGCAGCTACTGATGTAATGCAAAAGGATATTGTAACATATCCTTGTTAGTTTGTAACATCAGATCTTTTTTTTTTATGAGCTTTTCATTTTGATGTATCAGTTTATAGATAAGGAAAAAACACTTATACAGATCAAGGTATACAATACTGTCTGTAAATTCTATTTACAATTGACTTGCAGAGAGGCTTCTTTACAAGTGACTTAGTTCAGACATCTCTGTGATGTCCATCACATTTATCACTCACTAACACACCTGCTCTTCAGTTTTAGGAACTGAAATACAAGACATTGATCAGCTAGTGGACTGCTTGAAGATGAAGATACCAGTATTGACAAGTACACTGCAGCTGAGAGAGGAATTTGAGCAAGAAGTGAGAAGAACAGTTGGCCTGTTGTATATTGAGGATCTTGGCTGGCCAGGGTTAGGTGTTGTCAGGTAAGTTATTTTCTTCATTCTGTATTTGGATAGACTGTGTTTTAACAGACAGGGGTATGTGGTGGTGGTTCAGTGGTGATTTGGATGTACCATTTTTATCTGGCTTTGCACCCGGTTGAAGCTTTTGAGTGCTTTATAATGTTGTTTACCTTGATTATTTTTTTAAAAGAAAAGCTGAGTAGTTGTTTTGGCAAAACTAGGGCACCATTTGTAATGTTGGAGGCAGCATGTGACTCCATTAGAGGGATGTGTAATGTGCAAGGGCATCCTCCATTTAGCCAAGGGTAACTTAGGTTTTTATCTGTAGTGTCACTCACTGATGTGCTGAATAGCACTTGGAAAAAACCTCCAAGTGCATGTTCTGATCCTTTGGGAAGAACTCTGTATAGTCAAAACAGTTCAAGTATAATCAATATATTAACTAGAAATCTATTGTGTTGAGTTTGCAGCAGCAGGCTCAGAATCTCACATTACAAATGTAATAAACTTGCTGATCTGAGCTGTGACATTCTGAGATACTTCTGTTCATAAAATACAGGAATTTGTAGAACCATGCTAAATGTGCAGGTATTTTTTTATGTACTGTGAAGTAAAATTACTATTTCTTGGCTTGGTTTGAAGGTACAACTACCACAGTGATGAGAAGAATGATGACAAACAAGAAAAAGAACTAGAAAAAATCAATACAGAACTTCTGAAAAAGTTAAACGAACTGGAGTCAGATCTCACTTTTTCTTTGGGTAACCACACTGTTTAAAAAACTTCTCTTGAAGCCACTGTCCTAGCTGTGTTAGAGTGGTTTGATAGGTCCTTATGATGCAAAAGTAGCTGCTGCCTGTGTGGGTGTTGTAGTAAGAACATCTGGGACAGCTTTTTCCTTCCCCTGCTTCGGCTGGGAAGTGTTCACCGGGTGAGCAAGGTGCACTGTTGGCAGGAATACTTGTGAGGACTGACTTAGGGACAGCTAGACCAAGAAGGGCTCCCGTGTCAGAAAGAACAAAAGCTGCAGTGTCCCCCTGTGTAACCTGAGCCTCCTCAAGCAGTGCTGGCTCTAATGAAAAGCACTGCTCTCTGTAGCTGGATTAAAAGCTTCAGGTGACTTTTGTGATAATTAGCAACACTTTCGTATTTACACAGTGCCAAATGACAGCTGAAATAGTATTAATTTGCTTACTCTGAACTCTGATCTTTTTCTAGTCAGCTATCACAAATTAAGTGCCCTATGGTTGTGGAACCAAGTAATCTGTAAATGGCAAAAAGTCAAGGAATTTGAAGCATATTCAATGCTGATACTTATAATACAACTCCTTGACTGTATAAAATACCCACTGTTTTCTTGCTCAGATTGTTTTCTGTCTTTGAAAACCCCCAGGGCTGAACTTTTAGTCTGCATAATTTATACCCTTGCAGATCCTGTCCTTAATTACTGAAGGGGGAGTGTGTATTAGGATTTCCAGATTCACACACGGGTGCTGCAGCCATTGCAAGATTGTATTTGTACATCACAAAGACTTGATTCTCCCTGTGCTCACAGGTCCAGAATTTGGAGGGCAGAAGAACTGTGTTTACATTGGCATGGTCACAGAGGACCTGGATGTGTCAGAGTTGGTTGAAACCATTGCAGCAACAGGCAGAGAAATTGAAGAAAATTCAAGAGTATGTATTAATAAATCACAGCACATTTCAGCACCTTTTTTTTTCCCCTTTCATATTGGCTTCAGGACATGGTTTTGTTCCTTGTGAAAGTAAAAGTTGTAATTGCCCACAACAGTCTTAATTACTGTGGAAGGAACATTTTGTTGCAGATTACGATACTCTGAGGATGTTTGGATTTGTGTTCATAGTCCTGTGTGCAGCAGTTCTAATGAAAATCTTTAGTAGTACTGAAATAGACTCATTTTGTCACTAAAATTTAAGCTGTCAAAAAACAGAAGTGATGGTGGGGGTTGATTATGAGCTGGTGTTTCTCTTCACTGCTTGATGTGGTGGGATTGATATTCTTTATATGCCAGTTTTAAGGTAAGACTGTGCCCTAAAATGTGTGAAAAACTTTAAATTGGTAGCTTAAACCCAGAAATTATTAATAACCTATTGAAGTAATAAAGCTGATGATGCAACTCCTATTTGTCAAAGCATTTACCTCAGTAGAGTTGTCCAAATGTTCTCTAAAGCAGAGTTCCTAAATGACCTGCATCACAAATGAGCATCTGTCCCCTCTTTCCTCTGGTCTTGGGCATTTAATTTCCTCACTTGAAAAAATAAATAGAACTTCAGAAATCCTTTGCCTGTTTCTGCCCATGGGAATATGTTGCTTTTGGCAATGAGGTTTTTTCCTAGCAGTGTTTCCTGGAGATTTCCTGCCCCCTCTTGACTCCCTGTGGTGCTCTGGGGGTGACAGAAGAATGCTTTCCCTGTAGAGTACCCTTGGGTTTTTAGCTGTTGTAGTTGAGAGGTTGGGAACTCAATGTTGGAACCTGGGCCACTCGAATCCTGAAGGCTCCAGGGTGGAACAAAGAGTAGTGCAGGGCTCAGAAAGGTGCAGTCCTTGGAACCAGCTACAATAAACTGTGGCACTGAAAAACTTACACTGTTTGATCCAAAACTGAGCAGCAGAACCCATCTGTGAGATGCCACTTGCCCTGTTTAGGTGAGGGGTGGTTGGTACAAGGGGGAAGCTTTTATTAAAAACCCACATCAGGTTGACTTCATGTCCTCATCCCCAAGGACATGAAGTAAGTGCAATAAAAGGAAGAACCAAAAGTGAAGATAAACATGTTGACTGGACCAGAAAACACAGTGGTTCTTCCTGGCACCCCAAATGCAATGCCATTGTACTCTCCCCTGTAGCCAGTACCTGGGGGTACTGAGCTTTCTGTGGGAGCCAGTTCCTGGCTGGGCTCTCCCCCAGGGAAAAGGAGCAGCTTCCTCTTTTTCCTTTTTATTACGTGCCAGTAACACAGATTTTTGGCATTTTGGAGGAACTGCCTGTAATCTAGACCTTGTGCCATATTAAAACACATATTAATTTATGGAAATTGGCATTTGTCTTGCAAGAACAAAATTGTGACTTTGTTTTTTGACTTCCTAGGTTTGTTCATTCCTTGCCCCTGCAGCTCTCCCAGTAAACTGCCTGTCCTTTGCAGTATAAAATGTGGCTGGTGCTGGCCTGGGCTGCCACAGGGACCAGAGTGGCAGTTGTTTATGAAATCAGAAAACCAAAGTGAATCCAGGCTGACACATACCTCATCAGAGCTGCTGGGAGGCTGGTTTAAGTCCCAGGTGCTTCTGGAAAGCAAAATGTACTCTATAAACCTAAAAATTCTTCCCAGGTATTCATCTTAGGTGCTGAGCAGGCCTTTGAAGACTTTGGGCCACAGGGTAATTTCTAAGTGTAAGGGAAAAAAGTACCATTCCTGTTTAAAATTACATCCTCTCCTCTGGGTTTATCTGTAAAAGATCCTGCAGTCAGCCTGTACATTCTTCAATTTATAGTCATAATTAGAGATTGTCAAATACCATCTTAAATGAGAAAAATATCTGAATATTCTGTCTAGATCCTGAAAACCTGAACTAAAAAGACAATTTCAAGTCCAAATAATTATATATAATTATTTCTGGGTTTTATTAGCTGTTGGAAAACATGACTGAAGTTGTTAGAAAAGGGATACAGGAAGCACAGCTTCAGCTTCAGAAAGCAAATGAAGAACGACTTCTGGAAGAGGTAAGGCTGTAAACATCAGCTTCTGGTACCTTGAGATCACTTGTCACAGGTGGGTCACTTACTCACCAGTGTTGGGCTGTGCTTTGCAGGGGCTGCTGCGACAGATTCCTGTGGTGGGCTCTGTGCTGAACTGGTTTTCTCCCTTCCAAGCCTCTCCGAAGGGAAGGACGTTTAATTTAACAGCAGGTAGGGCTCGCTGCACCTGCAGCCCTGTTGTGTGTCGTGCTGCTGCTGGGACTGTTTCCAATCCTGTACTGAACTTGCAGCACCTTCCTGTGCTGGTTTGATGAGGAGTGGCATAATCCACCCTTGGGAGGTACAGGAACACGCTTTGCACTATTCCTGTAACCCTGGGAGAATCTTCTGCCCTCACTCGTAGTTTGTATTTTGTTCTCACATGTTGAGTCATGTTAAAGAAGCTGTGATAGACATTAGCATTTTTTAATAGAGGAATGATTTCTGTGACTGTTGGCTGCACCTGCTGCAGGAGTTTGGAGTTTATAAATATGTGAGCTGGTGGGGTAGCTTGGCCTTAGTACGTTGCTCCCCTGTGCAGGTGCATCGTCCCTGGTGTGCTTGCACGGTGTTCTGCTGCGCCCTGGAATGGGATGTCTGGCTGAAATCCTGGCTGGGACATCCCCTGGCTATTGCCACAGTGGGAGAGCTGGTCTGTGTGCTAAACAGGGCATGTCCAATGAGGTTAGAGCCAGCTGGGGACTGGCATGAACAGGGCTGTGTGGGAGATGGTAATGAACAAAATTGTGCAACAGGGAAGACTGTTATTTGACTCTTAGGTTTGTAATTCGCGTCTGGTGATGTGGCAGGAGCTGCCTTTAAGCTTTTACATCATTGAGACTGATGTACCAACATAATACTTTCTGAAATTATAAATTTTCCCTGTAGAAATACTGTGGCAGAGTCTTATGAATATTCCTGGGCTCAGCAGTGTGTGTCACACCTGGAACAGCAGCCCAGCTGTGTGTGTGTGTGTGTGTAACCTGCAGGGAAGGCTTCCCGCTGTGCTTGGGGCCTTTCTGATTCGGGTGCACCAGCGGGCAGGTTCTCGCAGCAGAGAACAGCCAGGTTCCAACGTGCATGGCTACATCCCCCTGCCATGTGCATACACTACACCTTGCAGCTGGGAAGGTGTCGAGTGCCCAGGGGAGAAAGGAAAAGGGACTAGAGGGTGTAGCAGTGTTGTGAAGTGAGTGTGAGGGGGAACTATTCATTTTTGAAGTCTTAGCACTCATGTCCCCAGGGACTCAGAAATGGATCCACCACCATGTGGCAGTTTGAATTCAGCTAGCACATGCAGTTTCAGAAATGTGTATGAACAGTAAGACTTACATACCTTATAAATACAAACAGAAAACTGGTCCAGCTTGGATTCTAGTCAACTTTGATTTACTTTTTTTAACCTGCAGGTTCTCTGGAAACCACAGAATCCACGTATGTATCAAAGGCCCAAGGAACGGGCACTACTCCACCACCAACTCCCACTTCCAGCCTTGCAAAGCAAAGACTTCCTGGTGAGTTTGTGTCTTACTTTAATTTCTAAAACTTGCTAAAACATACCAATACAGGATGATCCACATGATTTTCCATCTCTCATAATAAGTGGAACTGGAGCTCATCTTCTACTGCCTTAAAAACCTTAATGTCATACAGAACATCACCCCAGCCTCTTTTCTCCCCACAAATTCTTCCTGGGACTTCAGGAAGTTGTCATCCCATTAACTGACAACTGCCTGTGAAGTCTGGAATCTTCCTCTGGGATATTATGAGGTTATTAAGCTTTAAAAACGAGCAGGTAACAAGCCAGAAGTTCTATTTGAAATAAAAGCATAACACCATGTAATCACGTACTTCAGCAACTGCATTTCTATTGCTACCAAGTATTTTGTGGACAAAGCCATTGTAAGGTGAAGATCTGTTAAATCTATGGCACTCTGTAGTTGTATTAGTAATTAACGCTGACTTGATTGGTACGAAACCCCCAGTTTTAACTCACCTTGAGCTGGTGGCTTTTCCAGCCTGTGGTTTGGCGTGCAGGTTTTTCCCTGGAATGATTTCAGTGTGTGTGTGCAGGCAGCTTGGTGTCAGCTCAGATCTACCTGTCTGGGCATGCACAGGATACAGCGACAGGTGCTTTGCTTCGCAGGCCTGTGTCCGGCTGCAAGGGGCTGGGTCTGTGTTTAAGGTACAAAGTAGCACCCAAACAAAACCTACTTTTTTGCAGTTGTAGAATTCCAATACTTCCTTTGAAACTGAACTGGTGCCCAGCACTGTTTGTGTTTGCTGGCCTCATGGGTACTGTGTGCTTCAAACACTTCACAGGTCAGAAAGCTTTTAAAAGGTCTCTAAGAAGCTCTGATGGGTTCAGTGAGACCAGTTCCATCAGCCATTGTGATGACCTGGAGAGGATGGATCAGAGACCTCCAGCTCTATCCCCAGGCCAAGAACAAGGACCTTTGGAGACAGAAAAACCAGAGGAGCAGAAGGAGGTGGTGCAGGCACAGACAAACCCTGAGGACGTTCACAGTGACAAACCACCACCCGACTGCGCGAGGGGAGAGGAACAAGTGAGTGACAGATAAAATCCAGAGTGTGGATTTCAGACTTTGCTGAGGCAGCCCATGCCCTGGGAGGCAGGGTGTTACTGATGCATTGAAAATGTGAACAGTGCCACACACTAGTACAGTAATAACTACTGTAACTTATTAACTGGGATTTTGCACAAATATCAGTTCCCTCCCCTTGGACAGAGATTTCTCTTATCATACATTTGTTACAGTTGCTTTAATCCTCCACATGTTGGTGTCACCAAAGCAGTAGTGAAATTTATTAAGTGCTCATAAACATTTGTAAAAATACTTGGCAGTTATCCTTGCTGCAGGAATCCCCGCATGGTAACACTTGCTAACAAACCCATCAGCCATGTACATGGTTAAAAGTACAGCTGTACCCCATAATTACAAAATGATCTTATGCTACTATACTTTATAAAAAACCCCAAACAACTGCCAGTTGTTCACCTTTTTAGTATTTAAAATTCAGTTTAGCCTCTCCTGTAATCACACTCCTCTGTCTTGCTTCCCTTTTACCTTATCCAGCACCTTGGCCAGCAGCTGTGGGGTGGTGGGTGCCCATGTAAATAGGGGTCACTGAGGAGTGCTTGGCCAGCCATTTGTTGTGCTGTTGGACCTCACCCCTCCAGTCACAGCCCTGGGTACACTGGGGACTGAGTTCATGGGTCCTAAGCCTTTCAGACAGAAACAGTGCCTCTGCATGCCTGAGCAGCTCCCTGCTTCTGCCCTGGGAAGGATCACCAAGGCACCGTTACTTTCCTTTGCACGGCCTTTATACACCAAATCCGCTCGGACACATCGATGTGGTGTAACTGGAGTTCTTTCTGTTGTGTATTTTTAAAGATAGTTGTAGTAAAGCTTGAAAAACCAATACATTTGTGATGGTTTTGACACTTATTTTTTGAATAACAGTAACTTAACTAGGGTAGGGATTGTACAGACTCCAAACATTATTTAGGTTACTTACAGTACAGCACAACTTCTGAGTGTCTGGGACTACTTAATGCACAAGCAAAGCTTTGCATAAAGCAAAACCTAAGGTGTAAAAGTGTTTTCCCCCTGGATCATCTTAATCACTTTGCTGCAGATTTTCAGAGCCTCTTGTGGAAAGATCTCTGGCAACACTGACTTTCCCCCAGTTATCCAATTTTGATGCAAACTATCCCATTCCCACAGAACTGGATTCAGATACTGGGTTTTTTCTTCCCTTCCCAATAGGCACCCATTAATACCAAAATGACTGTAGTAGTAGTGGGACTGACTTTGATAATCTTAAAAATTAGGGGGTTTTGAATTGTACTGTCAGCTGCTTTGATTCTCAGCTCCTCATGCCTGCGGGGCTGGGGTGCCATGATATGGTTAATTCTGCTGTTGGGGTAATTTATGTAAATCAGTGCAATTTTTCTGAAGTGCAAAAGCAATTAAGTTGACTAGTCTTCCTCCTTGGTTTCTTTGGTGCAATGAAGTATGTTAATAAGAGTAATTTGTTCAGGATAAAGTTATCACCACAAAGATTAATTTTTAATGTTTTTATATTTGGAAGTGTTAAATCAGTAGTTTTGTTGGAATGAACTTCATTCTTTAGATACTTATCTGAATGTTTCAATAAAGATTCTTCAAATTACTACTCTGGAATTAAGTTCTTGTTGAACTACATTTCAGCAAGCTCTAGGTGTGTGCAACTTTCTTTCACTGTGTGTGCAAAATCACGTTGTGAAGTGCACACCAGTGTGGTGACTCACCTTCTCAGTCTCCAGCACTGCCCCTCTCTTCTGCCTGTGCCCATCGAATTACTGCACTGGAGCAAAAGAACATAAACAAAGCCAAATTCTTTCTTCAAAGACACCCTGATTTGTACATAAGTAATGCAGAAAAAGCAATTTACTTTATCAAAATACTTTATTTTGAAAAGCACAGGAACAATGGTATTTGTGACCAGCAATATCCTTTTTACAACAAATTGCTCTTCTTGCAAGACTGTACTTCCCTAAAGCAGGTGTGGTGGTTGGTTCCAGGTTAGATCTTGTCAGAACAAACCTGTTCCCACAACCCTTCTTCATTTTTTTTGTAAATGCGAGGTTTCCTGTCAGGGAATAGGGACCGAGAGGGAAAGGGATGTGCTTTTAGAAATGTTAGTGTAGATCTAATGTGGGAAACAAAGTGGGGTGGCTCAGCCAGGGGCGATGTGGAAAGATTCTGAAAAAGAAGATGGGAGCAAGAGTGTTTGACATTCAGAGTACAGTGTTCTCTGTATCCTGCCTTCCAATAAGGTTATTCCCCACCCTCCCAGAGACAGCAATGCACTGGAAAAAGTTCTGACAGACTGCATCCCCTCCTCTCTCTACTCAGCTAGAAGGGAAAAAAAAAAGATTGGTTTCAGGTACCTGTAAAATCTGTGCATCATCTTGTTCCAACCAGAAATCCACATGTGGGAAAGGCCCCCAGAAATAAGGCCCAATGCAGAGTTGTTCCGTCTTTGCATCGTAGATGTTGGTCAGCTGCAAGGACAGGGAGCCTGGGGAGTCACACAGTGCTCCCCCAGACAAAGAGCAGTGCCCTTAGTCTGAGGGCCCTGGGCTGCAGCCTCTGTCCTACACAGACCATGGGCCAGCTCAGCCCTCCCTTCCAACTGCCTAAACATGAACCAATTCTGACAAACACGACATTAAACAGTAACAGCAAACTCAGAACCCAAAGAGAGAGAGCACTACTGAAGCATTTTTTCCCCTCAAACTTTGGATGTTTCACTGCCCCCAACTGGTCTCCCCTTCTGAAAAAAATACCAGTTTTTCCCAGTTATTTTTACTCACTGGTGCTCCTGTTAAAACATGGGCTGAACGCAAATCCTCATCTGGCCCTTTTTCTGGGAAGGTTGCAGGAAAAATCTCTGCTGTTTTAACATTCACAGCTGGTGAAACATAGAGATAAAATACAGAAACAATTAATTCCTACAAGGCACTTACTTACAATGACCACATCCCCAACACAACTGTGCTGCAGAACTTCAGAACCATCACACACTTCTATTTCTCAGACCCCTGAGCCTGCGATAGCACATTTCTATCCCATTTCCTTTGGCAGCATTTCAGTGTTCCAGAGACACATGAACTCATTAGAAAAAACACTGAATAATCCCTAAGAAGGTTGAATTCTAAGCAGAAAGTTCAGTACAGTAGCTTGATATTGATAAAATTGTGAGTGCAGTTAAAAGAAAAAAAAAATGTGGTTGCATTTGTACATGGCCCCTTCCACATGTGCATCTCCCCAGCTGTGGTACCATGAGACAAGTATCTCCACCTATGCCTCCAACAGCAGCATGTAACTTTTAGGATGGATTTTAACCAGCCACTAAGAGCCCATTTTCCATTGGAAGCTGAAAAGCAATCCAGTTACAAAAAAATAATTCAATTCTAATTTAACTCACCTATTCCATAAATGATTGGAAAGTGAATATCCTGTTCTTCTCTATCATTTAGTTCTGTAAGGAAAAAAAAGAAGCCAACTTGAAGGGCTTTGGACTTTTTTGTGAGCAGCATTCATTTAGTTGTATGCTATCTGAGAACAACAGGTCTGATGTTGCATAAAGACAAAAAAATCAAGGAAGCCTAAAAGAAATACAAAAAAGAAGGTGCAGATCAGTAACAACACATTTGGGGCCTGGAGCAGAGCTGTCTCCTAACAGAAGGGCCAGCTCCAGCCAGTGCCCTCCGCTTGCGCATGGGCAATTTACAGGGAAAAACCACACTGCAAAACAACAGTGATGCCAAGTTTCAAAGACTTCAGTCATCAACAGCACTGTCATGGAAAGGGGATGGAAATACGACCTCAACATGATACAAAGAAAAGGAAGAAACTTCTTCTATGTGACATCACGCACTATGAACTAACTGAAGGAGTTTATGAATTCACTGGACCCTGCAGAGAGGCAGGTCCAGCAGCCCAGCAGAACAAAGGCCTGCAAGTGCCCTCTTCAGTTGTCTCACAAGATCTCCACAGGTTCAGAGCCTGTTCCACAGGACAAACGTGCCAAAATAACCTGGCCATGATCACAAGTGATTCTGCTATTGGTTGCAGGGCAGCAGCGCTTGGTGAGAGAATCCTCTCTGCACTGGCTCCCTGCCATCACCACACACACTGACCAGCAACAGCACAATTACAACTCATTACGGAGGACTTGTGCTGTTCTTTCTTAGAGGATGGATAAAAAGCCATGTGTGAAAAGACCCCTGCCCATCGATTTCAGTGGCTAAAGGTACTTCAAAACCCAAGGAGACATCTTCTTACCTGTTACACAGAAGGTCACTAAATGAACATCATCAGGCTGAAGATCAAACGCTCCTGTGGGCACAAGGACATCAGCAATGCATGAGTGAGGCTGGCAGGGCACGGGGCATTGCAGTGGTGGGCACACAGCTAAACCACTGCTCCTGGGGGCAACACAGCAAACAGCCTTCTTTCTGCACGTTTGCTTCAAACGAACAGTAATCTACAGAGAGGAGCCATTTGTAATAGCAACGAGGTGCTAAAAACTGTTGGGCCACATTGCTTTTACTGCAGTGGTTTAGCTCTGGCATCACATCAGCTCTGCTTTAGTTCACTATACACATTTAGCAGCTTATATTTAAAATTTTTTTTCCTAAATGTTACACATACAGTGAGCAAACCCAGTCTTTCATTAGCTGTGAATGAAATCTGCCTTTCACTATCTGAAACACCAGAAAAAAAAATCCTCTTTTTTTTCGAAGTTCTGACAGCAATAGAGCATGATTGATTCAAACTGTAACTTGATGCATGAAAATCAGAAGGCTTAAAAAGTTAACCAAAACACTTTATTCTGTACAGAACTCTCATGTGACATATAACACAGAGCAGGTGTAACAGCTACAAGGCTGCAGCCCTAGAGCCTTTTCCACTTCCATTTTCCTTTTTGTTTACCCCCTTAAACACCTCCCTCCAATCCTGACACCTGCCCCATCCCTCCTCCCTCCCCATTCCAGTGGGGCTAAAGCATTTCCACACTCAGCAAGTGCTGGGCACAAGCCAGAGCACTTGCAGGTAAGCAGGTACTTTACGTTTCCAGTTTGTTACTAAAGCACTGCCATCACCCCTCTGGACTATGGATTCCATGAACAGACCTGACATTTTTCATCAGGCAATTCCAAACAATAAGTAAATTTTACCTCATCCCATTAGGGTATGAACTAGTGAAGTCACCCACACGTATGGATTTAGAGAGTGACGACACTGGCCCAAGATCACACAGCAAATCAGCAGGAACCAAGGCAGGAGTCAAGGCCAGCTGAACTGCACCCCAACTCTCCACACTGGCATATGAGCCATGGGGAAATGACAGGATCAGACCCTGCATCCCACACACTGGCCACGGGGGAGCCTCAGCAGCCCAACCCCTCTCCACACCAAGTTCTCAGGCAGAGAAAAACACCCTTCAAAATGAATCCATGTTTCTTTCCAGGAAATGACAGGGGACTCAGATTACAAACAAACTTTACCCAAATCCAGGCAGAACTATTGTTTTTGGACATGAGAGTGGAAAAAAAGTGAACTTACTAAGAAGCTGATTAGTAAGTTTTTGTGATAACTGCCTATCATCATTGAAACCTCCAACTAGGTGCACTTCCAGCCTAACAGAGATGGAATAACAGGAAACAGCAATTAAAAAGACATCTCAAAATGAACAGCTTTACAAAATAATCCCCAGCCCAAACTGCAAAGCAATCATTAGAGAAGCCTCACTTACTACAATCACATGCACCAAGCAAGTTATGGTAATTCCATTCTCAACACTTCAGGGATCACAAGGACATGGCACAGAATACAAGCTTTAAGAAGCATTACATACATGCAATTCTAACACAGGGGTATCTCTGATGCTCAGCACTTCTGATTTGGACTGAACTTTGCAACCACCTTTAAGTTCCCAAAAAAGGGTTAATTAAACACAAAGATTTTTGTTTGCATGATGTCCTCACAACTACTGTGGACCATGCAGCAGGGTCCTTCTCTGAGAAGTGTCTATGTAACAACACTTCCTTACAAATTATGAGTTTTAGAGATCACATCCTCTAAGTTCATCTAGGTTTTCTTATAACCAAATTACAGGGGCAAACCCCTCCACATTCAGAAAGTATCTTGTTTGTTAAATTCCATTTCAGAGCTTTTTACCCATTGTCCTGTCCAATGCACCACCACCCCCCCTTTTTTTTTTTTTATGTGGGCTTAGAAAAATCCCAGATGGATTCTCAGATACCAAAAAGAATTTATAAAGTCAACACTCTGTAAGGAAAAATGTAACATAAACCAAAAAACAGTTATTTGGAAAATTTTGCTCATCCGAAACAAAAGTCAACTGGGAAACAGCGAACACAAACTTCACAGTGGTTTTACAGAGACACTATTCAGACCAGAACCACGCTTTAAACAACTGCTAAAAACACCTCCCAAATCATCATCAAGGAAATCATTTACATGTGACTGCTGCTTAAGGGGTATTTCCTGCACAATGAACCCCACATAATCACACCAAAATCCCGCATAGTACAAGCTGCAGCAGCCTTGGTGAAAAGCAGTACCCAGGAAAGGAGCAGAGCTGACCTGCCACAGGCTGTGGTGTTTGAGAAAGACTTTACTGAACTCATGATGAGCGACACCTCGGCCTCCGTGTCCGACCCGTCGCAGTGTGTCAGGCAGGTGGCTCCGCTGCCTGAGGGGGGCACGAGAACACAGGGACGGACTTAAAGGCTGTTTTGTTAACAGGAAGAGTTTACAGTGCTGCAGAAATGCAAGAGCTGCACCCAGCACCACCTCGCTTCCTCTCAGCACAGCGGCCTCCAGCAGAGGACACGGAATCACTGAACGAGGCAACAACCTCTGCGTGTGCCCCTTGTAAAACCACAACTCACGAGAGGGGTACAAGTGCCCTCTTAAGCATGACCAGGCAACATTTCTAATGTCAGAAATCCAGGCATCTTTCCACAAATTCAACGTCTGGAATTCCCAAGGCCCACATTCCCACCCAGCTGAACACAGCCCATGGCTGCAATGCCACTGGCCACAGGAGCAGAACAACTTAAGCACCTGCTCACTGAGCAACCAGAACACTGAACCCCCGACACCAAACACACCAACCCTTTGAACAAGTCTTTCATTTAACACTTTTGGAGATTCGGGTTTGCATAAATGTAACTGCAGTTTGCTTTATTAATGCCACATAAACCAACACTAATTCCTTACTTCAGGGGTACAGGTTTTGTTCTGAACATCCTCTAAGGATACCTGTGTGTCGCAGCACAACTATGTGGCAGGTAGTTGCGTCATCTGATCCAAGAATGGACACAGAACCTATTTTAAAGGAGAGAAACACCGTAAGAACTCCGTTCTCACAATTACTGCTGCAATAGAAGAGCAGATGTTTATGTTCCTACACACCATCTTTGGGGGTGGTCACTGCAAACTCTCTCTGCTGGACATAGAGAAGGCCTTTGGGTTCCACAACCTGAGCGGGCTGACTTCTCAGAAGTTTTGCCTTTTCCTAAAGATAAATGACATCAGAGACTACAGTGACTGAATCCTCGTGTGTATCCATTGCTTGACAGAGAGCTCACCTCTGAAAAGCAAAGGGACTCAGGACAGAGAGAAATGTGTATTTTGTGTTATGGAGTATTCTGAATTTTTAGAGCTTTTTGCTTACCTGCCACTGATCAAGTTAATGGTTAAATGCCACCATTCCAGAGACACACAAAATACTCTACCCTGCTGTATAAGCCATAAAATGGAGGCACAATCAAAAAAGCACTTGAACCTGGCAAAGATTACATTAGGCAATACCACAGCTGATCCTGGAAGTTTAACCAGGACAGGGAACTTTTGAAATGCAGCAGTTTCGGCCTCCTACTGCCACAATGCAGACTATTTACCTGGCAGCCACCGAAGTACTGTGTACCGGGAGCCCCGCGGTCCCGGGCTGTGTCTGCTGCAGTGTGCCCGGTGGGTTCCCCCTCAGGACACACCTCGCAGCCCCCCGGGTTTCTGCACAACCTCCCTTTCCACCAAGGAGCGCCTTCCCTCGCAGACACCCCCCGGCCCGCCCGCGGGGTTGTGACACACTCACACCCCGGGGGCGACCCCTGTGCCCCCTCACGGCCCC